>CM074502.1:17231349-17786530 GCA_037389245.1 Oryzias sinensis | reverse complement strand
AACCCACATATGTCAAAGTCAAGGCCCGTGGGCAGAATCCGGCCCGCGAATGAGTTATCTATGGCCCCCGGGATGATATTTGATTAGTATTGGAACCGGCTCGCAGGCTGTAGCCGCCCGCTGGTGTTTTGCATGCACCAATACTACATTTCCCACAATGCAACGGTAACCCGCGAACTCACTACAGCGCAGCAAGCGGACCTCGTCTTTATCATTCATTCATCCCCGACACAATGGCCGAGCTGCCCATCCAATCTGCTCAAACGCTCTCTATGTTTGGCAGCACATACCTGTGTGAACGACTGTTCTCTTTGATGAAGCTAAACAAAACATCACACAGGAACCCTCTTACTGATCAGCACCTTGACTCAATCCTGAGGATTTCCTCAGCTCAGAGCCTTACCCCGAACATTGATGAACTTGTACAAAAGATGAGACACCACCAATCAGGCTCCTCCTCAGACAAGTGAGCATCACAGAGCATAACGTATTCTTAGTTTTTAATTCAGGTACATTTTTACATTTGTTTCTACAAGACATGTGATTTTTCTTTGAAGGACGTATTATTTTGTCTGTGTGCCATATATTTTTGCATTTTATTTCATTTTATTTTATTTATTTATATTTATTTTTCAGGTAATTGACTCAGGGGAAATTGCAGATAAGAGCCATGAGAAAGACTACAACGGATTTGATTTATTCTATATTTTCTCATTTTACTATTTGAAGCAGTAATTGGTAGAATAATAGAGCAGCATAATATTGCATTTTCAGTTTATAGTGCATGCTGTTTCATATATGCATTTATCTTGATATAAGGAACATATTTTGTTTTTGAAGGAAAATTGCCTTTTTGCTGTTTGCCTGTTGAAAATGTTTTCTCTTTAACTTACTGACAGAGCCATAAGAAAAAATTACTTAATTCAGTTAATATACAGGACATGTGATTTTTCTTTGAAGGCAGTTTGTTCTTGTCTGTGTGCCTGCTGAAAAATGTTTTCCCGATTATTCATTTAATCATTTAATGATACACTATGTTAGATCTTGGTTAAATAGGCTACGTGCAACCATTTCAATATGTTTTAATAAACATTGAACCAGTCCGGCCATCGGCTTATAGCCAATTTGTCTTTTTTTTCGTGTATTTGACTTTGACATCCCTGCTCTAACCTATAATGCTTAAGAAGTTCTGAGCGCCTTGCTACCTCAGTGCCACAGTCTTTACACTGCCACATTGACTGGACAAACAACAAATGAAGAGAACACAAATGAAAATGAGTAATTTAAAAAGGACTTAACAGCACCTTTGTGAATCCAAAACAATGTTAAATGTACTTACCAAATAACAGCCACACTGCAGTGCACAATGGGTAAAAAATCTGTAAAAAGTAAATAGGTGTCTGTGAGCTGCGTGCTCAAATAAGTAGAAGAAGTAGATGAGAATAGAGGACACAACACTGGTGAACCATACTTTCCCCAGCTTAAAACTTCTAGTAGCCTACTAATCAACTTATTGTTATTAATTTTAATTCAAACATGTTAATAGTAAGTTAAATGTTCTCTAACTACTAGCTAGCCTGGCAAAAATCTGTCCAAAGACACTGTTTGCCAAATAAAATTAGTGACCATTTTTATTATGGTCTCCATACAATTAAAATATTATAGTGTTCAAGAGAACCATAAACGGCAAGCATCAGCAGACGCAGATAATATCAACACGCACATACCAAAGCTTGAGTTCCTGATCGGGTGACCAAATGCAAAGCTACACCAAAGTTCATATAGTTCAACTCTGGAAACAATGTGCTGTAAAGCAAACTTTTTGTCACTGAGCTGACTAAAACTCTGTGCCACTAGAGAATCGCTCCGCGACTCTCAGATTACACCCCAGGACCTCTAATCAGGTCCAAATACTGTCCTAATACTGAAAAGCGATCTACAGTGCAAATCACATTCGGTGTGATAATAGAAAGATGCCAAAACAAATACACCCTCCAGCCTCCACCACCCCTTGAGTGCAAGAGGGTATTTATCAATGCTCAACCCATCAGCAGCCTAGATGTGCGCCGACACCCACAAACATTTCTTCGGGAAGGGGAGAAGCCAAGGAGTAATCCCTCCCTCCCTGAGCTGACCCCTCTGAATGCAGCCAAGGACACCCCAGGACCTCTAATCAGGTCCAAATACTGTCCGAGGACGGGCACACAGACAGGCTTTAAAAGAACTGACCAACACAGCGGAGAGGGCGAGCCATTGGCTGTGGCTGAGGAGAAGTGACATCCACTGGACAAAAATGACCAACTAGCAGTGAGACACACACCCAGGCTTGATCAACCCTGTGGTGGGCCTACCTCAGCGGAGGGTGTATTGTGATAAATGGCCAAAACACCTTAAGATGTTGGGGTGCACAACTGATGATGTATCTCGCTGGCAATTAATGGAAGTCCGAAAACCTCAAGAGCTCCTGGAATTTAAAGTGGTAACTTTAGGGATTGTAACCTAGTCCTTTCTACAACAGTTTTCCCTCGCTATATCGCTGTTCTCCATTGGCGGTCTCCCAGTTTGGTTGATTTTCTTTCCGCTGGACTTTGCTGTTGAGCTTGTCAATCAATCTCTTCTAAAGTTTTTTTACCAAACGTTTTTAGACGTAGACATATTTTTTTTATTTGTAATTGCTTTATTTGTGCTGAAGCATAATAGCATTTTTTATCAAAAAATGTTTAGGATGCATCATTAAATCATGTATCCATCCATTTTCTTAAACTGCTATATCCTTTTTTGCAGGCATGTACACACATTGGCCCCAAGGGGTTCTCAAACACCTGTCCTTCTTGTCTTGTATTCCAAAGTGCCCTAGTCCCCCCTTTTTTGTTGTTTTTTATTTTATTTTTTAGTAACATTATTAAACTTCTGTTAGAGAAAAAAAATGTCGGTACAAAAACCCCACGGTATTCTATCGTACCCATTTTCTTATAACACGGGGTTCTGAGCTGCTGCCTCTGTCTTTGTGGCTCCACTCAGACTCTGAGCCGCCAGAGACAGAGAGAGGAGCTGCCGCCCCACAAAGATCTGAACAGGGTCTCTAACCCTGATCCTCGTGAGGATCCCGCTGCTGTATTTCCTGGTCACCTGGATCAGGTGTGTTCAGTCAATCCGAAACTATGCTTACTTAACCTACAAAGTAATTCAGGAGACCTTTAGTCATTACTTAAATATTTATATTGTTGTGAAATAAAAAATCTAGTTCACAAATGCTGTTAGACTTTTTCATTGTATTTGTTATTATATTGGGCTAGGCTAGGGTGACACACAACTTGTGTCTTCAGATTCAATATTTTAGATAATTACTTGTCTGATTGTAAAATAATCAGTTAATCACAAAAAGAATCAATTTCAAGTTCTGTTGATGTAAAATACAACTTGATGACGTGAAGTGAACTGGCACTTTCCCTCCTCTTTTCAAACAGACCAGGCATCTCATTTACTTCTTGTAGTGTGGGCATGTGGGAAACAGTGGTGCAGCGGTAGGGCGGTCGACCCATGATCATAAGATTGCAGGTTCGATTCCCGCCTTGCACGCCCATGTGTCGAAGTGTCCTTGGGCAAGACACTGAACCTCACCTTGCCTCTGGTCGTAGGTTGCCGCCAGTGTTCGGCAGCGGAGCCGCCGCCAGTGTGTGAATGTGTGTGTGAATGGGACTGTGACTGTAAAGCGCTTTGGGCCTTCGTAAGAAGGTAGCAAGCGCTATATAAGTATACGCCATTTACCATTTGTGAACTTCAAAAGGAGGAAGCCGCTTGTGAGTTGATCACATCCAAGTCTTTCCAACTATCCATGCCTCCCCTCTAAGGCCGGCTTTACACTTGATGCTCATATCCGATTTTCTTTTTTTTGATGACCCGCTTACATCATCATTTAAAAGTGACCCGTATCTGATTTTTGCATTTACACTATACAATGCTGAAACTATCAAACGTAGACATTCTGATGACTACGTAGCAGCATTTCCACCCTCTGCTGACCTTTTTCGGACTTTTGTGATTGTGGTTGTCATGGAGGCAACGCAGCGACGGAAGGAGGCGTTGCCTTGGGCGCTCCTGAGGGGATGCATGGGGGAGTAAAAATGAGGGCTGGCCTGGTCGGCCGTCTTATGTGCTCTCTCTGAGTTTTGAATGAGGAAGTGTTTGCAGACGTGCTGGACTAAAGTTTGATCCAAGGGTTATACCTTTCCTGCGCGATGACTTCTCTTTTCTGACCGCAGTCAGAAAACACACGGGAGATTTCCTCGGGGTTCTCTTTTCCGTTCTGAACCCTCAGCCTCCAGAGTGGGTTAAGAAAGACTCCAAAACTTTTGGGCGAGACACCTTATTTTTAATTTACGGTTCTCCGACAGTCCCCCGCTCCGCGCTCACACCCCCGCGCTCACAGGAGAGAGGGGGGGCTCTCTCCTTACACACACACACACGCAAGCACGCGTGCGCGCGCTCACACACACACATGGTCCCCATCATACACACCCCCCAAAGAAATAAACAGCTTCTAGCCTGCTGTTCCATAGCAACGGTGTCCCGCTTCATTAGTTACCGTTTGCATCCCGACCGGGACCGGACCGGAAATAACAGCGGTTTCCAACTACGGTCTGAAGCCTGAGTCTGAAAGGTAACACGCTGATAGCAAAATCCGCGCACAAAAAGCACCTTAATAAGTCATGTGATCTCAGTTGGTGGTGTCCTGAGTTGCCGTCACTGAGGTACGACTCGCATTTACTGGGGAATATCTGATTTGTCTGCTTACATGGCACACGCAAATGCACGTATCCGATTTGTTTCCGATTTATTTCCACATATGAGAGAGGCCTGTATCCGATCTGAGAAAAACGGAATCCACGCGCTTTTGTCCTGCTTACACGTTCACCGATCATATCCGATCTGTGCCACGTGAGAGGAAAAAATCGGAATTGGGTCACTTGAACAATGCAGTGTAAAGGCGGCCAATAATGATCATTTCAAGTACAACATTTTCAATTGATGGTTATATGAAGAGCTCAAATAATGACTTTGTCTTCAACATGGCTGACTGTGTGTCTGGTGGAACACACTCTTAGCAACATGTCTATTTTGTTGTTGAAGTGAGTAGAGGGACCCTCATTTTCCATTTTTGGTGCTAACTTGACATTGGGGAGGGGGAAACAATATTCTCAATAACATAAGAAAAAGAGAAAAAACTCTCTTACTCTGCAACTGCTGGTCTCCAGAACGGATAACAGAAGAGGAGGGTTTATAGTATGGAGTTTATAGCGTTTATATTTTATAGTAGGGATGGCCCGTTTGACACGGGGCTTCGGCGCGCGGTTCACCTTCATGAAACAGAGTGTTTCAGCACAATGTTTCGAAGCGTGTGTCAACCAGCGCAGATCACGTGATTGATGACGTATGACGCGCCAAATGCATCATTCACCTTAACCAGGTTTCAGATCTCAGGTGTGTTTGATCAGAAGGGCGCGCTGTTGTCTATAAATACAGATGAATCCCAAACAGCGTTTCCCGACCAGTTCTGTTGTTTCCCGTGTATCGTAAGAATCAACGTCAGGGCACCCGGTAAAAAACGTTCTGTGGCTTGGGATCATTTCAACTTGATTTCTCCAAATAAGGTAATACGCTATTAACGTTATTTTATTAGTAGCCATTGCTGATTATGTCAGTTTTATAGGTATGTCTGTCAGTTGAAAGGAATCATTTTTATTCTTTCCATTTCTTTTTTAGGTGCAATGTTTGATTTGCAAACATGAATTTGCATTTAATGACAGTACATCCTCCATGATGCGACATCTCCGCTCCGTTCATCATGTTGAAACTCCGCAGTCGGTAAATCAAGCCCTCAATCCACCTCTTATTAGTAATAAGAATATATCCAACTAATGGCACACAAAGTAAGAACTTAAACATATAGTTTAGTGGAAAAATCAGTGACATGAGTATGCTGAGGTTGTGGGTTTGAGGCTCAGCTTCTACAATTATTTTTATTTTTTTTATCTTCATATGTATATTTTGCAGTGTCAAGAAAGCAAGAACTTGATTCTGCATTGGTGGATGTGATTGTAATGGATGCACAACCATTTTCAATTGTTGAAGACAAAGGCTTCAAGGTAAGGTGGCTAATATTATATAGCATTTACATTATTTATGTTTTTGTGTACATAATGAGCTATATTTTATTTGTCACTATTAGGCTTTTGTCAACCTTTTGGACACATCCTACATTATTCCTAATAGGAAGGCCTTGAGGACAATGGTGGAGGAGAAGTACAAAGCCAAAAAGGAGAAGGCTTTAGATGTGGTTAGCAGGGCCTCTGCTGTCAGCCTTACAGCAGACATGTGGACATCTATTAACATGGACGCTTACTTGGCTGTAACATGCCATTTTATCACCGAGGAGGTAGGTATCCCCTGCTTTGTGCAATGCTTTGGTTTATGTATCTCAGTTTGATTTTGTTCATTCTAGGTGGAGCTGGCCTCTTTGGTCTTGGGGGTTCTGAAGTTTCCCCAAACCCACACTGCAGCTCACTTGGCTGAGGCCAAAAATCTTCTCATGGAAGAATGGGGAATTAAAGGGAAGGTGCAAGCCAGATCAATAAAGTACAAGATCATTCATCAATATGGCCTCCCACTACCTAATATACATGATTTGTGAACATGTTGTAATCTTTCTTCCAGGTGACAGGCCTGGTTACAGACTGTGCTCCCAACATGGTTGCATGTGCTAATACATTACTACTTCGGCACATAATGTGTTTTGCACATATTCTTAATTTGGTGGTGAAAAAGTCCCTTGCCCAAACCCCTGAACTAGAGGATATCCGAAATAAGGGGCGTAGGATTGTCTGTCTTTTTAAATCCAGCACCACAGCGAAGGAGAAGCTGTCAGAGATGCAGCGACAGCTGGCCAGGCCAGAGCACAAATTAATACAAGAGGTGAAACATTTTTTTTTTATATAAGATTTTACATGTTTTTGCAGTTGTTTATTGTGTTACTTTCTTCTCTCCTTTAAAACTTGCTGTGTTATCTTAGGTGGAAACAAGATGGAACAGCACATTTAATATGTTGGAAAGGCTGTTTAAGGAGAGAGAGCCACTGGGGGCAGCTCTGGCCACCCTCCATACAGACCTTCCTCCACTCACCTCAGAGGACTACCAGGCCATACACCACTGCTTGAGCATTCTGTCACCGTTTCAAGAGGCCACAGTTAAGCTTTCGACAGAAAAACGAGTGTCAGCATCCAAAGTCATTCCCATGGTCAAAATGCTGAACCATTATATCTCAAGCAGGTGTGGTCAGATCACACACCCACTTGGTGAAAAACTGGCCACTAACTTGAAGAACAATCTCCATGAGAGGTTTTCAGCTCTGGAGAAGGTCACTGCTCTGTCAATGGCAACCTTGTTGGACCCAAGGTTTAAAGAGCTGGGGTTCTGCAGCCTAGGCTCTGCCCACACGGCCATAGAGCGACTCACTAAAGAGTGTGCAGCAACAATGCAGGCGCTACTTCCAGAGGCACAGCCACAGTCGCCACCTAGAGAAGGTCCTTCAAGTCAGCAGGAAGATGGTGGTCTCTGGGCCCTGCTGGACAGGCATGTGGGGGTTCAACAGCAGGTGACCAGCACAACTGCCAGTGCAACAGTGGAGGTTCAGAGGTACAGTAAAGATTAGAATCCTCATCATAACTTCTGCTCATTTTAGACTGGTGCATGACAATAGGCTATTAATGTCCTTCTAGGTACTTAAAGGAACCTCACATCCCAAGGACTCAGGACCCACTGTGATACTGGGTTACCCACAAGGTTTTATACCCACATCTCTACAAGCTGGCAATGAAGTTTTTATGCACACCAGCTTCATCTGTGCCTTGTGAGAGGATCTTCTCCAAGGCTGGCGAAATCGTCAGCCAAAGACGAAACAGGCTGAAGCCCAGCACAGTGGAGAAAATTCTGTTTTTAAATAAAAATCTATAACATGTATCCCACCCAGTCATGTTAGACCCTGGTTCACAAGCACTCTTTCTTACTTTATAGATGGCATTCACAATGTAATACAAGCACTTCTCACAAATCTTCAAACATTGTCTTTGTTTTATTTCCAGTGTTTTATTTTCAAGTGTTACAAGGGCAAGGAACTTAGTGGAGTAGATGATATACATCCTGTCTGCCACCAGATGCCGCTGTTCTGTGTGGTTTCAAAGCCCCAAATGCTTCATTCATTTTTCTGGCACATTTACACGAAGCCCCATGAGAGCTTCATGGGGCTTCGATTCACTTCCCTACTTATTGACAATCTAGGTATCATACATAAAATTACAAACAGTAACCATATAGTCAACATTACATCCCTCAGTTATGATGAGGAAATTTACATCCGCGATCCCCCATTTCCCATGAGTCTTAGGGGCTAAAGGCGGGGCCAACGCCCGGCTCGCCACACTGTTGTACGTGTTTAAGAATGAGCAAGTAGCAGCAGTGCATGGAGGGTGAACGGGAACAGCTCTCCTTCCGCTTGTGTCGCGGCAGCGTTATTGGAGTAACAGGGCTGGTTAAAAAAAACAAACCAGTAAAATAAAGCAGCGGCGACTGAAAAGCGCGTGCCTCAGCGCGGCGCATGCGTCAGAAGTTTCCTTCCACAACAAACACTGTTGCTCCGCGGACGCCTCTGCGCTCCGCGCTCGCACCGCGCGCTCCAGGGAATAGCGCTCCGTCCCCATTGCGCCGGTGGACGGAGCAAATCGTGTCTGTGCAGAGCAATCGGACTTAATACTGTACGTTTTTTGGATGAGGGGCGGATGCGTTGTTACGTGTGGGAGCCATCAGACTGCCATCGGACCCGCAGCTCTATGTGAACGAGCAGCAGGAGAACATGTCTCCAGCTCACATGGAGGCTGTGAGCTTTTCAGTGCAAAATTCCGCTCAGTCCTTAGAAACCGTAAAAAACAATCACGTGGATTTGTGTTTCCAGTCGTGTCCTGACAAAATAAAGGCTGATGTTATTCCCACATATTTACGTGCAGCCAAGCTGCAGATTGCAGCTTTTCCCGCATGGATTCATGTTCATCCAGGTTAAATGTTGTTAGTGCATGTTAGCCTTCACCTAACCACATTTCCGGCTTCGTTCTGCCACAAAAAAAGCGCTGACCACACAGATTAAAAATAAAATGATGAGCAAAAAGGTTCTTCATAATAACCATACCAAAATAATAATAAATGTACGTTTAAAAGATTATCTCGTATATTACGGAGCTCCAAATAGATGGGCTAGTGTCACTGTGACTCAGAGGTAAATTCACTCCTGAGCATGCGCTGTTCTCTCCGTCATGCAGCTGACCGGCTTTTCCAAACCTGTTGGTGATGGTGGATTTTTTCACGCTGCTTTTAACTTGAAAGCAGCATCATATTGTAGTGGTGATCACATGCATGTTGGGTCTAATGGCACCAAAGGATTCTGGGATGTGGCTGGGCATGCATGTTTCTTTTTGTTGAACCATGACTGAAGTGAATAAGACCTGAAGTGAGGTCCATGCTGTTTGGCTGTTTAGAGGTGTGTTGAAAAACAAGTAACTTGTTGCTTAGTGTTGGATAGAGATTTCAAACCATTCACTGAGTCCGAAAGTACTGGCAGCCGCCAATAAAATTGATAAATAAGTGGCGCCACTGAATTAGCCACAGGGCTGGAAACGGCAGGAAAAAAGTAGCCACTTATAGTGCAGAAATTACGGTAACCATAAATACGTCACAAAAAAGGAGAAAAATAAGTCACTAAATATGTTCATAAGAGGAAAGGGGGGGTCACCAACATCAGTCAAAAGGGTTCATTCAGTGAGAGTCATGAATGTACACCCCAAATAACAAAATATAGTGCGACCTTGATGGATAATATTTTCACAAACTGCCTAGAAAACAGAATAAAAAGTGGATTGCTGATGACTGACGTCAGTGACCACCTTCAGGTATTTGCAAACTATGAATGTGTTTGTAGAGAAATCAAAGAAAAAAGGCAAATACTTTACAGATGAATCATTAAATGCCTTTAAATTAGAACTACAAACACAAACTTGGAAAACCCTGTATGAAAGCAACGATGTTAACTCAGCTTATGAAAAATGTATGCAGGTGTTTACATCGATGTACAACAAAAACTGCCCACTTACAAAATGCTGTCACAGAAAAAAATTGAATAGGTTAGTTCAAAAGGGGCCCAAGTCCAAGAGGTTTGTTTTCCAGGAAATGATTTTAATTGCATAGCCTAAAGGGAGGCTACACCAAATGATTAATACTTTACCCAGATTTAGCATCAGTTCATAGCTTACAAATGCTATAATATGAAGAACCTCATTTTTATAATTTCAGAGGACTAGCAAACTAAAGTCTCTGGACTTGGGCCCTTCTTGAATTCAACAGGGGCGCTGCCATATTGGATAACTAGTGCTGCCATTTATGGGATAAAGCAAAACCCATGCAAGAGAGGCCCAAGTCCAGGAATTTTGCACTTAATGCATTTTAAATGTCAAGCATAGTCAATACATTACAACAGACTTGGGACTTTTTTGCACATAATCAGATAGCTTTTCCCTTGAAGACCATAGAACAAATAATATCTCTGTTTTGAAAAATTGTGGACTTGGGCCCCTTTTGAACTAACCGATTCAATTCAAATGGATGATAAATGGACTGAGAAAGACAAAAACAGAACAATTTATACAAACATTTGTTAAAAAAATAGAACTGTGGAAGCAGAACAGTGATACAAAAATATCAAAACAAATAAAGCAATTTTTGGGAACATGCAAAATAAACATTTATACAGAATAATTAGAAAAAAATAAATCAAATACTAAAGGAATTTGGAAATTATTGAACAGTGTCATTAGAAAACACTGGGAGAAAAGAAATTATCCAGATGTTTTAGTTGGTAAAATGAGATGTGCGACAATATTCAGGGTATGACTGGAAGTTAAATGACTATTTTGTAAAAAATAGGGCTAAAGTCAGCTGAAGAAAAAAACTGTACAAATAAATCAGAAAAAGAAACTGTCAAACACTACATAAACAGAAATCAAAACTCAATCTATTTGAAACCCGTTGAAGCAAAAGAAATTCTAAAACTCCTCAAACAATTAAAAAAAAAAATACATCAACAGACTGTAACGGAATTAATATAATGGCGGTAAAAAAAAAAAAGTCACGTCATTGTTGACCCATTAACCTGGATTTGTAATTTATTCCCTGGATTTGCAATACAGTGATCCTTTGCTATAACGCGGTTTACTTTTCACGGTTTCCCTACTTCACAGATTTGCGAGGGTTCGGCCAAGATGGCGTCTGCGTAGGTGCGTACCTTCTGAGCTCCTGCAAAAGTTATCGGACATAACATCTATTTCATCCTAAAGACCAAGAAAACAGCTCAAAATTTTTCTGGAAGAGAAGGATCTTTTGATTTTTTATCTTGATGTTCAGTCGAGAAAGAAAGAGAATGCAAAAAAGCGAAAAAGCTGCAGTACCGAAGACCACCTCATGTCATGACTACGCCAAATCGTCACCAACTTCGGACATGGAAGCTTTCCCTCCTCTTCCTAAAAGCTGCAAAAAAGGCTTTGCTGGCAGCTGGACAAAGCTCTTCTGATTCAAATGAAGTCATTGCTCTTTTATCTGATCTGATAAACAAGCGAGCCGACTCATTGGAAATGCGTGCAGATTCATTGGAAAGGCTAATAAATGAAAACTCAAAGAAGATAGATGAAAACACGCTGAGGATTGAAGGCATAAGGAGAAACTTAGAATTTGCATGCAACGAAATAAAAGACACACAAAAGTCTTTGAAAGATGTTGACCAACGTTTGAAGAATGAAGAGAAAACCGTGGCAGCTCTTCAGGCCCAGGTTCTGGAACTGGAGTCATATTCAAGGAGGTGGAACCTGAAACTCTTTGTTGTCACTGAAAGCCCTGATGAAGATGTGAAAGCCAAGGTCACTGAGATATGTCAGAGCATCGTTGTAGAAGACTTGCAGCAGGTTTTTTCTGCCATTGATGTTACGCATCGCCTTGGGAAACCCAATCCAAGCAGCACACGCCCCAGAGCCATCATCATCCGGTTCTCCCAAAGATCCTACAGAGATGCTGTATGGAGAGCCGCTAAAAACAGCTCCTTTCTACGAGAGAAAAAGCTCCGCTTTGCCGAGGATCTTTCCACAGCTGTCAGAGAAGCCCGGTTGAAAGTGTGGCCCCTCATTCAAAAAGCCAGAGAGGAAGGGAAACGAGCCTACTTTGTGGGGAGCAGAGCCTTCATCAACGGTCAAGAAGTCAAGTAATCAGGTCACTGGTGGTTATGTGATACTCTGACATTGTTGCCAACTCACTAAAACAGGATGGTTCTGACTGAACTTCTAATTTACCGAGGCAAACTTGGAAACACAAAACCTGAATATTTTGATGTGGGCTTAGTTCAGTTTTTCCTCTTTCGGGAATGTTTTGAATACCTTCAGTATTCACAAAATATTGTTGAGCTATTGTTTGACACATTTACTAATGTGCAGGTTAAGCTCAGAAAATATGTTTCTTTTTCTTAGTGTTTGAAAGTATTTTTTCTTGTTCTAAATATTTCATTGTCTATTGTTTCCCTCAACGCCAGGGGGTTAAGAAGTAATGTCAAACGAAAAGCTATATTTTTATTTCTTAAGCAGCTGAATACAGATCTTTTATTTTGTCAGGAATCTCATTCTGTTTGTTCGGATGTAAATTTCTGGAAAACACAGTGGGGGAATGACTTATGGTTTTCTCATCACTCTGAAAAATCAACAGGGGTTTTAACCTTAAAACATAAATATAACGGGAATGTTCTGCATACAGAATCTGATTCTAAAGGGCACTTTGTTGGGCAAGTTATTAATTACAATAATAATATCATAATTATTTTCAATATATACGGCTACAACTCGAACACAGAAAATAAACAACTATTTCTTATAATTGAGAGTGACGGACACTGCTGTCGGAAAACTCTGCTTCTCTGCTTTGAAAAATCAAAACAAAGCCATCCGAAGACTGTTCCAGCAGGAGCTAAAAACGGAATCCCCGGCCATAACTTTCTGGACTTCACTTCATGGTCAAATGTGTTGGGAAAAGGTTTGGCTTCTGCCAAACAAATATCTTATAAACAACAAAGTGAAAGAGGTTTCGTTCAAGATCATTCATAGGTTTTATCCAACAAATCAGTATATGCAAAGGCTAAAAAGGGATATTGATAAAAAACTGTTCTTTCTGTTCTCAGTCTGAGGAAACGTTGGTGCATATTTTTTGGACCTGCAAGTACACTGAAAAAATATGGGACAAATTGACAAACTTGATAAAAACTCAAATTTATCCACATTTTAATTTAACATGGAAAAACATCTTATTTGGTTACGTTAATTATGATAAGACATTTTTATCTCAATTTTATTTAATAAGTCTTCTGATTTTATTAACCAAGTATTATATTCACAAATCTAAATTCAGCAATAAAGCTCCTAATTTTCTTGATTTACTAACCCAAGTTAAATGTTATTTACATTCCATTTCCCCCAGTACAAACAAAAAAGCTATTAAAACGTATCACCTTGCCCAGCTGTATAATTTAATATAAGTTTATTTTTTGCTTGTATATCCCCCTGTACATTCGATGTACAGTTTATTGTTTTTTGTTCTTTTGCTGTATGTCACTTTTGTTCTGCATAAATAAAAAAAATAAATAAATAAAAAACTTCACGGATTTGCATCGTGCATTGTGTTCTGCATTCTGATTGGCTAAAAAAGTCACTCCACTTCTCTACCTGTGCGTCAATAATGTTGCAGTTTAATATGTACACGTACGTAAATCAGCTTTCCAAATTACGTACATGCAAATCATCTTGCAATGTCAAGTTTCTCTAAAACCCATAGAAAAAGAGCAACACCAACTGTCAATCACTATGTTCTTCTCCCGAACAAACACACAAAACTGCACCGCGGGCTTGAGAAGGAGAAAACACTGCAGCTTCTCAGACTGAAGAGCATTGAAATACACCTGAGCCACTATTTGTCCGTTTGTTCTTTGTATTTTTTTCATGATCATTTTCAATTTTCTCCCGTTTAATTCAATTACTCTCGGGTCGCGGTGGGCGGGGCTAATCTCCGCGATTTGAAGCCTTCTATTTACATCGATGATTCAAATTATTATTTGACAGTACAGTACAGAAGTTATTTGTTGAAAAAAAAACGTTTCTAAAGTACTTTGATTTGTGAAACAAATGCTTGAGCCTGTAAAATGGTTTGTTCTTTCTTTTCAATGTTTAATAGAGTATTTAATTGTATAATAATTTTTTTTTAAAAATCGAGATTTCTACTTCACGGATTTTGCCTATCACGGGTTCTTTCTGGAACGTAACCCCCGCGATAAACAAGGGTTTACTGTATAGCAAGAAATAAAACAAAACAGAGCTAAACTTGCTAAAGGCCTAGCATTGTTGGAAAAAACGTGTCATACGCTCACAAAGCACGTTCTATAATATATTCATCGATAATACTACCATATTTATCATACCAAAAGTTTGGGGAAATACTTAGAAAACACATTTACAGTCTTTGTACATCTTACATAAAAAGCTCTTGGAATAGTTCATGGTATGGATTATGGGACACATACGAATGCAGTTTTTAAAGTCGGGTTTATTGAAATGATGGGAACTAGTGAAACTGAAAACAGCACTCATTTTGTTTAAAGCCAGAAATAACTTACTTCCAGTAAATATACAATAAATGTTCAAGGACAGAAATTGGGGTTATGATTTAAGAAAACAGCTGAACTTCACAAAGCAGTGCATTCGTACTGCAAAGGAGGAAATGTGCTGATCAATTTGTGGTGTGGATTTATGGAACGCGTTGGATGAAGGTTTAAAACAAAGCAAAAGTTTACGTGTCTTCAAAAAAACATAGAAGAGGATTTTGAACCCCTGCCCCTCTAAAATCATGTGAACGTCCCTGTTGCAGACCCCTGATTTAGAGGAACCAATCAACGTATGAATGATTTTTTGGACTGTGGGAGGAAGCCAGAGTGTCCATAGAAAACCCACACATGTACAGGGAGAACATGCAAACTCCACACAGGAAGGTCCCAGCCAGGATTCAAAAATGAAAAACATTTGAGAAAACAAAATCAATTTCCTGGAAAAAAAAACAAACAAACATGGAATGTTCAAAACTGAAAAAAATAAAGAAATGTTATGAAACGAAACACAATGAGAAACTGGTAAAAGGAGGTACTATGGCACATCACTGAATGAATAATGATGTCCAGTATCGCTTCAAGTCAAATAACTTTCAGTTCAAATGATGGACAAACTTCATCATCCAATCAGCGATGTCCTTCAGTTCCTACCTTTTCCGCTTTCTCATTGTGTTTTGTTTTTTCAATCATTCGTTTTGATTTCCAAAATGTTTTTCTGTTTTTACAGAAATGGGATAAGGACATTGCTGATTGGATGATGACATTTGTCCATCATTTGAACTTAAAGTTTTTTAACATGAAGCCATGCTGGATATTGTCATCCAAACAGCAATGTCCAATAATAATCCATGCATTTACTATTTACATATTAAATGAAAAACTGATAATAAATATTTAAATTCATTTTTTATACTTTGGTCTGAAACAGCACGGTCATCTGGAAGCAGTTTGTTCTGCAGGTAAAGGAAAAAGACGAGGATAAAACGTTAACTTAAGGAATTATCTTGCAATATTTAGCAGATTTAGTGACAGAGCACACAGAAATATCAACCACTACAAATTACACCAACTAGGTTTACAAATGTTCAGAAATGTCTGTGAGAAGATTATATTTGAACCAGCAGCTTTGAAGCAGGTGTCATTTTTACTATTCGGCATTTGCAGAAGACACAATACAAATACTAGCATTTCACGACAATACAACACAGATTTGAAAACATAATAAAATTGTTTTGACCAGCGAAAAATCTTAACCGTAGAACAAAAATATAAGATGATGTATAGTTTTTAAAACAAACTGATTGTTCAATAATAACCAAATAAAAGCAATCACAGAAATAATAACTATCTATAAAAAAGAAATAAAAGGAAAAACATAAAACATGAAATCACGAGGGGATTACCTTATGTCACTAATCCAAAAGATTAACAGATGTTAATCATTTATTATCTATTTTTTGAAAGAAATTCATTTTAAAATTCAGGTTTTTTATGTGAATATGGAATTTAGCCAAAATAACAACATATTTATAAAAAGCATACAACCTTTCTGACAAAACTATGAAAATAAATGTGCGTTTTATAATAAAGAGTTCTAACTAAACAGATGTAGCATAGCTGTCAGGTAAACTGCAGCAGTTTCTGTCTCAGAAAACTAACAACAATTATTAATGCTAATAATCACATATTAAGATCTTATTGACTTTAGAGTGTGTCTTTGCTAGAAAACATGGGACAGTAAATGGATGTAGACATCATCAGGCGTGTCACTAATGGTAAAGGAAAGTCTGTAGGTTCTGTGTCTGCAGCATGTCAAAAGTCACATAGTAATAAAAAATCATTTAGATGTTCAGGCAGAGGAGGAATAAAAGGTGTTATAGAATGTATATTTATAAGACTGAAGAATGTATTTTAATCTCAGTTTGGTGTTGGACCCCTCCCCTAATGAATTTCTGAGTAGAACCTGTTTTTCTCCTCATTTGATGAACTTTTCCTGAATGACAGACCAGCAGCAGCTGATGGTTTTTCTGTCAGGGATTTTTCTTTTCTTTTCAGGGATTTCAGTGGAGCTGGAGTCAGTGTAAACTGCAAGCATGTAGGCAAGAAGCGCGGGTCCCCTGACTGGGAATCTTCCTCTGAAGTAGTCTGTTCCTCAACAGAGTACGACAGGCGTGATGCTGAGCAGCGATGTGGACAGGCTTTCTGGCAGCCTTGCGATACAGTTGTTAACCATAAAGCAGACTTTTTCCATCATTGCTTCATCTAATAAATCACGATGACAGGTGCGCTGATAAATGCTGGAGATTGAATGTAACATTGATTAGGTTATGAAAGCCCATAAAGTCAAATCCTGGCTTTGTTTCTGTGTTTCTGTTGTTTACGGCATTATTCATGTTAAGTTTGTAATAAATATACAGCATTGCCATGAAACTTCATTTTGTTTATTTTTCATAACAACAGCTTTTGAGAAAGTCAACATCAACTTTGTTAAGAACTCTTTAAACTAAATGGGAAACATGGAACCCATAAAATAACCCTAAATAAAGCAAATCTAATATGAGCGTTTTAAACTGCAGTTTGGATTAAATGAACATTGTGTTTGGAGTTGTACAAGTGTTTGATGCAATTCCACTCATAGATGTTGCTTTCAGATCCAGCCTAACTTAACCCTTGTGCTATCTTAGATGGTCCCACCCTTACGTGTGTTATTCACTACCATGGCAAAAAGGTGGATAAAAGGTGGAAAAATTTCATGTAATCCATGAATACCGGTAAGAATCTCTAATCATTGAAGAAAAAAGGTTCAGAACACTGTCTAGTGGGTCTAGATGACCCAAATCCCAATGTTAAAGTGCCTAGGATAGCACAAGGGTTACAGCAGGAATAATGGCTACTCTTTCACTCCCCAAGACATCCTTCCTGTAATCAGCTAGCACCAGGTCCAGAAAAATGCTTATTTTACTCTAAGGACTGGTTGCTGGCTGACAACCAAGGACTTAGGGCAAAGGTCAAATACTATGTCATGATTACATTTGGCATACATCTGAAATCATGGTGATTTGACTATATACTGCATGGTAAAATGACTTCAGTCTTTAAGGATGTAAATCTAAATTATTCTTCCGTTGTTTGCATTTTCTTTTATATTTTAGTCACATTTTCAAATTTACAATCAATCGTATGTGAATAGATTTTGCAAAGTTGTACAGATCTGTTTTAACCCTCCTCTCCTGTTATGTTGCGGGTCAAATTGACATCTACATCTACATCTAGAAAAAAATAGTTAAAAGTAAAGTATTTTTTCAACATGGCTCTTCTGCTTACTTGTAATTAGTGTAATCAACATATATCATTAATTTGGTTTTTATCTCAAATATTTACAACTCCTGCATGTTTTTCTATCCTAGATACTGTTGAGATCCAATTTAACCAACAGTCAAACTGGAGGTTCAGGATGTCTTATTATTAGTAGTATTCCTTTATTTGCAGCTTTGAGACATATTTCACCCTAATCACACAAATAGACACACACACACACACACGCACACACACATGCACACACAAGTGCAGTGTCATGACTTTGACAGGAACCATTTATGTTCTCATGGAAAACTCAGCCAACATTCAGTGGACACACAACAGGGGGGAGGGCCAAACATTTGAGATTCTCTGCATGGAATTCTTTTCCAACATTACAGACAGACCTTTGAAAATGAGCAACCAAGCAGAAAATTGACAGTCCAGGGCTCTCAAGTCATCACTGATCATAATCGAAGAAGACTATCTTGAAATAAATTCTGATTCTAATAATTCTGATTTTAAACCAGATGAGGAATTGTTATTCCTGTTCCTCCAAACAAGACATTTCATATCAAGAATTGAAATACATTGGTCTTCATCCTCAAATATGCATCAGACAAACCTGTCTGTAGAAAACATAATAAAGACAGTGCCAGGGCCCACTAGGATGGCAGTGACTCATGTGACCATGTCAGTTCAATTCAATTCAATTCAATTCAATTCATTTATTTTTGTGTTGCCCAAATTCACTAAACGAGTCGTCTCGTGGGCTTCATATCAATGTCGAAAAAGTAAAACATAAAAATCAAAAGGATCCTTCAGATACATAGAGTTCAATAGGTAAATACTAAATTGAACTAACTAAACAAGACTAAACTAAATGGACATGCTTTCCTTCAGAGCCCCATGTGGTAGGAAAAGCTCCTTAAAAATACGGATTCTGGAAAAAAAACAAAGAAACCTCTTTGTTGCCCACATGAAGGAGGGATCCTCCACCAGGACAGGACAGGCAATTACCAGAACTTATTGAGAAGAATGAACTTATCTAACCCTACAACTACATATTCTAGTTGAAGTTGGGGGGACGGCTGGGGGTACGAGTCGAGCCGGAGACAGGATCCCAGGTCAGGAGCCTGTGCGAAATGTTGCAAAATGATTTTGCACAAAGCAGAGTGTGATGACTAGTCCTCTTGTGCTGTGTAATGTACAGACACACACAACTCCCTTATTGCAAAATGCTTGTCTGTTGTATCGTGAGTTTGATTTTTTCTGGTTCACAGTGCATGTATTTAAAACAAAATTTCAAGATCATGTTTTAATGTTATGTAAAACTGTTGTAGTTTATATGTTAGTCTTTCAAAAGAAATAGTACAGAAGTGAAAGAATTTGAAAAAGTTTGGTTGTGTATATTTTTAAGAAATATAAGTGAATTATCTAATAATTGAACCACTACCTGTTATTAGAGAGTGAGAACACCATTTCTAAATTAACATTGGGAGTTGGGTCATCTAGGCCACTAGACAGTGCTGAACCTTTTTTCTTCAATGATTTGTGAACCTCACTGGTGTCCATGGATTACATGAAATCTTTCCTTATCCGTATAGCTTCATAAGACAGAACTTTTGAACATTTAACAAAACAAGAAAATGTTCTGCGGATCTGTCAGTTCTGTCTTCTGATCTTTGCTGAACATGCATCAATGTAACATAAATGTCCTGGAACAGAGTCTGTTAGAATCACAAAAGTTTATATAAAAATGAAGACCAAAATGTTCTGCAAACAAATTCTGAGGGCTTCAATGGCATCACTCATTTCACCAAATTTCCATATTAGTATCAAATAGCGTCATTTTCTTCAAATTAAACAGTTTGATTCATAACAAAAGTGAACTTTTACACAAAGATTTAGGAACATCTTTTTTATTTTTGTTGACTTGGTGTGACTTGCAAGCTTTTTATCTTAACCTAATAAAATTATGAACTAACAAAGGTAATCCTAAATTCTGAGGTTTCATCTCAGGTGTGTCAATCAAAATGTGAGTCAGCTGATCTGAGGAAAAGACAATCTTAGCTGTAATGAACAGCAGCTGTGTTTCACTGCAGGAGGAACTTTTTAGCTCTCTTGTTTGTTGGCTTCTCATTCAAGAAGTCTGGAAAGATGGGAACAAGGTCGTTTGTGGCCCTTTGTGTTTGGCTGTTTTCATATGAGTTTGTAGCTTTATTTGAAGGACTTGTTATACTAGATTGGCTTTGTTTTAATAAATCATCAGAACAAACATTTAACCTTCTTTTAAACTGTCATTCTCTTTGAGTTTAAGCTTAACTTTGTTGCTAGAAAGCAGGATGCAGACCATAAAAAGATGGGAAAAAAAGCTAGTGAAATTAATGCTAGGAAAAGTGTACAGAAAAATGTTCTTGTATGTTTACTCTTTCCTCTTTGTTTCCTACTCAAGAATTCAGTTTTAGATGGCAACCGATCTTCCTTGATCATTAGTTCAGGTTGGAAAAATCTGGTTAAGGAAGGTGAGTTGGAAAAATAAACCGTGGTTTGGTTACTCCTAAAGAGAACAAAAGTGAAAAAAATGTGTACTAAATTAAAAAACTCTAAGTAAAATATTATTTTTGTCAGTACAGCTAAACCAATAAGGAATTGACTGTGGCTCGTTGCTGCAGCTTAATGGCGTATATTGCATAAAGTGAGCAGCCAGACTCGTCGGCGCGCCCAGCAACCAGGGCGCGCCGCCAGCAGCCAGAGCCGCCGCTAACGCCAGATGCGTCCGGCCGCCGCGGCAACAACAGACTGCGTCCGGCGCGCCCGGCAACGCCGGGCCTGCGTCCGGCGCGCCGACGCTTGCCAGACTGCGTCGGCGCTGCGCCCGGCAGCAGACCGTCCGCTGGCCGCCGACGCTAACCGAACTGCGTCCGGCATGCGCCGGCAACAACCAGACAGCGTGAACTGGTGTGGTATTAGTGTGTGGAAGCTAGATGTTAGAAGTGATAACTTGCGGATTGATGAAAAAACCAATACTAAAAGGCAATGGATGAAAATGTAAATCTATTGGCATATACAGGTAAACTAAAGGAATGCAGTTAACACAATGTATGGATTGTGCAATCTGCAGTGAGGTGGATTAAGTAATGAAATCTGCATTTATAGAACAAATGTAGATCTCCTAGCAGTTGTTCATAAAGGCAAAAGGCAGCTCACAGTAAAGAAGGTTTACATATCTGATCGCTCTTCCTGCCAGAATGAAATAATGAACCATAAAGTAACCTACATGCCCAAATTGTCCCCCACCCACAGCAATTTTTTGCCCAAGTTGACAAAACTGTCCAGATGAACAAAATTTACCTAACCTGGGAAATATAAGTGTTTGGCAAGGCAGCTGACTCCTTTGCATTTTGCAGGATCTGTAGTTAAAGATCAATAAATCAGTATCTGACTTTAGGTATTTTTTTTAATGGTATAGGTTAATCTTAAAAGTGTAGATTGATCTGGTTGTAATGTGGAATAGATATTGATTATCGATTATTTACACCTAAAAAACTGACATCCTTTGGATTTTGAAGGTGAAAATGGTCTGAAATGGGGGCATGTTTCACAGGTTTACTCTCACCCTGTGGGGAAAATCTGTTTGTCTTCTTGAATTTCTAGCAGTGTTCAAGCTTGTCGAGGAAAAAGATGACAGGATTCAGAAGAGTAGATTAACAAGTGTATTAACAAATTGTAAAACAAAGTTTAACAGATATATTTGTAAAACTCCAGTCTGCAATGCACAAAAACACATGTATGGCTTTTACCAAACAATTTTTAGGAGAAGACAAAACTGACTACTCAAAAATTTTATCCTTTCCTCCGCTGGGCCGCCTCTCCCAGGCGCTCGGGAGTGGTCAGCAGCTGGACGCCCACTTCTGGGGTCCATGCAGGCCACGACCACTGTGGGTTCTTCTTCACAGGTAAAATGCTTTCCCATCTGTCCATGACAAATATGCTGTGGACAGCAGAACCCCGTAGCAATTGCTGGAGCAAAGGTTAGCTTCTTCCTGCCCGCCGGAATGTTGCGGCTCTGCTCCCATGGATTGAGTCTCAGAAAGGTCAAAAGCAGTGAACTTTGTCAGAGGTCACGGTAAATGGAAAAAAAACCATGTAACCTGGCCAGCAACACATCATTGTAATAAAAATGATGTATAGACATGTACATGATGTATGAACAAATAGATTCGTATTTACATAAATGAAGATAGATCTGTCGTCTTAGTGGAAGCAGAGAGTGCAAAAGCGATTTCCATGCCACAGACCAGTTTTCGTGGAAAAAAACGAACAAAAGTTCACTTTTGAAAAAATTCCCGGATTAGAAGGACAAAGTCATACCAGGCATTGAAGCAGAAGTAGTTGAACATTTTAATAGTTGAATGGTTAAAATAGGTGAAGTGTAGCCATATCTGACAAAAAAATAAAATAAGAGAAACAGAGAGAAACAGCATTCAACAGCATACGCTACTTGGAACTCAGGTATTTTGGATTACTTGAGTTATAGGAAACTATTACTACATTTTGTGTTAGGTCAATTAAATGCAGATACGTCTATTTTAAAATAAATATTTTAAATAAAACAAACAGAATATTGTGTGTTACATGAAAAGAGGCTTGAATCATTTTTTGAGTCATGCATAAAACATTGCACCATTCAAAACTTCCTCCCCTCAGTTCTCTTCATCATGCAATTACCAATGACACAAAATATGCTCCACTGATTCTTCACTGCAATCACAACTACGCTGGCGAATTGAATCAAAGGCCGCAGGCTCCCTGCGTGGTAGGTTAATATTCCACAGCAGACAGGCTCGAAATATTGGTAGGAGTTAACATTCCTAGGTGTGTACCCATTCCTCAGTTCGACATTCCACTATGTTGAGCAAATCTGCAGGCTATAGCCAGGGAGCATACTCTGCTTCCAGGAAGCAAGCAGATGAGGCTACTTGGGTTAAAGGCTACTGACCGATCAAACCCTCGATCCCACCCGGACGGTCAAAATTCAAGGTTGTAGACACCATGAAGGACTTTGAAGTGCTTGATCACGGTCCTCGAAACAACATGCAATATTAATAAATCAAAGGCCAAATCATTTTCAAAAATATTCACGCCTGGATACAACACTTTCTCCATAGGTCTGCGTGACCTGATTATCCAGCAAATATCTGACATGCGAACCTTCGTGTAGCCTCCTTTGCTTAAAGGCGCTGATATCAGCTGAAGGATATGGACCTCTATCTAATGTCTGCAGACATGACAGCGAAGAGAAGTATAAGCTTTGTTTTAAACCGAGAAGAACGGCTGTTTATCAGCAGAAGAAGAAGAAATACCAGCCTTGGTCTTTCGACAAATTTCTTCAAACCAACCATGCTTTCTATTGAATATTAATAATGAACTTTATTTACTAATCTATACTTCCATTGTCCAGTAACTTCTTAATCGTAAATGGCATAAAAAATAATACACAAAAGGAGGGATATCAATAGAACACAAAATCACCAAATTTATAACAATACAATTGTAACATTTATAACAATAACAAATCGCCAACAAAAGTAGGAGAGGAATTATAGAACACATAAATCATAAGAGCAGTGAAAAAAGCAACAACCAAACTCCAGATTGAAAGTTGTAAACAAAATAAATATGGTATTGCACCAAATAAAGGCTTCTTTTCCAACATTCTTCTCCAAATAAAAAAGGCTCAGTCATGTCAAAAGTTTGGTTTCAGTGCCCCAAAGTTCTCATGTATTTTTGTTTTTTTTTTTGAGCCCAAGACTTCGAGAAAAGCTTTTTCCCCATTCATTTACCTGGCACTTCTGAATGAACTCGTGTGCTTTATCTCAGTTCCTTGGGGTAAGCCAGGTTGGTTTATAGGTGCTCAAGCATTGCCTGCACATGCTGCTCTGGCTGGAGATCTTGGGTTCTCCAGTGGGATCACCCCTTCAACAAACACTCCAACATCTGCAGGATCATCATCTTCTTCAGCTTCTTCTTTTTTGATGACATAAACACCCAGTCATTTTATTGTGAGTGGGGAGAAGTAAACTGTTCACAATATGTTAGGGATATTATTAGACTCAGTGTGATGGCGCCCATTTTAGAAAAAGGGAGATGTGTGTGGAGTTATGTCAAACACATGAATAAAGCTGATGAGTCATCACGTAGTAATGGAAAGAGTGGTGAAGCTGGATTAAGGCAAATAGAAATTTCTGAGTAGCAGAATGGTTTCATGCGAAGAAAAAGCACTACAGATGCAATATTTGCTGGCGATTTTATAGAAAGTACAAGGTCAGAAGCTAGGAAGTGTTTGTAGCTCTGGAGAGAAACATGACAGGAGAATACCAGAAGCACTGTAAAGTCTGGAGTGACAAAAGAGGTATGTTAGGCGCCAATACATGTATGAGGGCTGTAAGACAGAGGAAGGTGTGACAGAGGAGTTTGATGTGGATGTGGGATTACATCAGGCATCAGCTCTGAGCCCCTTCCTGTTTGCAATGGTGATGGACAGGATGGACTATGATGTTTGATATAGTGATTTGTAGTTAAAGCAGGGAACAGCTGGAGGAGAGAGAGCATCAGAGGAAAAGGCACATGTTAGGGTTTTGAAATAAAAGCCAGACTGAATGGTTGGGGGCATGTCAGAGGAGAAGTGAATCTATTCTGCTGCTGGAGGTCTAAGGAAGACAAGGAAGCTTTCTGGATACGTAATTAAAGACATGAAGGTAGCTGGTGTTACAAGAGAGGATGCAGCAGACAGAGTCAAATGGAGGAAGTTAATTTGCTGTGGAGACCCTGAAGGGGAAAAAGCTAAAGGAAAAGAAAAACTGCTAGAAACTCTGAATGTCATATTTACAGTGTTTGTTTTCTTTCAGCGATTTCCAGATTTGGGAAAACAAATGTGTTGTGGTGAGACATATCTCTTTGTTTCAAGATAGATCTATATTGCCTGAGTGTGCTTTACAAATGTAAACAATAATATCCTAACATACAGGAAACTGATTACTCTTCCCTGTGTAAAACAAAGTGGAAAGAAAACTCCCAGGAAGGGCAAGTTTCTCTTTAACATGTACTTAAAGATGTAGAATCTGAAAATCTGGATTAGGGAAACACCTTGTACTCATAAATTAGACTCCTATCATCTTCCCCCAGGTAACTTAACAAGAGATGCTCTGAGAACTGCTTCCCTTTTTCTGATGAACATTACTTGAGTCTGTAAGAAAAGTAAAATATTGTGGGATTTATATCACTGACTCAAATATCTATTCATAAAAATACTATTAACAATAGACACTTGCCAAAAAGGTAGAAGCATTAACTTTGTGCTTGGCACAGTCAACTTCTACAGAAATGTAAAAAGCCTTTTGGGGCCATATTTAAAGCCGAATTATCACGATGGTTATATGTTTATTGCCAGAAAGAAGAAGAAAGTCCTGCACTGTTACCAAAGCTCAGCTAAAAATTTTGATGGATAAAAAGCACCAACCCGACCCTCAGGCCAATAGTGTGTTTTTGGAGATGCTCCTTTTAATACTGTTTTGTACTTAAAACCTGTTTCATTGTGATGACAATTTGTATGCTGCAGGCATGTATCATATTAAAGATTGTTGTTTTCACTGCTGTCTTGTTTCTCTTTAATTTGCCTCATGTTACAAGAAGTAGACCAGAATATGTTTTTACTATGCAGTTACTTTGCCCTAACCAACAAGTTAACTTGTCTCATTTGTGGAGTCAGAAAAACAAAATTATTATTATGTACACTATGCGGGATAGTAATTCCTGATTATACTGCAGCATTTTCTACTGAAAGTACCATGTAATAAATTGGAAATAGGCTGACTTTCTTTTTACTGATACTATTTCATGTATGGGGAGTGAAATGCCAAGTAATATTCAAGTGAGCATACTGACAACAATATTAGAAAGTACCATGTAGTTAGTGGAAGTAGAATGACTTTTCTTTTACAGTACAGTTTAGTGTGTAAGGTATTTCTGTGGTAAATTCATGGTAAAATGCCATAGAACATGCAGCGAATGCAGACCTAAATATCAGTACTTTATTTGTATACCTTGTTCATACATGTGGTAGAATATATAAAAAGAACACCTTTGCACAAAATGTGAATACCCAGTAAGAATATATAAATACAGTATGTACCCACACAGGTATGTACCAAAAAGTACCATAAAATACCTGCAATGCGTGCAAGTGAGCAAAAAATGCCATGTAGAAAAAGTACCCTGTAAGAGTCCAATAAAGAAAGTACCATGTAAACACACTGTAAAATGCCAGTAAATTCCATTACAAAGTACCATGTAAGTACCTGAAAGTACCCAGTAGTTACACAATAGTAACATGTAAATACCCACTTAAGTACACTGTAAGTAATGTGCTGTAAAAAGCGTTAGTAGTTATTGGAAGATGGAACTGTTTAACAACATTAAAGCAAATATAAACTCAATGTGTAATATTTCAGACAACTTATACAGATATCCTGCGTCTTTTAGGGTGACCCATCGCATTAAATATCAATCTTATATCTTCCAGGGTATTGGTCAATCAAAGGCATCAAAATGGATATGAGAGAGATTTCTGATGTGAGGACGCAATTCAAATGCCCTGAAATGCTCCTATATCAAGTGCTCACCATTGCCTTGACAATGAAACTCAGTATCCCCACTACAACTATCTAGTTAACTTGAGCAAAGTCTGGCAAGCCACCACAAAACCACAATAACAATCATTCCAGACCTATAGTTAATTCCATTAACCAATACAGATTTAGTCCTTCAGATACAAGTGATGTCAGGGTGTTTACGTTTCAAAATCTGTTTTACGGTATGATGCAAAATATCAACTGAAACAGTTAAAAATAGACCGACAACTTCAAGGCAGACTTTTCGCTAAAGTAGACTCCATGTGGTATGCAATCATGAACTGATGTTTTGCACATGGTGACAAGACCACCTGTAAAAAAGCTGTGCTTAGCCTCCAAAACTCACCAGATCCAGAAAGTGCCAACAAAGTGGTCAAACATCTGATCATCTGAGGATAATATTTCACAAATGGTGTTTTGGTATGAGCTTCATTTCTCAAACAGCTCTTTCAAGCGATATCTATAGTCAGTGATTTTGGTTTCAAGGAGAAAGCAAGTGAGGGCCGATTGTGTACTGGTGCAACAGCCAGCTCCTACAATGTCTTTGGGTCCAAAACAACCTTGAACAGGATCATCTGGAACCACTAAATGGCCAATCAAAATGGAAGAAAGCGTGGGAGACTTCCAGTTTTTCTTGAGCATTTCCATAATACTTTTGTTTTACAAAGTCTTAGGAATGCCATGGGGACAATCCGGCAATCAATTGATTTGTAAGGAAAGGTCAGGAATAGGCTCGTGGGATGTCAAGAGTGAAATACTTTTTTGCAATGAAGAGATTTAAGCAATATGCACCCAGCTCTGTGAGCAATATGCTTCAAGATATCATGCAACATCTGGAGGATATAGTACAAACATTGGAAATAAGAAAGATTTGCAGAAAACACAGTTTTTTAACACCACAGCATAGGTTTGGCATAAGCGCTTTTGCTGTATTTACATGAATCATACACAGCTCTTTGTTTCGAAAATAAACCTCTGAGCTAACTTCCTTTTGTTGGAATATTTTTTGCATCACGGAAATCTGCAAATGTATTCTCCAGAAAAAGCTCTCAGAGCAAAGGGGCTTCAAATCTTTTCATAGCCATGACTCTTCACATCATCTGGTTGCAGAGTACAGCCTAAGTGAATGGAAGACAATAATGAATAGCAATCAGGTGATGAATTGCCAAGATTCAATAAATAACAAATATCTTCGTTTTGCGAAGGATATTATAAAGTGGATTGCAAATTTCAAAATCGTCCAATATACAAATTTAATAACACCATAATTCACCTTCAGACAAAAAAAGTGTTTTCTTTAAAAAATAAAACTATCCTAGACAATCTATGTATTGCTGGTTTTCCTACCTTGGTCTGGAGTGCAAGACACACTTATCCAAAACTTTGTTAAACAGAAGCAGCTTTCAGTGAACAGTTAACTTGTAAGACATTCAAGAATTGGAACATACTGATAAGTTTTCTTAGCCTTCTCATCAATATATGCCTGTTCAATGGGTTCTACAACTTAACCAGGTTATTTGTATTATTGATTCCGTTTAAATGATGTTACTTGGGAACCACCCTTACCAACAGTCTTATACCTTGGATTGGAATGTACACAGTACAGATGCCAACTCGTAATGATCACTCATCAACCTGTAAATTATTGCTATTCAGTGAGTCTTTTACCACTTTTTCTGTACTGGAAGACAAGATCACTGTACTCAACAGAAATATTGAGAGAGTTCCTCAAGAAATTCTGCAACTGCAGCACTGGAGCGCGTGAAAGATATTTTCTGGTTTTAACAAAGACAGCTGCAGGTTTGTGTTCTACTACATTTTCTTGATCTGTTGATGCATCATAAGCAAAAACATCGAGCAGTGCTTCAATCCTTTCTCTAATATTTACCTTCCAAATCCTCCCTTTCAGCTGCAAAAAGTTTTTCTGAAATATCCTCTTTAAGAGTCAACAATGATTGTAGAGCTGTGCTTTCGACTTTTATCACGTCGGAAGAATATTGTAAAAGCGTTAGTTTTGTAATCATTCTTTGAACATGCATGTTACTGTCTAGATTGTTATTTCGTATTAAATATATGTGCAAAAATATTCGCCTAGGTCATCACAATCACTGTGACACTGAAATGTTCCAAGATGTCGAAATTTACTATTAGCGATTTCTTTATAAATGTGTCAAGTGGTGCAAGTTTTAAAGATGCATGGACACTCAGGCAATGCACTTGACATGATGACCGCCCAAAATGGTGATGCTCTAACTTACACTTATGTCAAAATCCAGGCCTATTGGTAGAAATCGACCCTTGAATGAGTTATCTATGGCCCCGGGATGATATTTGATTAGTATTAGAACCGGCTGCGCGAGCTCATATGTACTTCGCTGGTGTTTCTTGCCTTTCAATACCACATTTCCCCTGTCTCGCCGGTAACCTGCGAACTCACTACAGGCAACAGCGGACTCGTCTTTATCATTCATTCATCGACACAATGGCGAGCTCGCATCCAATCTGCTCCAGAGCTCTCTCTATGTATTTAGGCAGCACATACCTGTAATGAGCGACTGTTCTCTTTGATGAAGCTAAACAAAACATCACAAAGGAACCCTCTTACTGATCAGCACCTTGACTCAATCCTGAGGATTTCCTCAGCTCAGGGCACTTTGGTGATTGATGGCTTGTACAAAAGATGAGAGACTTACCACACCAATCAGGCTCCTCCTCAGACAAGTAGAGCATCCTAGGTACGATAAGGTATTTTTAGTATTTTAATTCAGGTAGAATTGCATTTGTTTCTTTCAAAATAATGTGATTTTCTATTTGAAGGACGTATTATTTTGTCTATTGTGCCATATATTTTTGCGTTAATTTAATTAATTTTATTTATTTATATTTATTTTTCAGTTTTAATTGTCAGAAGTGCAGATAAAGAGCCATGAGAAAAGAATCTAGTTTGATTTATTCTATATTTTCTCATTTTACTATTTGAGCAGTAATTAGTGAGATAATAGAGGCAACATAATATTGCATTTTTCCAGTTTATAGTGCATGCAGTTTCATATAATGCTTTTATCTTGACCTGGGAACATATTTTTTGTTTATGAAGGAAAATTGCTTTTTTGCTGTGTGCCTGTTGAAAATGTTTCTCTTTAACACTGACAGAGCCATAAAACAAATTACTTTATTCATTTAATATACAGGACGTAGCGATTTTCTTTGAAGGCAGTTTGTTCTTGTCTGTGAGCCAACTGAAAAATGTTTTCCCTGATTATTCATTTAATCATTTAATGATACTATGTTGGTCTTGGTTCATGGAGCTCCGTGCAAACCGATTTCATATCATTTTAATAAAACCAGTCGACCCCCTCAGCTTATAGCCAATTTGTCTTTTGTATTTGACTTTGACATCCTGCTCCTATTACTATAATCTTAGAAGTTCTGGCCTTGCTACCTCCAGTGTACAGTCTTTACACTGCCACATTGACTGGACAAACAACAAATGAAGAACAAAAATGATAATGGTGGAGTAATTTAAAAGGACAACAGCACTTGAATCAAAACAATGTTAAATGTATGCAAATAACAGCCACACTACCCAGGCACAATGGGTAAATCTGTAAGAAATGAAAATAGTGTCTGTGGGCTTTCGCGCTCAAATAAGTAAGTAGATGAGAATAGAGGACAGAACCCCAGTGCACCATACTTTCCCAGCTTCTAACTTGTAGTAACCTACTAATCAACTTGGTATTTATTAATTTTAATTCAAACACATATGTTTATAGTGAGTTAAATATTCTCTAATTACTAGCTAGCCTGGCAATAGAATCTGTCCAGACACAGTTTGCCAAATAAAATTAATTACCACATTTTATTATAGATGCTCCATACAATTAAAATAATATAGTGTTCCAGAAGAACCATAAGCGACGAAAGCATCAGTGGACACAGATAATATCAACGCATACATACCAAAAGCTTGAGTTCTGGTCGGGTGACCAAGTAAAAGCTGCAAAAGTTCCATATAGTTCAACTCACGAGCATTGGCCGCGCAAAACGACTTTTGTCACTAGGCTGGCTAAACATACTCTGCCACTAGAGAATAAACTCCATGACTCTCAGATTACCCAGGACCTCTAATCCTCCAAAGGTCCAAATACTGTCTAATACTGGCTTGAATGAGAAGCCAAGGAGTAATCCCTCCTCCTAAGCTATTTGCGTCTAAGATACGTAAGGACTGGCAAATCTTGAGTGGAAGCATAACAGGGCTTAATCTTCCCCTCAGGGTGCAAGTACCTCTGCATCAGACCTTGTCCCTGGTCTAGTCGTGCCGACTTGCCTCACATCCATAGGCTGACAGTCCCTGGGGAGGACTCCTTTGAGAAAAAGCTTGTGGCGTAGAAACTTACAGCTAATTAGCAGCTGAGGCAGAGGGATGAGGATGGAACATAAGGGTACGCCCAGTGGAGGTGGGATGCAGGGCTTTGTCCGCCAGTGACTGCTAAACTCCTAAGAGTAGTTTGAGTCCGAGGGCCAGGCACACAGACAGGCTTTAAAAGACTGACCAACACTGGCGGAGAGGCGAGCCATTGGCTTTGTGGCTGAGGAGAAGTGACATCACCTGTGGACAGGCAAGCCAACTAGCAGTGGCTTACAGGCAGTCAGCCTGTGGTGGGCCTCCATGGAGGTGTATTGATAGCCTTAACACCTTAAGATGTTGGGGTGCACAACTGATGATGTATCCATACAGCAATTAATAGAAGTCCTAAACCTCAAGAGCTCCTGAAATTTAAAATTAGGCCTTCAGGGGATTGTAACCTAGTCCTTTCTTCCAACAGTTTTCCCTCGCTATATCGCTGTTCTCCATTGGAGTCTCCCGGATTCAGTTGATTTTCTTTCGCTGGACTTTGCTGTTGGCTTGTCAATCGTCTCTTACAGACACGCCTTGGCGCATGCGTACCGTAGCATGGGAGGAGCTCTAAAAGAGAGTCAGACACTTTTTCGGTAAAGTGTTGGCTACCTCCGCATCTATCACCACCCATACTTAGCAGGGGTCAACAGAACGCGGATGAGCCAACTGGAATCTGGAAGCACTCCCACTCCCAGGGGGGGAGTGGGAAAGAAGGGACAGTACATGAATCGCACTGCACCAAACAGAGGCATGAAGAACTAAATGATAAATAATGATCAAAATGAGAAGAGAGGAAGAGGGTAGAAGTGAATAAGAAAGAGGGACAGGAACCCCAGTGCATATTTACTAGCTTCAACTTCCTGGCAACTACTAAAACAAATTTTTATTGTTATTAATTTTATTTAACACATTAACATTAAGTTAAGTAATATCTGAATATAACTAGATTAGTAATAAGCCTGTCAAGAGGAATGTTTTCAGTCTAACTTTGAATGTAGAAACTGAGTCGACCTCTCTTACATGAGCTGGGAGCTTATTCCATAAGACAGGGGCTTGGTGGCTAAACAGCTCTCAACTGTACTTTTATTAACTCTAGGAACCACAAGCAGTCCTGCATGCATTTGCGAGCCGAAGTGTTCTGTTTGGAGTGATAGCGACTATGGGGTCAGCATAATATAGGGCCAGGCCATGCCATATAAGCCTTATGGGTTAATAGGAGGATCTTGGAACTTAATTCTGGAATCAACTGGAGCCAATGGAAGCTGAAACTAACACAGGGTGATGTGTTCTTTGCACAGATTACAGCTAACAATCTAGCTGCTTTACATTCTGAACAAGCTGGAGACTTTAGGAACTCTTAGGACACTGCTAACAAAGAGTTACAGTAATTCAGTCTCGACGTAACAAATGCATGGATGAGTTTTTCAGCATCACTCTTAGAAAGTATATTTCTGATCTTAGCTATATTCACTTGGGTGAAAAAAGGCAGTTCTACATGCGCAGAATATGTGAGCAACAAATGATAAGCCGTGAAGGTCAGAAATAAAAAGCAAAAGGTTTCTGACTGTGGAATTAGGGCTATATATATATATCATGGGAAACTATCTGATCCAGACAGAGCATCTCTGAGGTTTTAGGGACCTAGTATAATGACCTCAGCTTTTTCTTGGTTCAAGAAGAATTAATTAATTGTCATCCAGATCTTGGCTGATCTCTGATGCAGGAGTTCGAATTTAAATATATTGTCATTCTGGTCAGGTTTCATGGATCATCTAGCCTGCGTGTCGTCGGCATAACAATGAAGTGTCTGTGTTTCCTGATTATGTTTCCTAAGCAGGATGGGTCCTAAACTGAGCCCTGTGGGACTCCTGGATTAACTCGGAGTGCACCGAAGGACTGTCCCATTACATTAACAAACTGATACCTATCGGATAAATAGGATTTAAACCACTGGAGAGCAGATCCTCTGATCCCTATGTCCTGCTCTAATCTATGGAGTAAAATACTGTGGTCGATAGTGTCAAAAGAGCTGCACTGAGGTCTAAGAAGGACCAGAATAGTCCTTTTCTGAGGCCAGTAACAAGATCGTATTCAAGAGACTCTAACTAGTGCAGTTTCCGTGCTGTGGTGAGGTCTAAGCCGACAGAAGTCTTCAAAGTGGCTGTTGTTGGCAGGTGGCAGTAAGCTGGCAACACAACTCTTTCTAGGATTTTTTTAGAAATAAAGAGCAGGTTTGATGTCGGTCTATAGTTGGCCAAGTTGCTAGGATCCCAAGCAGGCTTTCAGAGGTTTAACAACTGCATATTTAAAAGGCACGTAACCCCATTTCAGAGAGGTGTTATTATCATTAATATGGAATCATTAATTAGGGAAAGGTTTCTATAAAAGAATCTGGTAATTTGGTCTATTGAACAGAGATTGAGGATTTGGAAGACGTAATAATTGATGCTATTTGATCCACAATAATTGAAGCAGTCTAATGTTACAGAGGTTTTCTATGGATGTATCCCATTTCTACCCTTCAGCCTGTTCTGGGCTGATAGTAGGAATAACAGTTCAACTAATATTTGAGATTTTACTATGGAAAAATGTAAGAAAATCATCAGAGCTGAGAGAAACAGGAACATGTGGTTTTACTGAGCTCTGACTGCGAGTTAATTTAGCAATAGTGCTAAAAAGAAATCTTGGATTATTTCCATTCTCCAATATTAAGGTTGAATAGCTGGGTTCTATCTCTCATAGATCTTTTTTAACCAACTATGTTTTTGTTAATATGTTCCAGATATTCAGAACTTCTCTGAACCGGGCGGCGCCATTCTCTTTCCAACTTCACGGGTTTCTTGTTTAAGAGACTTTGTGAATACATGGACAGCAATGTTCATGCATTTACTATTACATATTAAATGAAAAAACTGATAATAAAAATTTTTAATTCATTTTTTTATACTTTGGTCTGAAACAACACGATTATCTGGCAGCAGTTTGTTCTGCGGGTAAAAGGAAAAATCACCGAGGATAAAGCGTTAGCAAGTACTAATTTAGAATATTTAGCAGATTTAGTGACAGAGCACATAGAAAATATCTAACCACTAAATTACACCAACTAGGTTTACAAATGTTCAGAAATGTCTGTGAAAAGATTCTGTTTGAACCAGGAGCTGTGAAGAAAACAGGTGTCATTTTTTAATTAAACATTTACCCAGAACACAATACAAAAATACAACATTTACAACAATACAACACAGATCTGAAAACAGAATAAATTGTTTTGACTATTTTGAAAAAATCTTAACCATTAGAACAAAATATAAGTGATATAGTTTTTTAAAACAAACTGGTGTTCAATAATAATAAATAAAGCAATCACAAAATAAATAACTATCATTAAAAATAAAAAGGAAAAAAACATAAAACAAAATCACCGAAGTTACCTTATCACTAATCCAAGATTTACAGATGTTAATGATTTATTGTATTTTTTTGAAAGAAATTCATTTTAAAAAAATTCAGTTTTTTATGTGAATATGGAATTTAGCAAAAAAGAATAACTTAACATATTTATAAAAAAAAGCATCACAACCTTTCTGTTCAAAACTGTGAAAACCAAATATTACGTTTTTATAATAAAGTTCTCAGACAGATGTACCCAGCAACATAACTGTGGAGTAAACTACAGCATTTTTTGTGTCGAAAACTAACAACAATTAGTAATGCTAATACTCACACTTATTAGATGTGTGACTTTGAATAGTATCTTTACTAAAACATGAACAATGCATCGGATATGAACATCATCAGGCGTGTCTACTAATGATGAGAGAATCTGTAGGTTCTGTTATCATCTTATGTCAAGGTCATATAGTAATAAAAAAAATCATTTTTAGATGTTCAGGCAGAGGAACACCAACGTGTTATAGAATGTATATTTATAAGACTGAAAGAATGTATTTTTAATCTCGGTTTGGTGTTGGACCCTCCCTAATGAATTTCTGGTAGAACCTGTTTTCTGCTCATTTGCAGTGAACTTTCCTGGACAAGCAGACCAGCAACGCAGCTGATGGTTTTCTGTCAGGATTTTTCTTTCTTTCAGGGATTTCAGTGGAGCTGGAGTCAGTGCTGTCTGGCATGTATGAGCAGAAACTGGGGTCCCTTACCGAAATCTTCTCTGAAGTGGATCTGTTCTCAGCAAACCGCGGCAGGCGTGATGTGAACATGATGTGGACAGACTTTCTCTGACACGACCCTTTTGATACAGTTGTTAACCATAAACCAGACTTTTTCCAAATGCATTGCTTCATCTAATAAATGTGATGACATTGATGACTGACAGAGTGCAGCTGAGTAAATGCTGGATTGAATGTAACATTTGATTGATTGCATGAAGAAGCCCATAAGTCAAATCTAACTGTTTCTTTGTTTCTGTTGTTAACATACTCATGTTAAGTTTGTAATAAATATACAGCATTATATGAAACTATTTTGTTTGTTTTTATAGCATAGCTTTGAAAAATTAACATCAACATTGTTAAGAACTTAAAATGGGAAACATAGCTTACACTAAGCCAACTGCCCTAAATAAAGCAAAATCCTAATATGAGCAGATTTTTCTTTGCAGTTTGGATTAAATGAACATTCATATTTGGAGTTGTACAAGTGTTTTGATGCAATTCCTCACATAGATGTTGTTTTTCCAGATCATCAGCCTGACTTAACCAGCAGTAACACCATATCTTAAATGATCCACCCTTACATTGGCGTGTTTCTCCCTACCATGACCAAAAAGGTGGATAAAGGTGGAAAAGATTTCATGTAATCCATGGACGCCAGTAGTCACAAATGCATGGAAGAAAAAGGTTCAAGAACACTGTCTAGTGGTCTAGATGATAACTCCCAATGTTAAAAAAGGGCCTAGGATACTTCAAGATTCTGACAGGAATCATGGCTCTCTTCCTCCCCAAGACATCATTACAGCCAATCCAGGTTCAGCAACAGGTCCAGAAAAATGCTTTTTTCTAAAGGACTGGTTGCTGGCAACAACTAAGGACTTAGAGATCAAGGTCCAAATACTATATGTATTTACATTTGGCATACATCTATGAAATCATGGTGATTTGACATTATATATACTGCATGGTAAAATGACTTTTAGTCTTTAGGGATATAAATCTAAACTATTCTTTTCCAATTTGTTTGCATTTTTTGATATTCTATTAAATTACACAAATAATAAAGTCAATCGTGTCAATGAATAGATTTTGCAAGTTGTGTACAGATCTGTTTTAATGTGACTTTTAATGTGTCTAAATGAAAAATCTGCCTCATGTAATTTCTCTAAATTTCCACTAGAGGGCAATCACATGTAGTGTAATCTTCATTGTAAACTGTAATGACAGGAACTTTTCACAACATTCCAACAAAGATCATGATGGTTATAGGTGAATAAAAAGTTAGTCTTTGAGGATGAAAATGTAGTTTGGACCTAAAGGCAGGTTTGTCTTTAACGCTACGGATCTGAAATGATGTCAAATGATGTCATTTTCTTCAGAATAAACAGGTTAATTCGCTACGAAGAACTTTTTACAGAAAACATCTTTTTTATTTTTGACTTAGTGTGACTTTATCAAGCTTTATCTTAACTATAAAAATTATGAACTAACAAAGGTAATCCTAAATTCAGTTTCATCTCAGGTGTGTCGAAATCAAAATGTGACTCCAGCTGATCTGAGGAAAAGACAATCAGCTGTAATGAACGCTTGTATGTTTCCTGCAGGAGAACTTTTTAGCTCCTCTTGTTTGTTGGCTTCTCATTCAAGAGTCTGGAAAGATGGGGAGCTGAGTCGTTTGTGGCCCTTTATTGTTTTGGCTGTTTCATGTAAGGTTTATGGCGTTATTTGAAGGATTGCTGTTATACTGCGGATGGTTTTTTTTCATGTATCATCAGAACAAACCTTCTTATTCTTTTTAAACTGTCATTCTCTTTAGGTTTAAAGCTTACCTGTTGCTAGAAAGCCCAGTATGCGAACCATAGATGGGAAGAAAGGCTGGGGTAGAATTAATATTCTGAGGTATACAGAAAATATTCATGTTATTATGTTTACGACTTCCTCTTTGTTTCCTCATAAAATAGATTCAGTTTTAGATCTTTCAACAGTCATTGGATTCAGGTTGGAAAATCTGGTTAAGGAAGATTGAGTTGGAAAATAAACATGTGGTTTTGGTTGCTCTAAAGAACCAAAAGGAAATAATATTAACACTAAAAATTAAAAAACTGAAATTCTAAAATCAGCATTTTCTTGAAATGCGATTGAAACCAATGAGGTGGAAAGCACGTGCCTTACGTTGCCGGAGATGTATGTAGGACATATATTGAAGGCAACAACCAGACTGCGTCCGCCGCCGCCAGCAACCAGACTGCGTCCGCCGCCGCCAGCAACCAGACTGCGTCCGCCGCCGCCAGCAACCAGACTGCGTCAGCGCCGCCAGCAGCAACCAGACTGCGTCCAGCGCGCCAGCAGCAACCAGGCTTCAAATCCAGCGCCCGCCAACGCCCGTTTCATCGGCGCCGCCAGCAACAAGCAGGCTTCGTCCAGCGCCGCCAGCAGCAACCAGGCTGCGTCCAGCGCCGCCAGCAGCAACCGGAGCTTCGTCCGGCGCCGCCAGCAACAGCCAGACTTCGTCCAGCGCCGCCAGCAACAGCCGGAGCCTGCGTCAGCGCCAGCAGCAACCAGACTGCGTCAGCGCCGCCAGCAGCAGCAGGCTGCGTCCGGCGCGCCAGCAGCAGACTGCGTCCAGCGCGCCAGCAGCAGCAGACTGCGTCAGCGCCGCCAGCAGCAGCAGGCGCTACGTCCGGCGCCGCCAGCAGCAACCCAGACTCGTCCAGCGCGCCTTAACAACCAGACTGCGTCCAGCGCCGCCAGCAACAACCGGAGCTGGAATCGGCGCGCAGCAACGCCAGACTCGTCGACGCCGCCAGCAACAACCGGAGCTTGCGTCAGCACGCCGCCAGCAGCAACCAGACGCAAATCCGGCGCCGCCAGCAACTTAACCAGACTGCGTCGGCGCGCCAGCAGCAACCAGACTTTCATCCGGCGCTTACGCCAACGCTTAACCGGGCTGCGTCGGCGCGCCAGCAACAACCGGAACTCGTCCGGCGCGCCAGCAGCAGCAGACTGCGTCCGGCGCCCGCCAGCATAGCCAGGCTTCGTCCAGCGCGCCAGCAGCAACCAGACTGGCCAGCGCGCGCCAGCAACAGCAGACTACGGCGGCGCGCCAGCAGCAACCAGACTGCGGCAGCCGCCAGCAACAACCAGACTGCGGCAGCGCCGCCGCGCTTAACCAGGCTGCGGCGCGCGCCCAGCATATCCAGACCTGCGGCAACGCGCCAGCAACAACCAGACTGCGGCAGCGCCAGCAGCAACCAGACTCGCGGCAGCGCCGCCGCCAGCAGCAACCAGACTCGGCAGCGCCGCCCAGCATCAGACTGCGGCAGCGCCGCCAGCAGCAACCAGACTCGCGGCCAGCGCCGCCAGCAACCTTTCAGACTGCGGCAGCATACGCGCTTAACCAGACTGCGGCACATGCCGTAGCAACAACGCTGAATTTCGGCAGCGCGCCAGCAACAGACTGCGGCGCGCCGCCAGCAGCAACCAGACTGCGGCGAAGCGCATCGCGCGCTTTCAGACTGCGGCCAGCGTAAGCCAGCAACAACCAGACTGCGGCCGTGCCGCCAGCAACAACCAGACTGCGGCAGCGCGCAGCAGCAACTCAGGCTACGACGCGCCATAGCAACAACCAGACTTCGTCGGCGCGCCAACGCTTAACCGGACTCGTCGGCGCGCCAGCAGCAACCGGAACTGAATCGGCGCGCCAACGCTTAACCAGAACTGCGTCCGGCGCACGCCAGCAACAGACTGCGTCAGCGCGCCAGCAACAACGGAACTCGCGTCGGCGCCGCCAGCAGCAACCAGACTGCGTCAGCGCTGCTTAGCAACCAGACTGCGTCCGGCGCGCATCAGCAGCAACCAGACTCGTCCGGCGCCGCCAACGCTTAGCCAGGCCGTCCGGCGCCGCCAGCAACAACCAGACTCGTCGGCATATCGCCAGCAACCGGAGCCACAAAAGCCGGCGCGCCAGCAGCAACCGGAGCTGCGTCCGGCGCCGCCAGCAGCAAGCCGGGCCTGCGTCGACGCCGCCAGCAGCAACCGGAGCTAGATCGGCGCGCCAGCAGCAGACTGCAAGTCGGCGCCGCAGCAACAACCAGACTCGCGGTTGACGCCGCCAGCAACAACCAGACTGCGGCAGCGCGCCAGCAACAAACCAGACTAGGCGGCATAGCCCAGCGCTCAGACTGCGGCCGGCGCGCCAGCAGCAACCAGACTGCGACGGCGCGCCAGCAGCAACAGACTGCGGCGGCGCCGCCAGCAGCAACTCTGAACTGCGACGGCGCCCGCCAGCAGCAACAGGCATAGATCGCCAGCCTTCCTTCGGCAAATCACCAGTTCTAATAGCTTTAGAATTTTGTCTTTCCTTTGGTGTGGAAGACCTTCCCCAGATTTCTAAAACTGGCGCCAGACAAAGGCTACCGTTAAGTTAAAGTGTACAACTGATTACTTTTGAAGTTATGACTTAAGAAAATCGACCTCATGCTCAACGATTTGTGTGAACAAGAGAACGATGTTGAAGGCTGAAGCCGGAAGATTCGAACTTGGCGTGAACTGGTGTGGTTTAATCTTGGAAGCTAGATGTTAGAAGTGGATAATTTGCAGTTGATGAAGAACCAATGCTAAAGGCAAAATGAATAAAATGTAAATCTATTGTGCATATGCAAAAAGGTAAACTAAAAAGGCATGCAGTTAAACACAATATATGGATTATTGCAATCTGCAGTGAGGTGGATTAAGTAATGAAATGTGCATTTAGGCTGCCTTTACACTGCAAGGTTCAAGTGACCCAATTCCGATTTTTTCCTCTCTTGTGGCACAGATCGGATATGATTGAATGTGTAAGCAGGACAAAAGCACATGAATTGGTTTTCTCAGATGGGATACAGGCGCTCTCTCGTATGTGAAATAAATGCGGAAACAATGGGATCGTGCATTCGCGTGTGCCATGTAAGCGAACAAATCGGATATTCCCCAGAAATGCATCGCGAGTAAATACGTCAGTGGCGGCAACTCAGGAGACCACCAACTGAGATCACATGACAGGTGCTTTATTAAGCTGATTTTGCTGTCGCGTGTTACCTTTCAGCCTCGGAAGCTTCAGACCGTAATTTAGAAACTTCGCTGTTATGTCGATGGGCATAAAAGCGGTTACTAATGGGCGGGACACGTTACTATGGAACAGCAGGCTAGAAGCTGTTTATTTCTTTAGAGCGTGTGATGGGACACGTGTGTGTGGCGTGCGCCTGGCGATGCTAGCGTGTGTGTGTGTGTGTGTGAGAGAAACCCCTCTCTCTCCTGTGGCTGATGTGGCTGAGCAGGGGACTTGTCGGAGAACCGTGAAATTAAAAATAAATTATGTCTCCCCAAAAGGTTTTAGAGTTTTTTCTTAGCCCTACTCTAGAGGCTGAGGTTCAAAGCGGAAAAAAGTGAACCCGAAATCTCCGTGTTTCTGACCTCTGGTCAGAAAAAGAAGAATCTGTCGCGCGGGAAAGATTCAACACGCCGATCAAACTGTTGGTTGTGCGTCTGCAAACACTTCCTCATTCAAAACTCAGAAAGCACACTAAGGCGGCCGACCAGCCTCATTATTGCCTCCCACCCTCAGGAAGCAGAACAGCGCCTCCTTCCGTCGCCGCCTCCATGACAAATCAAAGGTCAGCGAGGGCGAAAATGCTACGTGGTCACTAAACGATCGTTTGATAGTTTCAGCATTGTATAGTGTAAATGCAAAATCGAATCACCGGGTCACTTTTAAAAGCATGATTAACCAAAAGGTTTGTCAAACAAGCGGATATAATTAAGAAAATCAGATATGAGCATCCAAGATCTGCAGTGTAAAGCAGAAGCCTTATAGAACAAATGTAGCTCTCTAACTTGGTTGTTCATAAAGGCCAAGGCAGCTCACAGAGAAAGGTTTACCTTATCTGATCGCTCTTCCCTGCCGAGACTTAAATAATGAACCATAAAGTAACCACAAAGCTGCCCAAATTGTCCCCCACCCACAGCAATTTTTGCCCAGAAGTTGACAAAACTGTCCAGATGAGCAGAGACACTACTAACCTGCAAATACAAGTGTTTAGCAAGGCAGCTGTTTAATACTGCATTTTGGGATCTGTAGTTAGATCAACCATCAATTTATCTGACTTTGAAATTATTTTTTTAATTACTTATGGGATTAGGGTTAATATTGGGTCGATCTGGTTGTAATGTGAGAATAGAAATTGATTTGTCGATTATTGCACCCTAAAACTGACATCCATTGAATTTTGAAGGTGAAAATGGGTCTAAATCGAGAGGGCTAAGTTTACTCCACCCGCAATAGGAAAATCTGTTTGTCTTGCAAGATTTCTCATGATTCAAACATCGAGAATGACCAGGATTCAGAAAAGAGTAAGTTAACAAAATTTTTTCCCTGACAGAGTTTTCCTAAAACAAAGTTTAACGAATGTCTGTAAAACTCCGGGTCTGTGCACACAGCTCACATGTAGCAGAGAAACCTGCAAACAGTTTTTTAGGAGAAAAGAGACAAAAAAGCGGCTTCTCAAAAGGTGCTATCCCTTTGCTCCTTTGGGGCGCCCTCTCCCACAGGTGGTCGTGGCTGGACGCCCGCCGGTCCATATTTGGAGCCGACCACACTGTGGGTTCTTCTGAGTCATCTTTCCCATTTGTCCATGACAAATATGCTGTGGACAGCAGAACCCCATTAGCAGTGCTGGAGCAAGGTTAGCTTCTTCCTGCCCATAGAAGGGTGCCTGGCTCTGCTCCGTGGTTGAGTCTCAGGAAAGTCAAAGCAGTGAGAACTTTGTCCAGAGGTCACGAAGTAAATGGAAAAACCATGTAACCCTGTCACCCTTAACACATCGTGTAAATAAATGATGTATAGACATGTATGATGTATAGACAAATAATTTAAATTATTTACATAAATGAGGGCTTTTCGTCCTATCATCTTAGTGGGAGAAAACAGAGTTAAACGATTTCATGCCACAGTTAAGTTTTCTCGATGGAAAAAGCGAACAAAGTTTCACTTTTGAAAAAGTCGAAGGATTAGAAGGACCAAAAAGTCATACCGGGCATTGGGCAGAAGGAGTTGAACATTTTAGTGAATGGATTTAAAATGGGTGGTAGCAGCCATGTCGATAAAAAGAATAGATAAAGAGAAACAGGAAAACGGCATTCAACAGCATACCTTATGAACTCAGCAATTATTTTGGAATACTTGAGTTATAGGGGAAACTATTACTACATTTTGTGTTAGGTCAATTAAATGCAGATACATTCTTTTAAAATAAATATTTTTTAAATAACACAAACAGAATTTTTTATTGTGTTACATAGAAGAAAAGAGGGCTTGAATCATTTTTTTGAGTGTGCGTAAAAAAAAAAAACATGGCACCATTCAAATTTCATCCTCTTTTTTCTTTTTCTTCCTCAACACAATTACCAATGACACAAATGTGCTCACTGATTCCTTCCCCCTTTCCTGCAATCACTTCTGCACTGGCCGAAGGTGAATTAAAGGCATGCAGGCTCCAGCATTAGGCGGGTTAATATTCCCAGCAGGCCCAGCGGGCTCAATGTGGGGGCGGGGTGTGCTTTATTCCACAGCGATGTTCACATTCTCAGCGTTCCAGCATTCCACTATGTTGAGCAAGTCTGCAGGCTGCAGCCAGGGGCTTACTCTGCTTCCCAGGAAGCAGAAGCAGATTGAGAACACTTGGGTTAAAGACTGCAGGATTCGTCAAATCTTTTCGGTCCACGGACCGGTCCAAAATTCAGGTTATGAACACCATCAAAGGACTTTGAAGTTAGCGATCCGCGGTCTCGAAAACAACATGCAATAATAAATCAAAGAGCCAAGTCATTTCAAGAAATATTACGCCTGGATACAACACTTTCTCCATAAGTCTGAAGTGACCTGATTATCATCAGCAAAGATCTGGCATGCGAACAACGACCTCAACTCTTGAAGGCGCTGATATCAGCTGAAGAAGGATGGACCTCTATCTAATGTCTGCAGGCCTGGCGAAGTATAAGCTTTGTTTTAAGCCGAGAAGAGCGGCTGTTTATCAACGAAGAAAATACCAGCCAGTGTTTAGGCCATTCTTCAAACCAACCATACTTTCATTGAACATTAATAATAGACGGTATTACCCCAATCTATACTTGCATTGTCACATTTTCAAGAAAAACAAAGTAACTAATGTAATCTTAAATGGCATAAAAATACTGCTGGGAGGATAGGAATAGAACACAAAATCACCAGGAGATTTATAACAATACAATTTAGCATTTATAACAATAACAAATCATAACAATGCACAAAGTAGGAGAGGGTATAGAACACATAAATCATAAGTTGGCTAGAAAAAAACGTAACAAACTCAGATTGAAGAGTTAGCAAACAAATAAACTATGGTTATTGCACCAAATAAGGCTTCTTTCAACATTCTTCTCCAAATAACAAGGAGCTCAGTCATGTCAAAAGTTTGGTTTCAGTGCCCCAAAGTTCCTGTGCTTATTTTGTTTTTTAGGTACAGTGGTTACATGCCCAAAGTATGGTTTAGATTGCTCAGATGGACTGGCTATCAGCACTTTATCATGGTTCTTAATGTAAGCTTATAGTTTATGGGACCTAGAAGTTTCGTCACGATTATGGACCTGACCATTTCGGCCGCTAGCTTAGACAAAAAGCTTGTCTGAGGCTTTGGGCTTCAATGGATGAGCTTCTTAGACCAGATCTCCCCACCGAAACTGTGCACATCTCCTGGTAGGTAACTATAATATCTGGCTTGTCTGTGTCTGGCCTCCTCTTGCCTTACTTACCTGGTAACTAACTGATGTTGTAATAAGCTCCAACAGGAATACTGAGGCTGTCGAGATCGATACTAGTTTTGATGTATGACACTTTCAAGGGGCCTTTAGAGTCCGTCGCTTAAAACCAGTCAGCTGGAGTCCTCCTGTACTTTCATGCTGGGTGTTGTTAATAAGCAAAACTCGGCAGCCACTTGTCCCATTCCTCATGTCGACTACCTACATACGAGGACATCATGACTTTTAGGGTGCGATTCATACGTTCCGTTAGGTTCGTCTGAGGATAAGTAGCTAATTTATTTATATATGACACCCCACTTCTGGGGTCTTCTATAAGTTGGCTGGTGAATTGTGGACCTCGGTCTGAAACCAGATATTTTGGTACCCCCACCGGGTAAATATTTCATCTCAGAGGTTATATAATCAAGAGTTAGCTGTCTCTTAGCAGGAAACAGTTCTGCCATTTGTGTAGTAATCCTACAACCACCAAGAGGTAGCAGTTGCCTTTTCACTTCTGGGAAAGAACCCATGAAATCGAGAGCCCAAGCATGAGATCCTGGTTCTTCAACTAGGTGGACTTTAGGAAACCGAGCTGGCTTTGGTTGCTTGGTTTGTATTGTTGGCATGTTGAACAGACTTTGACATGGTTCAAAAACATCTTCTGTGGTATGCCACCAGGCAACTTCCAGATCAGCACCAGAGTCTTGGCCGGCCTATATGTGCCTCAGTGGACTGTTAGAAAGTAATGAATGATTGTTCAGTGAAATGTGTGGTACCACCAGTTGATGTTACATGCCTATGCCTTGGGGTTAGTATTGCCTAGCAAGACATCCTGTAATATCTCCCATCAATCCTGTTCATCCGTGGTCAGTTATTACTTGCTTTATCCGCATTTCTTCGACCTCTGGATCTTGATGTTGTACGCGTGCTATTTCAGCCAAAATGGCAAACCCATAGATGCAGAATATTGGGTTGAGTCGAGATATAGATGCCACTACAACCGACAGGTCTTCTTTGACAAGCGGATAAGGGCATCAGGTACCCAATGTTCACAACCTTTTCTGTACTGAGCGTCAAAGGTGAATTGTTGCAGCCGAGATCCATCTAGTCAGTCGAGGCGATGTTTTGAGACGGTGCAGATACTTACGAAAAAGAGCACTGTGGTCAGTATAGACAGTAAATTTGGGCCAGCCTAAATAGTGCTTCCACTTCTCAACAACCAGACAACAGCCAACATTCTTTTTCAGAAGTGGAGTAGTTGCGCTCTGCTCCTTTCAGAAGACGTGAGGCATAAGCAATCACTTTCTCCCCTCCTTCTGTTTGCTGGGTCAACATAGCTCCCGGGAATACGTCGCCTGGCATCTGTCTGTACTTGAAATGGCTTGGATAGATCAGGCTGTGCCCGTACTGGAGATGACTGCAGTGCCTGTTTTAAAGTCTGTTGAAGCTCTCTTGACATTCAGCGGTCCCTCCCCACTTTACTCCTTCTGCTTAAGGTGTGAGTAGAGCAGCAAAAGGTCTGCAAAGTCAGGGGTATAAACTTGTGGTACCACCTGCAAGACAGAAATCCTCTGAAGGTCTTTGATGTTCTGAGGGTAGGATAGTTAGTCACGACGCTAGTGTTTGTAAAGCCGGCTCTACTCCCTTTTCAGTGATGACTAGGTGTCCAAGGAACTTTAAGTTGTTCTTCAAGTAAGCATTTCTTGAGATTTAAGAAAGTGTATGCTGCAGAATCGAGTAAACACTGCTCCAGGTCTTTCAGGTACTGTTCTGGAGTCGTGGAGTAAACAACGTATCATCAATGTAGACAAAATATATGTGCCTTTTAGATCTCCCAACACTTTCTCCATCAGAAAGCTGATGTTGCTCCTGCATTTTTTTAGTCAAAAGGCATGACTTGCAGACTGGAAGAACCCGTAGGTATTCATAACTGCAGTTTCTCTTTTGCTTCTGGAGTCCGCAGCTGCTTACCCAACTCAACAGGTGTAGGTCAAGGGTGCTAAACCATCTGGCACCGTGTAGTAACTCCAGAATGTCATGTGATGGGCATAGGACAAGCGTCCTAATGGGGTTTTGGCATTTAACTGTCTCTGTAATCAATGCCCAGAAAGCAATTGAGTCCCACCTGAACACAACAATACAACTGGTGAAGGCCCAAGAAAAACCCAGACTGAAGGTTCTACTATTCCTTAAGTGTAATGACTTATCTGATTTATGTGCTCCTCAATGATTTGCCGCTTCAGGGGGGAGACTCTGTAAGCTCTTGTTTGAACCGGTACCTTGTCATTTGTTACAATGTGATGTTGGGTGATGTCAGTCCTTCCCAGTTTCTCTGTGCACACCGATGGCCATTCTTGAAACAGTTTTTGCATTTGAAGGGGATGGTCTTGAACACATCCTTCACAGGTTCTTCACAGATGCATGGTGTTGTATCACAAAAGCGCGTGGAATCCATCACCAGATAGAGATTCAAGAGTTGCGACGAGTCCATGATAAGTGTCGAAGTCCTATCCAGAAAATGGAAAAAGAGCATGACTTGTCGCAATCTGAGACTTGATAGGTGTTGTTCCCAGGTTGAACTGGACCTTGTTTTTTCTATCAGGAAGTCAGGCCCAGAATCCAGTCAGAGGAAAGTCAGCTGTTTATCAACATGATGTGGGTGTCGATAGTCCATACTGCTCATGCCAGGTATAAGCCAACTTCACCTTTCCTTCAGATGCTAGCAGGCCTGTCCATATGCCAACACAAAAAGTTAAAGATCGCGGTTTGGTTTTCATCACTAGTCGCCCGTTGCCTTTGCCTAGCTCCTTTATAAGTGTTAAGAGTGCAGCCTGTGTCTGAAGTACAGCTTCCCCTTAGTCCCCTGGTCTCAACTAGGGATGATAGCAATGTAGGTGGGAGTGGCGTTAGCTGGAGTGCTTCAAAGTAGGCAACTTTGTCTCTTTCCCCTTCCAGTCCATGAGACAAGGTGGCTTTTGCTGGTGTGTTTCCTCTTACTCTTGCTGTTGGCGGCTTGACTGTTAAGTCTGTCCCAATAATATTTTTTGGAGGCCCAGTCTCGCTCCACCATGGATCCCAGCCTTCACCAGCTGTTCCGCCGTCTGCACAGTCCCTCGGAGACAGCTCACTAGAGCGGGATTGCAGTTATTCATGATGCATCGAACTATTTCTCCTTCAGACATATCCGGTTTCCATTTTCAACCAGGGTTCTATAATCATTTACAAGTCCACTTAAACTGCCTGGCCCGGTGTCTGCACTCTGTCCCTCAATTGTTCTTCACTTAGGTCATGTAGTCTGAGGGTAAAAGCAGCTAGGAAAATGCTTTAAACTCTATCAGTCACTTATTACAGTTTTTCAGCAGATCCACCAGCTCTTGGCAGAGTCTTAGAACAGTGGAAAAGCATTAGAAGTTCTTTGTCTGTGAGGGCACCCAGGGAGATGAAAGTTTTCCTGTAATGTAGGTTTCAGTGCGTCGGGTGGTGTCTCTTGATTCTCCGTGTTGGAAACCTCTAACGCAGGAGGCTTGGACCCGAGAACAGGAGCTCCAGACACAGCGTAACAGGTGAAGGTAAAAACTCACTGATGTTGAATGTGGTGTAGGGAAAAGATGCAGGAGATTTTGGAGTGCTACACCTAATTATTTCTCCCAACTCCTTTTTCCATTTCTCATCTCTTCTTTGAAAACAATCCACACTGCTTGTTCTAAGCGTGCCAATGGAATCATTTATGACTGCTCAGTGTTTCAAACTTTTTGGTCAGCAACTTGTTACTCAAACTCTGCTCTCTGTTGTTAGCCACTCCCCAGTGAAGCTCTGAAATCATGTTCAGAGTGTTGTAGCATAAATGCAGTGTTAAAGAAACCTGGTTTGATCAGAATCTCCTGGGTTCTGCCTGTGTCACTTCATCTTCATCATCACTGCTGTTGTCACCTTCAGTTTCAACCGTTCATCAATCATATACATTTCCTTAGCAATGAAATACTTCTGATGCAAGGATGTTACAAAGGAACCTGGGTGAAATTCCAGGTGGTTTAGATATTCCTTCCCTGCTGAATCTCTGCTGCAATGTCACTGCCATTTCTTTTGCACAACTAAAAAAAAACCAAAAATAAAATGAGGGCACAACTAATGCTTGCAGTTGTTTGCTTCACTAAAATAAAAATTCATATCCCCATACTGGCCACCACTCTGTAACAATTTCCTCTATCTTATTGCAGAGGAAGAGTACAATAAAGCAAAAAATATTACCTGCTTTGAAAAAGAAAAGGCGTGTGCAACTAACATAAACAATCAGCAGTCTCCTTCGGTTTGTTTTTAGAAACGTTTTAGTAATTTTCAGCAGGCCTTAAACATATCACCAAGCAAAATACACACCCAACACCATATAAATATATACACACACATTAATTCCAAGCATCTCTGTTCATAACTAGAGTTTGATGTAAATGAGTTCGTTTTTCAGTCTCTCAGTTCCAGCAATGCATTCGTTTAACCACTTTCAGGCTCGTGTTTCGATCTCACAGGCTTTCCGTCAGTCCTTGGTGAGTAGATTTCCATGAGAGGGGAAAAAAAAAACAAGTATTAATCTGTCCACCAGGAAAAGGAAAAAGTAATCCAGGGTGTAGAGCTTGAAGTGGAGTGGCTCTGGAACATTCCGTGTCGTCCTCAGACACAGCTCTCCCTTTTACGGGGAAACGTAGTTTTTAAACAACAGCTGTTTTCCTCGTGTGACCCGTGTCATTAGAAGCTCCGCCCCCCTCGTAGACAGAGTTGCATGCTGCCTTTATTTGTGCCCGTTTAAAACCAGTCACAAATGTAAATCATAACAGTCCCACACTAAACAGCTAAGTTCATAATATTTTCATCAGCATGTGAAGCATATATTTTGACCCTGCAGGGATTTATAGCAAAATATTTAAAAATTGTTCATCATGCTGTTTGTGCTTGGTGTCTGTATACCAACAATAACTTCATATGTATTTCTGTGTAAAACTTCTGGCAAAAGCAGGCCAAATGAAAATGTTGCATTAAAAAAATTAAATAAAATAAAATAAAGTTTGCAGTTGACACTAAAAGCGCGGCCACCCGCAACTCGCTCTGCAGCAGTTTGGACTTCCTTTTACTACTCCTCGATATGAGAGATATTCGTGACATCTTTTCTCTTACACAAGATCCATGGTTTTGTTGTCTAGGAAAGCCCATCATACACGGAGCGAATATTAATGGCGTTTTTAGCGTTTTTTCGTCCGCGTTTTTATTATCACCCAGCGATTTTAGCGGCGATGAGCGGCGAACATGCAATTTCATTCCTGACATTAGATGGCGGCAATGTAATCAAATACCCCCTGTACACAGGTGGCGCTGTAACGAGCTTCTTAAAATTAAGCACCGGCTCCAGAAGAACAATGTTCTGGCGGCTTGTCAGAGAATCAAGCAAAGAAAACATGAATATTTCCAGCGCCAGTAACTCTGAAAGCTCCAGTTCAGCGACGAAGAAATTATTGTTCTGTAGAATGAAAAGATGGAGGAAAAAGCGTTGATTTTGGGTATCCATAGTTCACGAGAAAGAAACATGGGAAGTTTTATCGACTGAGCCTGGGAAGCTGAAAATGTATCGCAGGCGTTTTTAGGGATATTTTAAGTCATCTGTCAATGAGTGCATCTTCTTCCTCTTATTTCTTCGGCGGCAGTGTAGGCTGGCTACTTAACCCTGTCTTCTTCGTGGCATTATGTGTGCTCAACAAAGACGGTTTTGTGTTTGGCGCCCCAAGTTGTGTTTTACTGTAACTTTAAACCCAGACACGTGTGCCATTCTCATTCAGTCATATAGTTTTGATGCGGCGTGTCAAACCAAAAAAAAACGAACTTGGCGTTTTTAAAAAATAAACATTCACGGCGTGGCGTTTTTTAGCGTCGGTATTGCACATTCACATTGGTGCTTTTGTTTAGTCCGCGGCGTTAGCGTCGTAATATCCTTGTGAAGTCGTCCCACATTAATTTTGCAGACCTTAAGATCATTGAGGTTCAAGTCTGGTTTCCAGAGTTTCATCAGTTTCACCCACTGGGTGTGATGGACAAAGTTTACTTCTGCTTTTTAGAGTTTCTTCACATTTTGGCTGGTTAATCCCATTCAACGTTTTTCAGAGCATTTACGGTCACTTCAGGACATCAATACCCGCATCTGATCCTGTAGTTTGCCATTTACATTTTGAGCTTATCATCCAACCATAGTACCCAGTTGCAAGGCTCTTTCAAACAGGGAAACTTCTTGATCAGTGCAGCTGCTAGTTCATTGATTTGATTACCCTGATGATAAGCAGTGTACAGGAAGATCTCTTCTGCCGTTTCCGGGATATCGGGCGCTTGAGTCAGGAGTGATCTTCAATGTAGTCCCTGCAACTAAATGTCTCATTTCACGCTGAAGCTGAATTTCAATACTGTGGAAATTGTGGGATATGGAAGCAAACTCACGAGGGCTATGGATGAGTTGTCAGCTTACTGTCTGAGTGTTCCAGAATTATGGTACTTTCAGAGTGCAGACGAGGATAACGATGACACAGAAGAATTTCTCTGAATGCTTTCTGAACTTCCACTTGATGATGGATATTGTTGTGAAGAGCATCCAGATGCTGACATAAAAAGCTCCAAGCGGCTGTACTTCTGTCTTTAAGATCCTGTACAGAAGTGAAGTTCATAAATTCATTGTTGAAGTCTGGATCCATGAACTGAATGTGAAAGTCTTGATCAATGTTGAATGCTTGGCGAACTATGTTCTGCAACTCAGTCACTGTGTTTCGGCAATTCCGATGGAAGATCTGAGTCTTCTGAAGTCATTTCTCAACAATGACCCTCAGCTTCATTAGTTTGTGCGTTATTTACTCTAGTTGACATGTAGAGGAGAAAAAAAGAAGCCAATGCTAATCAATATTAATCACAGTAGTTATTAAAAGTAGTTATTGGAAGATGGAACTGTTTAACGACATTAAACAAATATGAACTCAATGTCTTCGTTCAACATGAATATACAAATCTTTTAGGGTGATATCGTCGGCCTCCAATCTTTTAATCTTCCAGGGGGTATTGGTTAATCAAGGCATCAAAATGGATGAGAGAGATTTCTGATGTGGGACACAATTCAAATGCCCTGAAATGCTCCCTATACCAGGTGCTCATTGACTTACGACAATGAAACTCAAGTATCCCCCACTAACTATCTGGACAGCAGGCAAGTCTGGCAGCCATCTGAAACCACAAATAACAATCATTCCAGACTTGTAGTTAATTCCATTAACCAATGCAGATTTGTCATCTGAATGCAAGTGGCGTCAAGTGTTCGTTTTCAAATCTGTTTTTACATTATGATGCAAAATATCCTTTGAAACAGTTGAAGTAATTGACCTTCAAGAGCAGACTTTTTCAGCCGGTAGCTCCATGTGGTATGCAATCGCCAGACTGATGTTTTACTGCCAGTGACAGGAAAATATGTTTTTTAAAACAATGCGTGTATTGATACCTGCTTAAAAAGCTGTGCTTAGCCTCAAACTATAGTCCAAAGTGTAACAAATTGGTCCCAAAACATCTGATCATCTAGGGGATAATGTTCACAAAATATGGTGTTTTGGTAAGAGCTTCATTTTCTGGAAACAGTTCTTTCAAACATTATCTATGATCAGTGATTTTTTGGTTTCAAAATAAGTGAATTTCGGTGTACTAGTGAACAGCAGCTCCCCAATGTCTTTAAGGTCCAAAACAACCTGCCAGACGGATCATCTGGAACCACTAAATGGCCAATCAAAAATGGAAGAAAACGTAGGAGACTCCAGTTTCATGAGCATTTCCACCAATACTTTTGTTTTTACAAAAGTCTTAGGAATGCCATAGAGGCGATACAGCAATCAATTGATTTGAGAAAAGTCAGAATAGACTCATTAAGGATGTCAAGTGAAATACTTTTGTGAAGAGATTTAAGCAATATGCCAACTCTGCAGGCAATATGCCTTCCAAAAAAGAATATCACATGTGCAACATCTGGAGGATAACCAGTACAAAGCGTTGAAATAAAAGGTTGCAGAAACACACTGTCTTTTTAACACAGCATGGTTTGGCATTGCTTTTTGCTGTATTACATGAATGTCATACAGCTCTTTGAACACAAAAGTAAACAATCCTAAAACTCTTCCTTTTTATTTGAATATCAGTTTTTCTTTGCATCTAAAATCTTTAAATGTATTCTCCAAAAAGCTCTCAATATACCCAGACATACCGTGTGCCATAAGTTGTCTTGTGTCTTATGACCTGCATATAGTGCCCGCTAAACTCTCCAAGATGTGCATTAAAAGCCACAAACTTTCCAAAGTCACAAGATCTTGTAGCAAGGGCTTCAAAATCATTTCATAGCCATGACTGTTACATCATGATTTGCAGAGTACCTTCAAAGTGAATGGAAAGACAATAGCCGAATAGCAACCAGGGTGTGGTGCAAAATTCCAATAAACCCAGCAAATATCTTGTGTTTTTTTGCGAGATGTACCGTGGATTACAAATTTCAAAATCATCAATATACAAATTCCCATAACACCCACTTGTTCTTCAGACAAAAAAGTGTTTTTCTTTAAAAATAAACTATCCTAGACAATCTATATATTGCTGGTTTACCTTGGTCTGATGCAAGACTGCCTATCCAAACTTTGTTAAGCAAACAGCTTTCCATTGAACAGTTGCTGTAAGACATTCAAAATTGGAACATACTGATGGGACTGCCAACCTTCTCATCCAATATATATTCAATAGGTTTACAACGTGAAGTTGTATTTGTGTGTGCTTCCACGTTTTAAATCAGGTTCTGCTTTTTGAGACCAGTCCATTTCATGGGCTGCAAGTGTATGAAGAGGCGCCACTAAAAACCTCCCCAAAAAAAAAAACATAACACAGTTGAGACTTTGCTTTGTGTGCCTATTTTCTGCTCATTTTTACACAAAAAACGTGCATGAATTATCCTAGACTTGTATTGCGGGGGGGGGTCAAGCCTCAGTTGCAGAGGCTAAATTCAAAACAGACTTTGGGTTGCCAGCAGACAAGATAAATATTTATTGATCACACTAAAGCTAAACTTTTAAAACCTTTAAAACCTTTAACTTTTTTAAACAAAACGGGAATAAAAACAGACAGGAATATTAATCCTCCCATTAATGGATTACTTATACCTCAACCTATTCTCAAAATCTTTACATTATGAATCATAAGAATGTCCAGGGAATTGTAATTTATTTGATCTGTACAAACTTTTGTAATAAGACTATGCACGATTATTTTTTAAGTTATATTTGTTTATATTTGGGTGTTCTTTGTCTACCTTTATCCAAATTGATATTGTTGTCATTGTAGACATACGTGGTTGTTTGTTGAATGTTAGCTAATAAAAAAAAAAAATTTTGGTTGCATTCCCTGCGGGCGCCACAAGGGGTGCGTGGCCCCGGGCACAGGGTTGGTGACCCCTGGTTTAGAAAATGATGTTGCCAGGGACCACCCATACCAACCCAACCTTATACTGGATTAGATGTGCACAGTACAGATGCCAGCTCGTAGCCAAGCCGTGTCAACCTGCTAAGTGGCCAGCATATTCAGCAGGTCTTTTATCACTTTTCTGTACTCAACAAGATCCTGCTGCTCAACAAATATTGAAGTTCATAAGAAATTCTGCAACTGCAGCACTAGACGCGTGAAAGATATTTTCTGGTTGCTTTCAAAGACAGCTGCAAGTTTGTGTTCTATTACATTTTCTTGATCTTGATGCATCATAGCCAAAAAACATCAGGCAATTATTCAATCCTTTCTCCTAATATTTGCACCTTCCAAATCCTCCCTTTCAGCTGCAAAGTTTTTAGGAATATCCTCTAAAAGTCCAACAACAGTTGTGAGCTGTGCTTTAGAGCTTTATCGATGGAAGAGTATTATAGCGATTAGTTTTGTAGCCTTATTCTTTGAACATGCATATTTACTGTCTCGTTGGTATTCGTAATTAAAGCATATTTTGGCTCATTCTTATTCTGTCGAGGTCATCACAATCACATAACTGACACCTGAAATGTTCCAAGATTGTCCAGAAATTTTGTGTGATATCTTGATAAATGTGTCAAGAAAGAGTAGTGCAAGAGTTTTAAAAGATGTGGACACTCAGAATAAAATGCATGATACGATGACCAAGCTAAAATGGTGATGATCTACAACACATATGTCAAAGTCAAGGGCCGTGGGCAGAATCCGGCCCGCAAATGAGTTATCTATGGCCCCTGGGATGATATTTGATTAGTATTGGAACCGGCCCGCAGGCTGTAGCCGCCCGCTGGTGATTTGCACGCACCAATACTACATTTCCTGAAATACTGCGGTAACCAGCGAACTCACTACAAGCGCATAGCGGACCTCGGCTTCATCATTCATTCAAAAGTTACCCCTACTCATGGCCTGCAGATACACCAGGGCAGGAAAAAGTGCCTAACAAAGGGACAACAGGGGCGTCGCATCGATAACTACTTTTTAAAAGTAGGTTGAATCAGTCGACTGAAGTTCAGCAGCAGGACACACACCACAGTCTGCAGGACATCAACACTCCTGTCCCAGAGGAGGAAGAACTAGGCACAGGAGAACAACCAGAAACCAACCACATACTTCCTCAATTGAGAAGAAGAAAGATGTGGGGCGAAGGCCATTAGTCAAGTGGCCGGGAATCACGATGGGCTACTGTGGATGAGAGGTCCAACGCGATCTCTGCCATATCCTTGAAAGGGTCGAAACGCTTACCATGAAAAGTGGAGAGAATAGGAGACCTCATCTTCCTCTGGATTGGAGCAGCAGTTCGAATTGAGTCGAGGGCAAGCGATCTACTCAGCAATCCACCAAATCCCGAAGGCAAAAAGAAATAGACCTGTTAGTTAAGGAGAGGCGGCAGCTGAAGAAACAGTGGAGGAAGGCCACAGAGGAGGAAAAGGAGGGAATACACGTTCTGCAGGAAGAGATCAAGGGTAGGCTGTGTCCACTGAGAAAGAACAGAAAACCTCCTGAGAGGAAACACAGAAGAGCAAACAAGATGATGCTTCTACAAAGATCCCTTCAAATTTGTAAAGAGTGTATTTACAAAAAAAGAAAAAAGTGGAAGTCTCTCTGCATCACAAAGGCTGTCCTGGAAGAACATCTTAAAAAACCTATGCGGATGACCGGAAAACACCATGAAGAGTCTCAATCCCACCTGACATACCACCAATTGAGCACACCAGACATACCGAAAACAGCCTTGAAGTCCACCCAGGTGGAGTGAAGTGGTCAAAAAATTAATGTAATGAGGGCAAGGCCGCCCATCCGCACCAGGCCCCAATGCGTTCATATAGGCTCTACAAAATGCCCCAGGCGTCTCATTCCTCTGAAACTGATGAAAGTTATTATTGGATAAAGAAGGAGATTCAACATCCTGGCGGAGGCGGAGGATCTATTCCCCAGGAGGACTCTGCAGTTCTTTCGGCCAGTTCATGAATCAGTCTCTTAAATGTTGAGGAAAAATCTTCTCAGCGTGGTGGCTCAAGGCTAACAAATAAGCTACCTGCACAGAAACAACGATTGACGCGTCAATCCAAAAGCAGGGATCTGAAGCTACTCAGGATATTAGAACACACTAGCGTTATCTGGCATCAGATTCAGCTTGCCAGAAAGAAAGAAAAAGATCTCCATGGTCTTCCTGGACCTTGAAAATACATTGGCTCTGTCCCCTACAAGTTCTGTGGACAGCCCGATTATTCAGAGTCCCACCAGCTCTCACAACCCTGGTAAAGCCTACTTCAGGATATCAACTGTGTGGCAACTGACAGAAGTACACTACCAGCGTGCGCCTTACCTGGAGAGTGGAATCGTAGCTGGCTGCACCATCTCCCATTGGCATTCACCCTGGCCAATGATGTCATCATACGGGCTTCTCAATGGGTGGTTGGTGGAGACAACGAATAAGACCTGGGCTGAGGCTTCCACCGGTCAGGGCCTACATGGATGACCTGACTACTCCGACTTCGACCAAGAGGCTTACTGGCAATGTAGCTGTTGAGCTTCACAAGAACATAAGTTGGCTCGGGATGAAAGGTCCAAACCAAAGTAAGTCAAAATATCTCCATGTCGTCAAGGGGGGAAGCTGTCAGATCACCGCTTCCACATTGGTGAGGAACCCATCTCAATGGTTTCAGAGAAACCTGTGAAGAGCCCAGGCTGCTGGTATGATGCTTCTCACAGAGATAAAGAGCAAGTAGAGCAGCTCAGAAAAGGACATAGCTGGTGGCCTAGAAACTTCAAACAGAACCCTGCTCCTAGCCAGCCTGAGCTTTGGTGTAGCAGTACATCAGTTTACTCCCACGACTTCTCTGTGCATTAACCCTGTATAGTGCCACTGTCAAAGTGGAAAAGTTAGAGAGGCTGAATACCTATGCAGAAAGTGGCCTGGCCTTCCAGGTGTTACTCAGTACCAGTGGACTTTATGGCAGGGGATGTTAGAACTACCTATCGGACTGGTGAGAGATACAAGTGTGCCAAGGTCAGGTTGGAGACAGGCACTCCAAGATACCTGTGACTCACCTGGTTGTCCAAGCAGCTCCATCCTGGCCACTGGGAGGAGGTGGGCCCCTGAGGCAGCAACAGTCTGGCCAAGGCAGCATAGACATAGGGCATTGTGGGATCGTGCAGGAGGAGAGTGGTCTTGGTCTCTCATCTGGCGCGCTGCCTTCCTGGAGGAAGGCCAGCCCAACTGAGGCGTGAGCTGGTGGTCAAGAATCGCCCGGGAAGAGGAGGCAGCAAGGTGTGCTCAAGCCGTGGTCCAGAGCAAAGCAAGGTTCAGTGGATGGGATGGGAAGGAGTGGAGAAGAGGAAGTTCTCTGGAAAGACCTTCAGCATGGAGATGGAAGGCATCAGGGCAAGTTTTATAATTAGGGGCTACCTGTGATGTCTTGCCTTCTCTACTGAAGCCTAAAACAGTGGTATGGCGAAGACCCTTATATATATGTCAAAACTTAGCAACATTGAAGCATCTTGGTGGGATGCAAAGACCAGCCTCAGTCGAGCCGTTACACCTGGCGACACAATGTGGTTTAAAATTGATATGGCAGTGCTTTCTTGGAAAAACATGAAGAACAAGCGTGAAGCATCCTTCCTCAAAACGCTGTTCGCCAGCAGCTTCGCCCTTCCTCGAGAGGTCAGGCCACCTTCAACACCACCAGTGCAGCTGACAGTGGACAGCTGGGTGAGAGCATGGGACTGGAAAATGCTGGCGGACCTGGACAGAAACTCCTGCTTTCACGGGGTTGCATCCGCAACCTTCGACCAGGGCTGTGCTGTCAGTCATCCACACTCCAGCTTGTATACATCGTAGAAACTCCACAGTACCCTGGGAGAGTGCAATAGAGAGCTTATGAAGAAAGATCAAAGTGCGCCGAACTTGCAGCAGATGCCAGAGAGCAAGGCTGGAATGTGTGAAGGTATGCCTAGTGGAAGTAGGCTGCAGGGGTTTGTGGTCACCTCAACACCCAGGCTACTCAGGGAGATGGGAGTCTTGAGGGAGAAACCAAAAGGCAGGCAATTAAAGACCTGTGAAAGCTGAGAAAGAGTCAGTGGCTATGGATCAAGAGCGACCTGACCTGGGCCTCAAATGACTGGTGACTGATGGGGTGAACCTGGGGCGCTGGGATTCACTGCTGAACCCTCCTATGGAATGTCGTGGGCTATCAATGGCTTGCTGAAGAAGGAGAGCCGCCAGAAAACCCTAGTAGCGTCACCCACTCATCTGCTGCGAGTGTCTCACTCGGTGCCTTAAGTAATTATTCAGGGATAACAACATCTAGTCCTATAAGAAATAGACATCGACACAATGGCCGGGCTGCATCCCAATCTGCTCAGAGCCTCTCTGTGTTTGTAGCACATACCTGTGTGAACGACTGTTCTCTTGATGAAGCTAAACAAAACATCACACAGGAACCGTCTTACTGATCAGCACCTTCACTCAATCCTGAGGATTTCCTCAGCTCAGAGCCTTACCCCAAACATTGATGAACTTGTACAAAATGTGAACACCACCAATCAGAGGCCTCCTCCTCCAGACAAGTGAGTATCTGGAAACGTGCGTATTTTAGTTTTTAATTCAGGTACATTTTACATTGTTTCTACAAGTCATGTGATTTTTCTTTGAAAGAGCGTATTATTTTGTCTGTGTGCCACTTATATTTTGCATTTTATTTAATTTTGTTTTATTTATTTATATTTATTTTCAGTTAATTGACTCTTGAAGTGCGAATAAGAGCCATGAAAAAGGAATACAATTTGATTTATTCTATATTTCTCATTTACTATTTGGGCTTATTGGTATAATAATAGAGGCAGCATATGTGCATTTTCAGTTTTATAGTGCATACAGTTTCTTATATGCTTTTATCCTTGATATAAGAACATATTTTTTGTTTTGAAATTAACTTTTTTGCTGTTTTGCCTGTTGAAAAATGTTTTCTCTTTGGCACCTAGACAGACCTATAAGAAAAAAATTACTTTATTCATTTTATATACAGGACATGTGATTTTTCTTTGAGCGATTTGTTCTTATCTGTGTGCCTGCTGAAAAATCATTTTCCCCAATTATTTCATTTAATCATTTAATGATACACTATGTTAGATCTTGGTTCAATAGGCTAAGTGCAACTATTTCAATATGTTTTAATAATTAATGAACCATTCCGGCCCTCGGCAAATAGCCAATTGTATTTTTTTACGTGTGTTTGACTTTGACATCCCGCTCTAACCTAAAATGCTTAAGAGTTCTGGCGCCTTCCTACCTCAGATGCTGCAGTCTTTACACTGCCATTGACTGGACAAACAACAAATGAAGAAACACAAATGAAATTAAAAACATAATAATGCATTATATGTATGACAGCAACCCTTCACGCCCAACTCTCACAGCATACGCCGCCCTCGCATGCCTCACTTTTGATAAAATTTATTCAAAAGCGGCATTCTTAGTATATAACTATGCTAGCTATGCTTCAGTTGTAACAATTCTTTAACCGGCGATCAAGCGACATCAACATTTCAGAAACACATTACCTAAATACATTAAGCTAAAGTATCTTAGCTATGCTAATGTGGTAAAGAAAGTCTTAGCATAACAATCAACATCATCCAACTGACTCAGAAAAGCGCGTACCTAAAATGCTAATTATGATAACTATCTTGGCTATCTTTAATGTGGCTAAAAAGTGCTAGCATAGCGATCAACATCGTCAACTGAATCAGAAACACATTCCTAAAATCTTCAATTATCTTTAACTATCTTTAGCTATCTTTAATGTGGCTAAAATTCTTGTATAGCGATCTTCATCATCAACTGACTCAGAAAAACACATTCCTCCATTGGTGAGAGCTATATATAAGTTGATAAAAACCCACTTTTTCCAAAATGGCGGCTTTTCTGTTTATTTTATCTCCACCTTAACCATTTTATGTTTGAATCCCCTCGGGGAGCGAACAGGTGGCGTCACTTTAGGACCGTCGATAAAAGTAAACTTTGTAGATCATAGCAACAGTGGTTTTATAGTAACCGCCCACATTCCTTTTGTCCATAATCAGTGTTTTCCAATGTATTCAGTTCAGGCATCGAGCCATGCATTCAATTTTCATTGTATTGTATTGGAAATGCATGGGAGTTATAACACTGTGCTTACTTTGCTAGCTCTGCAGCATGCGCCGTTCAAAATCTACAACTTCTAATTCAACATTTTTTCTGATGGCTTGCCATTGATGCCTAAAATGTTTGAGGAGCGATGCGTTAAGGAAAAATTCAGCGACAAGTTTACGTTTGAATCTGGTGGTAAAGGTGTTTTTAATAGAAAATTCAAGATGGCCGCCTTTTCCCGAGGTCAAAGGTCGACGAAACTCCAGAAATTGATTATGTAAAAACTTCTGCAGCTAAGGACATCGCGCGTCAAATTTGGTGAAAAATCGCTCGAAAAAGTTCATTTTCGCAATGTGTAAATCGCGAATATGATGCTGCGTTGGTTATTGGTTCGTTGGAAGTCGATTCCCAAAAATAGTTCGAATATTTTCATTTTTTTGCGAGTCGGCACATTTTTTTCTTGACGGTTTTCTGCTTACCGCCCACATTCGCTATCGATCTTGTCGTTAACGTAGCATCATTTTATTCAGCGCCAGGTGAAATCGCATATTTCCTCTTCCGCGGCGTTCGATAAAATGTGCGAGCTAGCAAAGATGGCAACGGTTGCTAACTGGCCAGCATACGCCCGTTCAAATCTACCTTCTAATTCCAACATTTTGTCCCGATAGCTGGCGTTGGTGCCAGGGTCTGAGGCGATTGATGAAAATTCCAGCGAGTTCGGTTTTAATATCTGGTGCTAAAGGTGCTTTTTGAAGAAATTCCAGATGGCGGCCCTTTTTCCCAAGGTCAGGTCAGCAACACTTCACCAAGTGTTTGAAGGCTGGAGCTGGCAGCAAAGTGACGCAATTGCGTGCGAAAAATGGGTTCAAAAGAAAAGTGTCTTTTCCCCATATTGTGGGGAAAACGAAAATACCGCCAATTCTCAGAGAGTTCGACACAAAATAGCGTAAAACCGTGCAGAGTCGTCGCGGCCGTCCCATAACAGTTCAAAACATCTTTGGGATATCCCGACCGTGTGTCTTGGTTCCGCGACTGTATTTTTGAAGTACATTTTGTTATTACTCTGTGATTCGGCCCGGTCGGCCTGGCCAGGATAAAGCTGGCGTGATGGCCATGCGTCTTGAAGGTAGCGTTGACTTTTAACTGGTCATTTTGCAATTTATCAGGTGTGTGCATTTGGTGACACCGGGCATGTAGGCGGGGTCAAATTCTCAGCTAATGGCCCAATCGTCGTTCAACTGCGAAAACAATATGGTCCTTGCAGTCAGTGACTGCTGCTTTCGCGAACCCATAATAGGTAGGAATAGCAGTCGCGGCGACTTTGCGAAGGCTATATAGCAGACGCCATTCAAATCTACAACTTCTAATTGCAACATTTTTCGCAGTAACTTGGCGTTAGTACTGAAGTTTGAGAGACCTGTTGAAAATTCAACGACAAGTTCACGATTGAATCAAGGGTAAAGCTTTTTTATAGAAATTCAAGATGGCGGCCTTTCGAGGTCAAAGGTGGACGAAACTCAGGAGTTGTGGACTTGCTCTAGCAACATGTGAGTCAAATTTGTTCGTGAAAATCGTACCGAAAAAAGTTCATTTTCCATATTGTGTAAGCCTTGAAGATAACATAAAATAGCCAGATTACGGCACAAAATGGCCGCCAAACCGTGGAGATGCGTGTCACCATGCATAATGATTTCAAAACGTCCTTTGGATGCTCAGCGGACAAGGTATATTAGTTTTAAGTTAAAATCGATTCTCCAAAAAAGTTCGAATGTTTTTCGTTTTTGCCGGTCGCTTTTATTTTTCGCGACGGTTTTTAGCACGCCCACATTCCTTTATCGATCGCGCCGTGCGTAGCATACGTTTTTGTTCAGCAGCAGGCCAAAGATACGCATAATATTTCACTCTTCGGCGTTCCGATATGAAAAAATGTGCGGGCTTCAACCAAGATGGCAACGGTTTGCTAACTCGCCCGCAGCTGCGCCGTTCAAATCTACAACTTCTAATTCCAACATTTTGTCGGAAGTAGCGGCGTTGGTGCCAGATGCAGGCGATTGATGAAAAGAATTCCAGCAATTTACGTTTTGTATCTGAATTAACTAGGGGTGTAATTCCAGATGGCGGCCTTTTCCCCAGGTCAGGTCAGCGACACTTCTGGGGGTGTTTGAAGACTGGAGCTGGCAGCAAGTGTGATTGTGCAATTAGCGTGAAAATGGATTTCAAGAAAAGTGTCTTTTCCCCATATTATTGAAATACAATCGCCAATTCTCAAGAGTTCGACTAAAATAGCGCCAAACGCGTCAGGTCGATGCGACCGTCCTCGATTTCAAAACATCTTTGGGATATCCCGACCCGTATTAACCTTGGTTTTGTGACTGTATTTTGAAATACATTTTGTTACGGCCCCATCACAGCGATTTTCCATTATTCATTTTCTGATGGGATCGCGGGCGTGATGTCATGCGTCTTCCGGAGGTAGCGTTGACTTGCGCTGAAGAATTCGTACGAATTTATCCCAGGTGTGTGCATTTGGTGACACCGAACTTTGTCGTGAGATCCAAATTCGCTGAAAGGTGCCGAAATCTTTCAAACTGTGAAAACAATATGGTCCATGCAGTCAGTGACTGCTGCTGTGAAACCACCAATGGAAGTATTAAAAAAGGGACTTAACAGCACCTTTGTGAATCCAAACAATGTTAAATGTACTTACCAAACCTTAATAGCCACACTGCAGTGCAATGGGTAAAAATCTGTAAAAAATAAGAAACAGGTGTCTGTGACTCAGCGTAAATAAGTAGAAAAGTAGATGTGAGAATAGAGAGGACACAACACTGGTGGTCATACTTTCCCCAGCTTCAAACTTCCTAGTAAGCCTACTATTCAACTTATTATTTATTAATTTTTAATTCAAACATGTATTGTGTAGAATTAAATATTCTCTAGTGCTAGCTAAGCTAGCCGCAGCAATAAGTCTGTCCAAAGACACGTTTGCCAAATAATATTAGTGACCATTTTTATTATAGATGTCACCTGGTCATATTATGGTGTTCAAAGAAGAGCCATAAGCAGCAAGCATCGGACACAGATAATATCAACAAGCATACCAAGCTTGGAGTTCTGGTCCAGTTGACCAAATGCAAAGCTATACCAAAGAAGTTCTTATAGTTCAACTCTGCCAAGGAATGTGTAAAACAAACTTTTTGTCACCAAGGCTGACTAAGAAACACATCCCCTCAGAATCGCTCCCACGACTCAGGTGCACCCCAGGACCTCTAATCGGGTCCAAATACTGTCCTAATACTGGCGTCTGATTACCGTCATTGGTGTGATAATAGCAAGATGTAAAACAAATAATCATTATACTTATGCTTATACTTATATAAGCACCTTTACTTCCCCTCCCACAAGGACAAAGCGCTTTACAGTCACAGACCCATTCACCCAGTCACACACACATTCACTCACACATTCACACACTGGTGGCGGCTCCGCTGCGCTTGGCCTGCCACCCACCACAGAGCAAGAGGTGGGGTTCGATGTCTTGCTTAAAACACTTGACTCGTAAGGCGTGCAGGGAATCAAGCCTGCAACCTTCGATCATGTCTGAAGCTACACCAGCCTCCACCACCCCTTGAGTGCAAGAGGGTATTTATCAATAACCCCATGTGGCGTGGATGTGCGCCCGACACCACAAACATTTCTCGGGGAGGGAGAAGCCAGGGTAATCCTCCTCCTAGGCTGACCCCTCTGAATGCAGCCAAGGACTGGCCGTCTTGAGTCGACCTTAACCAGAAACTATCTTCCTCAGGATTGCCGTGCCACTCTGCATCAGACCTTGTCCTCTGGTCTAATTAGTGCCCAACTTGCCTACATCATAGAGCCCTGAGCAGTCCCTGGGAGACTCTTTTAGAAGAAGCTTGTGGCGTAAACTTATGCTAAAAAGAACTGAGCAACACAGCGGAGAGGGGCTGAGCCATTGGCTGTGGCTGAGAAGTGACATCCACTGCCTGGACCAAAAATGACCAACTAGCAATGAGACACACACCCAGAAGCAGTCTAACCCTGTGGTGGAGCCTACCTCAGCGGAGGGTGTATTGTGAGAAATGGCCGAAACACCTTAAGATGTTGGGGTGCACAACTGATGATGTATCTCGCTGGCAATTAATGGAAGTCCTAAAACCTCAAAACTCCTGAAATTTAAGTGGTAACTTTAGGGATTGTAACCTAGTCTTTTTCTGTGATTTTCCCTTGCTATGTCGCGCTGTTCTCCATTAAAGTCTCCAGTTTGGTTGATTTTTTTTTCCGCGGGATTTGCTGTTGAGCTTCTCAATCAATCTCTTACAGAGACGTGGCGCATGCATCTTGCCAAAGTAACAGGAGAATCTCTCTAAAGAAGTCCAGACACTTTTCAGTAAAATGTTGGCCACCCATCCACTTCCTCACCATAAACTCCTTTTCATCTGATCCATTAGGCTGGAAGTCTTCTGTCCTAACTCTGATCGAATCCACTAAAACAACAACACCTAATAATGACTTTTAAATTTTTTACCTAATTGTTGGGAAAGATCTTCATTTCTAAAGTTATTTTCTACGTTTTTAGAGCGTAGACATAATTTTTTATTTGTAATTCTTTTATTTGTGCTGAAATATAATAGCATTTTTGTCAAAAATGTTTTAGGTCTTTATCAAATAAATCATCTATCCATCCATTCTCTTAACCTGCGATATCCTTTTGTAGGCATGTACACAGTAGCTAGGGTTTACTCAAACACCTGTCTTTCTTGTCTTGTATTCAAAAGTGCCCTAGTCCCCCCCTTTTGCACATTTGTTTTTTTATTTTATTTTTGCTAACATTATTAAACTTCTGTTAGAGAGAAAAATGTCGATTACAAAAACCCCTTGTTATTCTATTACTCATTTTCTTATAACCACGGGGTTCTGAGCTGCTACTCTGTGTGGCTCCTCAGAATCTGAGCGCCAAGACAGAGGAGCTGCCGCCCGCGAAGATCTGAACACACGTGACAGTGAATCTCGCAGACTAGCTAGTGGTCTCTAACCTGATCACCATTGAGATCCGCTGCTGTAATTGCTGATTTCCTGGATCAGGTGTGTTCAGTCAATCGAAACTATGCTTACTTAACCTAAAAAGTAATTCAGGGGCCAACTAGTCGTGCTTAATATTTATATTGTTGTGGGAAATAAAAAATCTAGTTCACAAATGCTGTTAGACTTTTCATTGTATTTATTGCCTGTTGGGCTAGGCTAGGGTGACACACAACTTGTGTGTTCTGATTCAATATTTTAGATCATTACTTGTCTGATTGTAAAATAATCAGTTAATCACAAAAATAATTAATTTTTTAAGTTCTGTTGATGTAAATACAACTTGATGGCGTGAAGTGAGCTGCTTTTCCTCTCTTTTCAACAGACCAGACATCTCATCTGCTTCTTGTAGTTGTGGGCATGTGGGAAACAGTTTGACATGAACTTCAAAGAAGGAAGCCAATGTGGGTTGATCACATCCAAGTCTTTCCAACTACACATGCCTCCCTCTAAAATGATCATTTCAAATACAACATTTTCAATTGATGGTTATATGAAGAGCTCAAATAATGACTTTGTCTTCAACATGGCTGACTGTGTGTCTAGTGGAACACACTCTTAGCAGCATGTCTACCTTGTTGTTGAAGTAAGTAGAGGACCTCATTTTCCCATTTTGGTGCTAACTTGACATTGGGGAGAAACAATATATAATAACATAAGAAAAAGAGAAAAAAACTCTCTAACTCTGCAGCTGCTGGTCTCCAAGCAGGATAACAAAAAAGAGGAGGTTTATAGTATAAGTTTATAGGGTTTATAGTTCTAGAGACTTTATATTGACTACCGTAAATACTGAACTATAGGCGCACCCGATAACAACCGCACCCACCCATTTGGCGTGTTACAACTACTTTTTAGCCGCATACACAAGCGCGTCGGTGTACAAAGCCCGCATGTATTAGGCGACGTGATTATCCCGACAAAGTGGTTATCCTGAGAAATGACGTCCTGACTCCCAGAGTAAGTGTGATTCATTAGCACACTATGGGAGGAGACAGCCTTGCCTCAGGTACATGTATCTGATTAGATCCACATCTGCCGACAGCATGGACCTCTATTCTGTTCTAAGTTCCTCCAGTTATTTTTTTATTTTGTGCTGCCAGCCAATCTAAAATTACAAACAGTAACCATATAATCAACATTACATCCCTCGGTTATGATGAGAAATTTACATCAGCGATCCCCCATTTCCCATGAGTCCTAGGGGCTAAAAATGCGGGAGATAGCGCCATTATCCCACACTGTTATGCGATGTTAGAATAGACAAGTAGCAACAGTGCATGGAGAATTGAACAGGAACAACTCTCTTCATATTAATGGCGTTATAGAATAACTGGGGCTGGTTAAACACACCAGTAAATAAAACAGCGACTGAAAAACCGCTTTTTCAGCGTCGTCAAGTTCCTTACAACAAACAAACAAAATTTGTTTCAATAATAATCATGTTCAGCGTCTGCAGGAAGTGTAAGCCCGCAATTCACGCAAATAATTAATAAATTATTGTAAAAATAATAAATAATTCAAATAATTAATAGTTCTTAATTAATTCATAATAATTAATTAAAAATAAGCCATAATTCATAATAATTCATAATAACAATTCATGGCAATTAGTGTAATAATCCATAATTCGAAATGTGATTCATAATGATAATTCATAATAATAATTAGCCCATAATTATAAATATTAATAATTCATAATTCCATACATAATTCACGCAAAGGTTCGTTTACAACCACGGAGGCGTAGTAAAAAGCGTGAGATTTATCAGAGTAGAGTCTGAAAGTTCTCTTATTTCTGTTTCCATTGGTGCTTCTATTAACAGTAGTGGTATTTGAGACATTCCTTTGTGTCTCTAGAATGCAGACAAATTTGTGACCACTTGAGGTGAAGATAAAAATATTTCTCAAGGTTCTGATGGCCTCTTTGCAGGATTACGTCAGCCTCCCTACTTGTAGTTCATGTTAGCGTCTGTTGTTGTTCAAAATGGGAAGTGGCAGCCTCTCGTAATCAAACACGAAATCATCTGCCTTCCTTTTCATTCAAAGTCACTTTCTTTTCATACAAGTCACTTCCTTTCATATACTCTCTCTCTTTATATACTTTTCTCTGCGCACATATGCTGTTCTCCATGCACATATACTCGTCCTTCACATACATATATTACATTACATTATTATACATATATAAGAGTGACAGTGAGAGTGAGAATTTATGTATGTGTAAGGTAATATATATACATGCGAGAAGAAATATGGATGCGCAAATAAGGCTATGTATGCGAAAAGTATATATGAATGTGAGGAAACAAAAATGTATGAATGTGAATAGTTCAGAATAAGTAATGTCTCTGACCCCTCCTTTTATTTGCTCTCTTGGGCAGCCTCTGCGCTCAGCGCTCACCTGGCAGCTCTTGTCTCCCCTTCCTATCTTTCTGACACCTTGCAGGGCGGCTCAGGAGTCGCGCTCCGTCCCAGTGCGCCGGTGGGCCAGACAAATCGTGTCTGTGCAGGCTGTCGGACATGCTGTGCGTTTTGTGGATGAAGGGCGGATGCGTTGTTACGTGTGGGGCCATCAGACTGCCATCGGCCCCGCAGCTCTGTGTGAACAAGCAGCAGGAGAACATGTCTCCAGCTCACATATGGAGACTGTGAACTTTCAGCACAAAATTCATCAGTCAAAAGCGATCTGGGTTGTGTTTCCAGTGTGTCCCGACAAAATAAAGGCTGATGTTATTCCCACATATTTACTTACAGCCAAGATGCAGGTGCAGCTTTCCGCATGGATTCATGTTCATCAGGCTAAATATTTGTTAGTGCATATTGGCCTTCACCTAACCACATTTTCATTAGTTCTGCCACAAAAAAAGCGCTGACCACACAGATTAAAAACAAAATGATGAGCGAACAGGAGCTTCATAATAACCATAACAAAACAATAATATATGTACGTTTAAAAGGTTATCTCATATATTACGGAGCTCCAAATAGATGGACTAGTGTCACTGTGACTCAGAGGTAAATTCACTCCTGAGCATCGCTGTTCTCTCCGATCATGCAGCTGACCCGGCTTTTCCAAAACCTATTGGTGGTGATGGTGGATTTTTCACGCTGCTTTTAACGAAAACTTTGCATTATATTATGGTGTTGATCATGCATGCTGGGTCTAATGGCACCAAAAGTTCTGGGATATTGGCTGGGCATGCATGTTTCTTTTGTTGGTCACTTTATTCAGAAGTGTCCATAAGACCTGAAATAAGGCCATGCTGTTTGGCTGTTTAGAGGTATGTTGAAAAACAAGTAACTTATTGCTTAGTGTTGGATAAGGAATTTAAAACCATCACTGAGTCTGATGTGTGGCAGCATAATAAATCGATAATAAATTAGGCATACTATGAATAATACACAGGGCTGTAACTTGACAGGAAAAAGTAGCCGCTTAGTCCAGAGTGCAGTAACCATAAACCTGTCACAAAAGGAGAAAAAATAAGTCACTAAATATATGTTCATAGAGGGGGGGTCACCAACATCAGTCAAAAGGGTTCATTCAGTGAGAGTCATGAATGTACACCCCAAATAACAAAATATAGTGCGACCTTGATGGATAATATTTACTGCAAACTGCCTAGAAACAGAATAAAAAATTAGATTGCTGATGACTGACATCAGTGACCACCTTCAGAATTATTTGCAAACTACGAATGTGTTTTGTGAAGAAATCAAGAAAAAACTGGAAATACTTTACAGATGAATCATTAAATGCCTTTAAAAATTAGAACTACAAAACACAAACTTAGGCTTCCTGTATAGAAGAAAGATGTTAACTCAGCTTATGAAAAATGTATGCAGGTGTTTACATCGATGTACAACAAAAACTGCCCACTTACAAAATGCTGTCACAGAAAAAAATTGAATAGGTTAGTTCAAAAAGGGCCCAAGTCCAAGAGGTTTGTTTTTCCAGGAAATGATTTTATGTGCATAGCTTAAAGGGAAGCTACACAAATGATTAATACTTTACTTAGATTTAGCATCAGTTCATAGCTTACAAATGCTATAATATGAATGAATGAGAATATGTTCTCACTTTTATAATTTCAGGACCTATAAACTAAAGTCCCTGGACTTGGGCCCTTCTTGAATTCAACTTAGGGGGCCCTGCTATATTAGATAACTAGTGCTGCCATTTATGGGATGAAGCAAAAACCCATGCAAGGGCTGAAGTCCAGAATGTTGCATCAATGCATTTTAAATGTCAGCATAGTCAATACATTACAACAGACTTGGGACTTTTGCACATAATCAGATAGCTTTTCCCTTGAAGATATAGAACAAATAATATCTCTGTTTTGAAAATTGACCAGACTTGGGCCTTGCGAGACTAACAATTCAATTCAAATGGATGATAAATGGACTGAGAAAGACAAAAACAGAACAATTTATACAAACATTTGTTAAAAAAATAGAACTGTGGAAGCAGAACAGTGATACAAAAATATCAAAACAAATAAAGCAATTTTGGAACATGCAAAATAAAGACTATTATATAAAAATATTAGATACAAACATAAATCAAACACTAAAGGAATTTGGAAAGTATTGAACAGTGTCATTAGAAAACACAGAGAAAATATCCAGACTTTTTAGTTGGTAAAAATGAGATGTCGCGACTTAACTGGGAGTTAAATAATTTTGTAAAAAAATAGAGGCTAAAGTCAGCTGAAAAAAAATGTAAAATAAATCAGAAAAGCTGTCAAGCACTACATAAAGAGAAATCAAAACTCAATCTATTTAGCAAAACCGTTGAAACAAAAAGAAATTTTAAAACTCATCAAACAATTCCAAAAACAATACATCAACAGACTGTAGCAGATTAATGATGGTAAAAAAAGTCATCGTGTTGACCCATTAACCTGGATTTGTAATTTATTCCTGGTTGCAATATAACTGTGAAATAAAACAAAACAGAGCTAAACTTGCTGAGAGCCTAGCATTGTTGGAAAAAGCGTGTCATACTCTAAAGCCGTTTTCATATATTCAAGCAGATAATACTACCATATTTACCATACCAAGTTTGAAATACTTAGAAAACAAGTTGGTCTTTGTACATCTTACAAAAAAAGCTATTTGAATAGTTCATGGTGTGGATTATGGGACACATACGAATGCAGTTTTTAAAGTCGGGTTTATTGAAATGATGAAGACAGTGAAGCCTGAAAAAATATACTCATTTTGTTTAAGCCAGAAATAACTTACTTCCAGTAATATACAACAAATATTGAGACAAGAAATTGAGGTTATGATTTAGAAAACAGCTGAACTATAAAGCAGAGCATTACGTGCTGCAAAGGAGAAATATTGCTGGTCAATTTATGAATGTGGATTTATGGGGAGCAGCGTTGGATGAAGGTTTAAAAAAAGAAAAGTTCGTATTCAAAAAACATAGAAAGGACTTTGAGCCCTGCCCTCTAAATCGTGTGCACGTCCTGTTGCAGACTGATTTAGAAGGAACCAATCAACGTATGAATGATGTTTTTTTGGACTGTAGGAAGAAATGCGGAGTGTCAGAAACCCACACATGTACAGGAGAACATGCAAACTCCACACAGAAGGTCCCAGCCAGGATTCAAAAATGAAAAACATTTAAGAAACAAAATCAATTTCAGAAAAAAAAAAAAACATGGAATGTTCAAATGAAAAAAAATAAAATGTATAAACGAAACACAATGAAGAGAGAGCTGGTAAAGGGAGGTACTTATGGACATCACTGAATGGATAATGATGTCAGTATAAGCTTCAAGTCAATAACTTTCAGTTCAAATGATGGACAAACTTCATCATCCAATCAGCGATGTCCTTCAGTTCCTACCTTTTCTGCTTTCTCTTAGTGTTTTGTTTTTCAATCTTTGTTTTTGATTGCCAAAATCATTTTTTGTTTTACCAGAAATAGGATAAGACATTTAACACGTTGGATGATGACATTTTGTCCATCATTTGAACTTAAAGGTTTTTGACATGAAGCCATGCTGGATATTATCATCAAACAGCAATGTCAATAACCAAATCCATGCATTTACTATTTACACTAAATAGCTGATAATAAATATTTAAATTCATTTTTTATACTTTGGTCTGAAACAACCGCAGTCATCTGGAAACTTGGATTTGTTCTGCAGGTAAAAGGAAAAATACGAGATAAAACATTAACTTAAGGACTAATCTTGGAATATTTAGCAGATTTGAAGTGACAGAGCACAGAAATATCCCAACCTACAGACTACACCAACTAGGTTTGCAAATGTTCAAGAAATGTCTGTGAAGATTATATATTTGAACCAGCAGCTGTGAAAGAAACGAATTGTCATTTTTTTATTCAACATTTACAGAACACAATACAAAATACAACGTTAACAATACAACACAGATCTGAAAACAGAATAAATTGTTTTGACCTTTTTGAAAATCTTAACCATTAAAACAAAAATATAAGTGATATAGTTTTAAAACAAACTGATGTTCAATCATAACAAATTATGCAAACACAAGAAATGAATAACTAACAATAAAAAATAAATAAAAAGGGAAAAATAAAACATAAGAAAGCAGAGTTACCTTATGTCATAATCAGATTTACAGATGTTAATCATTTATTGTATTTTTGAAGAAGAAATTCATTTAAAAAAATTTGGAATTTTTATGTGAATATGGAATTTAGCAAAATAACAACTGTTTTAAAAAAGCATCTGTGCCTTTCTGTTCAAAACTGTGAAAACCAAATATTACGTTTTTATAATAAAGTTCTCAGACAGATGTACCAGCAGCATAGCTGTCTGGTAAACTACATGATTTTGTCTCCAGAAAAACTAACAACAATTATTAATGCCTAATAATCACGCAATAATATCTGTGACACTTTAGGTGTGTCTTTTGCACAAAGCTATGAGACAGTAAATGGATGTGAACATCATCAGACAATGTCACTAATGGTAGGAAAAGTCTGTAGGTTCTGTTATATGTCTGCAGCATGTCAAGAGTCATAGTACCCTAGCTCATTTTAGATGTTCAGGCAGAGGAGAACACCAACGTGTTATAGAATGTATATTTATAAGACTGAAAGAATGTATTTTAATCTCAGTTTGGTGTTTGGACCCCTCCCTAATGAATTTCTGGTAGAACCTGTTTCTCCTCCATTTTGATGAACTTTTCCTGAATGACAAGACCAGCAGCAGCTGATGGTTTTTCTGTCGAGATTTTTCTTTTCAGGGATTTTCGAGTGGGCTGGAGTCCAGTGCTGGCTGCAAGCATGTATGAAGGCAAGAAACTGAGACCTGTTGAGAATCTTCATTTGGAGAGGATCTGTTCTCAACAGAGCACGACAGATATGCTGCTGAGCAGCAACATGGACAAACTTTCTCTGACGCAGCCCTTTTGGTAGTTGGTAACCATAACAGACTTCCCGTCATTGCTTCATCTAATAAATCGACTGACGAATGCAGCTGAATGTCTTTGGAGTTGAATCTTAACATTTGATTGATTGCATGAAGAAGCCCGCAAAGTCAAATCCTATTGTTTCTGTGTTCTGTTGTTGAAAAACGTATTCATATTAAGTTTGTAATAAATATACCCGCGCATGTAATGAAAACTAGCCTTTGTTTATTTTTCATACCAGCAGCTTTGAAAAAGTCAACATCAACTTTGTTAGAACTTAAAATGGGAAACATGGAACCACTAGGAATAACCCTAAATAAAATAAATCTAATATGAGCGTTTTAAACTGCAGTTTTGGATTAATGAACATTCATGTTTTGGGTTATTACAAGTGTTTGATGCAATTCTCATAGATGTTGTTTCCAAGACATCAGCCTAACTACGGCTTGGAATCATAAGCTGCTCTTTCACTCATAAGACATCCTTTACAATAATCCAGCTTTCAGCAGCAGGTCCAGAAAAAAATGCTTTTTCCTAAAGGACTGATTCGCAGCGACAACCTAAAGGACTTAGAGATCAAGGTCCAAAATACTGTAATACATGTGATTGCATTGGGCATACATCTATGAAATCCATCTGGTGATTTGACTATAGACTGCATGGTAAAATGACACTGACAGTCTTTAAAGACTTAAATCTAAACTATTCTTTTTGAATTTGTTTTGCATTTTTTTGATATTTTAGCCACATTTTTCAAATTTAATCAATAAGTATGTGAATAGATTTTTGCAAGTTATCACCGGATCTGTTTAACCCTCCTCTCCTGTTATACTCTTGGGTCAAATTGACATCTACATCTACATCCTGAGGAAAAAATAGTTAAAGTATTTTTCAACGTAAAACTTCTTCTGCTTGCCTTAATTAATTAGCCAATCAACATATATCATTAATTTGGTTCATCTCACATATTTTATCCCATGTTTCTATCACATAGATACTGTTAGGGTCAGTGACCAACAGTCAAACTATGGAGGTTCAAGGATGTCTTATTATTAGTAGTATTCCTTTACTTGAGACATATTTCCCCCCAATCACACACATACAACCACACACACACACACACACACATGCACACACACATGCACACACACACAGGTGCGGTGTCATGACTTTGACAAGAACCATTTATGTTCTCATGAAACTCATACCAACATTCAGTGGACTTACTACAACAGGGAGGAGCAAAACATTTAAAAGATTCTCCTGCATTAGGTCTTCCAACATACACAGACAGACTAACTGAAAATGAGCAGCAAAGCAGAAAGATGACAGTCCAGGGCTCTGGAAGTCATCACTGATCATAATCGAAGACTATCTTGAGCTAAATTCTGATTCTAATAATTCTGATTTTAGACCAGATATGAGGAATTGTAATTCCTGTTCCTCAAACAAGACATTCATATCACACACAGAATTGTGAGAAGTGCATTGGTCTTCATCTAAATATCAAATCAGACAAACCTGTCTGCAGAAAAGCAGAGATCAAGACAGTGCTTGGGGCCCACTAGGATGGCAGTGAGCTCATGTGACCATGTCAGTTCAATTCAATTCCATTTTGTATAGCCAAAATTCGCAACAACAGTTGTCTCGATGGGCTTGGAGCTGGTTTAGCTCGTGCTGGTTTGCGGCGCCTTCCGTCAAACCAGGGGTTGAATCTCCTGGCTGCTCCCTGTTCCTTCTCTACTTCTGTGCTGGTCCCACCCGGTTGCTGAGAAGATTCGTCAGAAGGGCATCCAGTGCAACATTACTTAAGTTTACCCATACTGACTTGTTTACTCTGGCAACCTGATGGGAAAAGCCGAAAGAGAAAGAAGAAGAATGAAAGCCTCTTCATATCAGTAATTGAAAAAGTAAAACATAAAATCAAAGGATCATGAATACATAGAATCAATAGGAAAATACTAAATTGAACTAACTAAACAGACTAAACTAAATGGACATCCTTCATAGACCCCCATCTGGTAAGGAAAAACTCCTAAAAAAAGATTCTGGAAAAAACAAAAACCTCTTTGTTGCCCACATGAAGGAGGGATCCTCCCCCAGGACGGACAGGCAATTACCAGAACTCAAGAAACAGATGCGCGTATCTAACCCTACAACTACATGACCATATCTGGAGAATACAGTTGGAGGCTGACCTCAGTATGGAAGTCGAGGCAGGAGGAACCAGGATCCAGGTCAGAGCAAAGCATGACCTGTATCGCGAGGAAATGTGCAAAATGATTTTTGCACAAAGCAGGAGATGTGATGACTAGTCACTCTTAGTACTGTATAAATGTACAGACACACACACAACTCCATATTTGTCTTGTCTGTTGTGTTAGCCGATTTTAAACTTTCTTAGCCACAGTGCATGTATGGCAAAAGACAAAATTTCCTGAATCATGTTTCGTGTTATGTAAAACTATTGTGTTTGATATGTTAGTCTTTCAAAAGTAGTACAAGTGAAAAATTTGAAAAAAGTTTGAACATATATATTTTTAAGAAAAACGAGTGAATTATCTAATAATTGAACCACTACCTGTTAGAGTTAAGGAACACCATTTTCATTAACATTGGAGTTGGGTCATCTAGACCCACTAGACAGTGCTGAACCACTGTTCAATGATTTGTGAACCTCACTGGTCCATGGATTACATAATCTTTCACCTTTATCACCTTTGTCTTGGTGAGAGAACCTGCGTCAATGTAGAGGGTGGGAGTCATCAAGATAACTAGGGGTTATTGTGACTTTTATGTCTAAAATGGGAAAAATCTGCCTCGTGTAATTGCACATGTAAATTAAAATCTTCGCTGTAAACTTCATATTGACCAGAACTTTTCTGACATTCAATAAAACAAAAAGAAAGAAAATGTTCACGGATCACAAAGTTCTGCTTTTCTTCTGATCTTTTGCTTCAGACATGCATCAATGTAACACAGGTTCTGGAACAAGAGTCTGTTAGAATCCTGAGATTTATATGAAGACCAAATGTTCTGCAAACAAATTCTGAGAACACCAATATCCTCATTTCACTGGAAATTCCATATTAGATTATCCAAATAGCGTCATTTTCCTTCAGTAAACAGTTTGATTCATAACAAAATGAACTTTTTACACAAAGATTTGGGAAGTAACATCTTTTTATTTTGTTGACTTAGTGTGACTTTAAGCTATCTTAACCTAATAAAATTATGAACTAAAAGTTAGTCCTAAATTGAGGTTTTTCATCTCAGGTGTGCAATAATCAAAATGTGAGTCAGCTGATCTGGGAGAAAAAGGCAATCAGCACAATGAACAGCCTTCATGTTTCCTGCAGGAGAACACAGCTCCTGCTTGTTTGTTGGCCTCTCATTCAGAGTCTGGAAAGATGGGAGCTAAGTCGTTTGGCCTTGTGTTTGGCTTTTTTTCCTTATATAAGGTTTGTAGCTTTATTTGAAGGACTTGTTATACAGATTAAAAACGTTTTAATAAATCATCCAAGAATCAAACATTTAACCTTCTTTTAAACTGTCATTCTCTTTAGGTTTAAGTTTACCTGTTGCTAGAGAAACCCAGTATGCAGACCATAATAAGATGGGAAGAAAAGCTGGTGAGAATTAATGCTAAGAAATGTGTACAAAAAATTATATTAGTGGATGTTTACTACTTCTTCTGTTTCCTCCCCCAAAAGATTTGGCATTAGAGCGTGGCCTTGATCTTCAACAGTCATTGGATTCCAGGTTGGAAAATCTAGTTAAAAATTGAGTTGGAAAATAAACATGTGGTTTGGTTACTCAATAGTTAAAAAAAAAATATTAACACTAAAATTAAAAAGCTGTAAAACATTCTAAAGTAAAATATCATTTTTGTCAGTACAACTGAAACCAATGAGGTGGAAGCTGTGGCTATTACATACGCGTTTGTAGTACTTCAAGTGAAAACGCCAGACTGCGTCAGCGCGCCAGCAACCGGAGCTGCGTCCAGCGCGCCCAGCAACCAGACTTCGTCGACGCCGCCAGCAACCAGACTTCGTCAGCGCCGCCAGCAACCAGGCTTCGTCAGCGCCGCCAGCAACGGAGCTTCTGCGTCAACGCCGCCAACAACGGAGCTGCGTCAGCGCCGCCGCTTAGCCAGGCACAAATCGGCGCCAACAACCAGGCTAAATCGACGCGCCCGCCGCTGGGCTTCGTCCAGCGCCGCCAGCGCAACCAGGCTTCGTCCAGCGCCGCCCAGCAACCAGGCTTCACGTCCAGCGCGCCAGCAACCGGAGCTTCGTCAGCGCCGCCAGCAACCAGAACTGCGTCGCGCGCCAGCAACCAGGCTGCGTCCAGCGCGCCAACAACGCCAGGCTCGCGTCGAGCGCGCCAGCAACCAGACTCGTCCTGGCCGCCGCCAACAACCAGACTTCGTCAGCGCCGCCAGCAACCAGACTGCGTCCAGCGCCGCCAGCAACCAGATGCGTCAGCGCCGCCAGCAACCAGACTGCGTCCGGCGCGCCAGCAACCAGGCTTCGTCAGCGCGCCAGCAACCAGGCTTCGCGTCAGCGCCGCCAAGCAACCAGGGCTTCGTCAGCGCCGCCAGCAACCAGACTTCGTCAGCGCCAGCAACCAGAACTGCGTCCAGCGCGCCAGCAACGGAGCTTCGTCCGGCGCCGCCAACAGCCAGGCTTCGTCCGGCGCCGCCCTTGGAGCTTCGTCCAGCGCGCCCTTTCAGGCACAAATGCAGCGCGCCAACAACCGTTTCGTCCGGCGCGCCCTTAGCTTTCAGACTGCGTCCGGCGCGCCAACAACCAGACTCGTCGGCGCCGCCAACAACAGACTTCGTCAGCGCCGCTATTCAGCAATGTTATTCTTATATCTTTAGAATTTTTATCTTTTCCTTTAAATTCTTGGAGGACTTCCCCAGATGTACTGTTAACTTGAGCAAACTAAAGGCTACTGATCAATGTTGAGGGTAGACTTGATTACTTGTGAAATTTTCTGACAATTCGTAACTTGATGTGAACTGGTGTTTCTAATGTGGAAGCTAGATGTTGAGTGGATATTTTTGCAGTTGAAGGAAAAACTGATGCAAGAAAGTATAATGGATTAAGGAATAAAAATATTGGCATCACGCTGAGTAAAGTAAAGAGCATGCAGTCAGCAATTAAGTATTGTGCAATCTGCTGTGAGAGTTGGATTAAGGCATTAAAATCTGCATATACAGGACAGAGGTGCAGATCTTTACTTTGGTTGCTAACAACCAATTTTCATTCCATATATATTCCCTGAGTCTATGCTTCCCTTTTCCTTTTAGATATTTATCCCTTTTAATATCAATGGTTTGACCAAGATGAGGGAGTGAGATTCGTGACATGCATATAAATTTAAAATGTAAGGCCAGAAACCCATTCACAAGTTTCATAAACAATTTTAAATGTATAGAACTAAAGTGTAAAAGTAGCTATAAAACTACAACTTCCATGTCTTTGACGCCCCTACTTTTAATAGTAGCTCCTCATCACGTGAGCCCAGTTCCATGTCCTCCCACTTCACAAATTGTTTTCGGGCTCTCTGAACACGTGTTAGAAATAAAAGCAACGTTTTGTGGGGTTTACTGTGTCCTGAACACGGCGTGGTACAATCTGCGGTTACCAAGCGGGTCAAACAGGCGCTGCTGAGCGACATGTCGGCGAGAGGCCAGACCACCACGAGCCTGGAGATCCCGGCTGTCAGGCGTGGCCATCCTGATGCTGCGCACATGCTTGCAATACTCCACTGCAGGGAGCAGCTCTTCAGCACCACACCAGGAGGTAAGAAAATAATTAAGTTAATATCCGTATAGCTAAAGATCGTGTCAACAGGAGAAGCCTCGTGCTCGTGTCGGACAAAGTCACTGCTTTATTTTTAGTACAGCCATCCCAGCTGACCTGGCTACTGTGCCCACGTTCACTGGATCCATGTGGTCATTCAATAATCACATGAACTTAGTGTGAAAACCGAACAGGGACATGTATACGTTTTTAGAGCACAGGAGGGGAAAATAGATTGAAATAAAACAAGCCAGCATGGTGGTGTCATACTGGAGGCTTGGGAGAGTCCCAGCATGCTGGATACGGTGGCCCTGAAGTGCAAATCAAACCAATAAATCACAAACATTTTTAAACATCACAACGACACATCAAAAAGGCTAAACAGATAATGAACTTAAGATTGTATTTATAAATCAAAACTAAATTTTGGGAACCACAGCAGAATTCCAAAATAATGAAACAAAATATGAAACATTTCAGAAAAAAGGGATTACGAATGTTTAATACAAAAAGTGCAACTAAAGAGTGGTAATATAGGACCGCAACATTGGATGATGACGTTTTGATTATCATTTGAACCAAAAGTGGCATGAAGCCATACCACATGCTCTGCGCTAATCATAAAACTATTATAGATATGCAGACATTTAAGACACATTTGAAAAGACTCCGCCGATCAATGATAGCCCTTGGTACCTACCTTCTCTGTTTTCTTGTGTTTCATTTTTTAAACATTTCATTTTGATTTCTGAATACTAGTTTTGTTTTCCAAAACTTTTCATTTTTCGTTCAATCCTCATGGAATTTGTTTTGGTTTCCAAGATTTTGTTTTTTAACGCGTCTCTGTGCTCTATAATAGTATGTTTTTCCGTTGAAAGCATTCCTGGTGTGGTTGCACTTCAGGGCCACCGTAGTACGGTTCCCCTGAGTTTTTGTGAAGAAACGTCATCCCGACGCATGTGTTCATGGTAACTGATACGGTGTTCTGTAACATTACCAGGTGTGACAGTTGGAACTGATAAAGCGGGGACTCACTTTATTGTTCAGAAATATACACTTTATTCAAGTTTTACCTTTCAAAATAAAATACAGCTTGTGTCAAATCAGATCCTCCTGTTGCAGCAGATTTACTAGAAGGAAAAAAAAAATACAAATAAAACTCGTCGGACATAGGGTGCACTCTGTCATGTCATCCTTTCCTCTTATGCAATTTAAGCTTATGATTAACATTGGTTATTAAGCTTTAGGAATTGCTTGCTTTTAAAGGCCGCGATTAAGTGGTTAGCGCTCTTGCCTCACAACAAAAGGCCCCCTTCAGAATCTGACGCAAAAAACACAACCCTCAATAGAGCTTTCTGTGTCAGAGTTAGCATATTTCTTCCCGTGCATTTTGTGGGTTTTCTCCCCTGAGTTTCTGGCTTCCTCCACGTCAAAAACATCTTCAATTAGTAGCAGTGTCCTAAGTGAGAGTGCATGGGTGTGTGATTGTGGACACTCTACCCTGCGTCAGACTGGCGCCCTCTCCAATGTGCCCCCTTCCTTCCATCCCTGCCCTGAGAGTGGCTGGGATAGGCTCCAGCAACCCTGTGACCCCGAAAGGGAAAAAGCAGAAGAAGATGAATGAATGAATGAATGAATGAATGAATGAATGAATAGATCAGATAAATGAATGAATGAATCCCCTTTTAACAGCTAGATGCTGTTTTTCAGCAAAATGTGCTTTACGCTAATTCTAGCAATACAGATTTAACCTTTTACCAACATTTTAGCTTATCTGACAAGTAAAAAATCTATACACAGAACTGAATTATCAAATTAACCAAAACTGCAAACCCATTGTTTATTCAACTTTTTCTGATTCTTTTTTCCCCCAAAACCAAGAAACCTCCTTGTAGCTCCCGAATTGGGACCTCAGGTTTGCTGACCTTTCTGTTACCAGAAATGAATCTACATCGGTATTGTATGTTGGAAATATCAAAGCGTTTTGTCTTTCGATTCAAAGGCGTTTTATTATATATGACAATGGAAAGATTTTAAATCACTGTTGATTTCATTACTTTTTGTTTTGTTGTTTTTGGTGGTGTTTTGGCGCAAAACCATGACCCAAAAATCAAAGTTTGAACATAGATCCTTTGTGAAATGTTCAAAAATGGGAATTCTGTTACTCAAAATAAAACCTGCAATTTGGGTTTTTGTTCTTCTATAATTATTGTCTGTACAGATTCTTATATTTGGCTCACAGAGTTTCTTTTCTTTTGACACCTGTTTCCAAGTTCTTCTGAAATTTCTTGCAGCTATATAGGAGCTTTGTTTATTGGAGAAACTTTACTTGTGGTTTCTTGTTTTCATGTTTTTCTCGATTTGGCACACATACATTTTGTTGCAAACATTAGGCATTTACTCATGTGTACACTATTACGAAGATTTTCTCTCTTTAGAGTTTATTAGCGCCAGCTCAAACAAAATCTATAATAATAATAAACAAAGCCTCTCAATTTACTTATGAAATTAAAAAAAATACATTGTTAACTAGTATCTGTCCCTAATAGGATTTTTTTGCACCATACTTTCTTGAACTTAGAAATAAATTGAGTGAAAAGAATGATAAGGTCATTTTTTTGTAAATTTTTTTATCCTGTTCAATATTTGACCGCAGGGCATGATGTTTTGTTCTGGTAACTTTGTGCCTTTGCTGCAGGAACAGAATCATCTGACAGAAGTTCCTCCTGCTGTTGCAGGACATCTCCTGTCGAACACCTCCCCAAAACCTCCTGTTCCAGAGTCTGAGGCCCCGCTCTGACTCTCCCACGACACTAAATCGTCGAGCCCCCTGCAACAACCACGACACCAGCATTTTGCAGAAGAAGGTACATGTGAATGGATGAAGGCTGCAGTGGCTTACAGTTCTTTTTAATGACTGTTTTTATTTATTTTTTAGCAGGTGAGGATGCCAGTTTGATGGACATTTAAAGGATTCAGGACAAGTGATCCCATCATCTCCACGGTTTCTGGTTCCCTAAAGTAAATACATTTTTAGTTGGTTGACAAAGAATCTTATCACGCTTAATAGATTTGTTTTGAACTTGATGCACAATGGTTCTCACCATGATTTATAATGATGTGCCTATATATACAACACCTTTGATGCATGGCCCTATTCTTTGATGTGGGTGGTACGGAGCATATGACAAAGTAGGGCAGTTTTTATCTAAAAAATGTTTATCAGCTAAGGGGAAAAATGTGCAGAAAGTTGCTGTTGCAGTAACTTTACGTTTGTACATGGTGGCATAAACATTTTAACCACAAGTTAAAAATATTCTAATTTATTGATTCCAATTTTAACTAGAATGATTGCAATCATTAAAACAGTTTTTTAAACGTGTCTTAGACTTTTTTTAACACTCAAAGAAAGTGTTATTGCTCCCAAATACATCTGAGTTGTCTGTGGTTTTGATTTGTCAGATTATTTGACTTTCAACGCATGCTTACCATGTTCAATTTTCAGCAAAGTATTTTATTTTTCATTGTTTTTCATTTTTCCCATTTGTTTGCTCTGACTCTAAAGTTATTTAGTTTTTAAGCTAAATTGATTATTGTATAGTCATTAGTTTTTGTGCCACAAGAATAGTTATAATCATGCATTTAGAAATAAGTTGAAGTGGATTTATTAGCATTTGTTCACCTAAAAAATATCCGAACACTTTAATTGTCATCAATTTGTGGTTAAGAGTCCTTTGATCATCTCATGATCTATTTTTAAATGTTCCAGTGAACTTTTAATAATGATTTTCTGTGTTTGCTATAATAAAAAAGCATTTTCTAGGACATAGATTCTGCAAGAGCAGGGGATTAATTTAAAATTCACCTCTGAGGTGTGGGCATGTGGGACTGTTGGTGTGGAGCAAACCTGCTCTCACATCTCATCAACACTCTACCGCTATCTTACATTCCCTCACAACCCCAACCTAACATTACGGTGCAACAAAAAGTATTGATAATAGGTGTAATCAGGTACAGTTTTCCCAGGCCAGACTCCAGGTCAGGCAGAAGACAAAGGCGTGCATGGATCTGTTTGTCTGCAAGCGGGATGCAAGCCCGTGTGAAAATGTGTGGCCCTCTGACTATAACACCTCGTCACAGCTAAGATTTTTTTTTAAACAACATTTTTTAGTATCTGCTCTGATTCACAACAATTTGAAGTAAATAAATACTCAGGAGTGCAATTTCAGAAAGCAACCTTCTACTCGTGTCCTACGTCATCAGAAGAAATGCTACAAGAACATGTTTGAAATGCCATTTTTGCATAATTATTCATGTAATAATGGATCTTGGAACATTCAGCTCTCTCACATTGTCAGTATTCTGCTATATTTAACAATATATATTAAGTGTTTTTCATTTAATATAGCAACAATCAAATTAGTTATTCCCTGAGTTTACTGTTGATTGTACTAAAACACTGTGGTTAACATCAATCTGCTGGGATTATTGTTGACCTTTTCATCTCAACCCTTACCTGCTCAGAGCTATAGGTCAGTTTTAACAAAATTGTGCTGTGTAGCTCAACTAAACTATAAGACAAAATGGCAGCTCAGTCTGATCATTTCAACTCCATGTAAGCATTTAAAAGAGAAATATAACATCCTGTGTGCTCCAATAATGTTTACAACTGAGCCTTTCAATGAAGAATTTGGTATTTGTCAGTTGGCAGCTTAATAGCTGCGTAAAGTAATAGACAGAAATGCTGTGTTCAGTTGAAATAATTTATTGTTTCATTGTACAACTGGATCAGTATGTCTCAACAAACCCATATCACTTGGACAGTTGTCAGTTCCTCAGATGCATGTATGCTCAGGCATTAAAAGGAACTAAAGTTTTTGTGTGGATGTACAGTAGTGCTTCAGTCAATGGCTACATCCTTTCAGAACTTACAGTATATGTTTATCTAATGGCTGGTGATGAGAATTCATCAGTGACAAATGTTCACGCCCTCCATCTCAGCAGCAGTCCAGTGTGAGGGATGTCCTCTCTGTGAAGTGCCTGTGTACATAAATCCACTCTGAGCTTCAGATGGGCTCAGGTCTCTGGATCTACAGTCCCTGATTCCCTCCTCTCATCTGAGGAGGTGCTGGTGTTTTACTCAGTGGCAGCCGCATTCCTCTACTACCATGTCCTCATGATGCCTCATCACCATCTTCCCGTGCTCGTAGTACAGCATGGAAAGAGGCGCCAGGCGTGTGGGCACGCAGGAAAGACATGCCACCTTGTCCGGGCGGTGAAGCTTCAGCAAACTCTGGAGAGAAAAAGGAAAAAAAGTGATTTACTTGCTAATCAGACAAAGGGTTTACATCATTCTTGTCAATTTTCAGCCTTACCTGCATGAATGCATGGTTAGTTGGTCTAAAGTTCTCATCAACAGGTGTGGGACAGCTCCCCTCACAGCGATGAGCATTGTACCGTTTTGGATACACAATCCATTCACTCCATCCAAGCCTTCTAAAGTCCACTGCCATGTCCACTCTTCTGCATAGCGGACCTTTGTTCTCCCTTCTTGCAGCTCTTTTCTTGGATTGTCCTTCCAGGCTGTGTTGTTCCCTCTTGTCTCTGCGCCTCCTCATCATGGGGCTAACTCGCTCCCTCTCCAGCTGGACATATTTGGAATGCTCCGCAGTGCGGATCAGCGTTGGCTTGTGTTGGCCGTTATGGTTCTGTCTTGAGAACACCACCATCATGACCCTATTAGCTGTGGGGTGCTGGACTGGCTCCTGCTCTTCCTGCACTTCAGCTTCATCCTCTGCTCTCCTCTTCACCGGCTGCACCCAGAGAAGGAGCATTTCTGTCATGTTGAAGACTCTCCATGGGGAGGATGAAGCCATTGAGCTCGGATTAGCTTGAAACTGACCAAGGAGGAGCTTGTTTTCTTTGCAGTGTGCGTTAAAACACCGGTTCCTGCTGGAGTGAAAGACCTGTACAAAGGCGATGGAGGACTGGGAGAAGGTAGGCAGATGGATGTGGAGTTCAGCTCGTTGGATGTTGTCACTTGCAGTCATGGAAGACATGTCAAATGTGACAGACCATCTGTTACCAACCTGCTGGCAGCCTGAAAAGAACAAAAGTAGAGCTTTAGATTTTTGTTGATAAAGTTCTGTCAGTTGACGAAGCAGCATTTCAATGATGGATACTCACTTCTAGCGTTCAGGCTGGTCACAGAGTCAGCCTCCTGGAGGCTGCTTTGCTCGCGTTGGACAGCTGCGTCCCGACCCTCAGTCAGCATGGTCTGATAGAGCTGCATCATGTAGAGTGGCAGTGCGCCGGGCTGGTGATGCTGAGCATCCAGCACGGCGCGCCTGGAGCTGTGGAGCAGCGCGTCGGGATGCAGCATTCCGTGGAGGGGCCTCTGCGCCAGGATTAGATCCACAAGGAGGAGGAAGGTGAGTTCCACTGCAAGTCCCATCACCGAGTCCCAAATCTTTCACAACTGATGGGGCCACAGCCGACCCTGGAGTTTTTATCTCTCTGCTGGTGCCTTTGAAGTGGATGCGAGAATGGACCGAATTGTGATCCACGGCACGCTCAATGGCTTTTATCGAAACCAAAATGTCTTTGTAGCAGCATAAGTGTGAAAACTGAGAGAGTTCCTTACATTACAGATCCCTTTGATCTTCCTGTGATGTGACTTAAGGAGATTACGAGCTGCACACCCCTGATTAATGAGCCAACGAGTGGAGTGGATAGTTAATCAGAAGGGAATCAAAAAAGGAGAACTTTAAAACCATTATATACACATTTTGCATTTTTGCAATTTTTATTTTTCATTTTAGTTCAGTGTGTTGGTTAGTCAATAATGTCATCCAGTCAACAGATTGTTCTTACCACAAACTTTTATGTTTCCGTAATTCTTCAAAAACTGTTAAACCATCACATTTGACAAAAAAAAAAGAAATTAAAATTACATTTTTATTTCTTAAAACATTGAACATGTTGAAAAGAAAACTGTAAAAGAGAAATTGATTAATGGTATTTTGGATGGCTTTATGTCGCAACTTTTTTTCGCAAAAAGTCAACCATCAAAGAAAACAATTCATTTGACACATCAAAGCTTTTAATCTTTTGATAGTTACATAGAGAAAAATGTAAATTATTTTAAAGGAATACAATTGTCGTTTTTTTGTGGAAAAGTAACACAGCTCAGAAAATAAACAAATGAGTCTCCGCTTAACCACAATCACGCACAAATGAATAGTTTTTGGGTGCCATTAAAACACAAATAATGATCATGAGAAACATTTTATTTTCTATAAATAATTATATTTAAGGTGATAAAAATCTCACAGCTTCGCAAAAAGTCTCAAAATATGTAACAGTAGATAGTAGTGCGGAATGCGCATGCTCCTGGCTAATTAGGACCATGTATTAAGCGTTACAGTTATAAACCTAAAAACACAGTAAATTTCTCTAAAACATTATGAATATCACACGATAGAGATTTCCATACTGTCATTTATAAGACTTTATTTAGTTTTTTTCCTGCGCCTTCACGCAATCAGGCGCGCAGCTGCAGCAGGTGAGCCGATTAAAGCGCTTCCTCCCAGCTGAGGCCGTGAGTGCGGATGATCTGCGCGGGCCGACATGGACCTGCGCTGCTTCACGTGTTCGCTTTTCCTGGCATGTCTTTGCTGTACCGGAGGTAAAGTCTGTTTGTTCATTTGTCTAAATAAGCGGCAGCGCGCTCACGGGTGCAGCAAAGTAATCTAGAAAAGGTTTAACTTTGAGTTAAAACGTGGGGTCATGAACAGACTACTGCAGGCTTATGGTGCACTCTAATGTGCCAACAGCCTAATTGATGTCCAAACAAACATCAAAACTTAATTTTGAGCCATTTGCTTACGACAATGCTCAAGTTCTCCCCAGTTATACATTTACTTTATGAAAGATACTAAGAATGTCTTAAAATGTATATGCATTCTTGACTAAAGATCCTTAAAGTGTGTATGTCTTTAAATTCTTGAATTATCTGACCAACCTTCAGTTGGCCAAACTAATTCCTTCCAAAAGTGTTTTTCTACTTGTGGCTCAGTTGGTTATTTACCAGTATACGTAGTTCTGGTCTATTGTGCATATTTTCTGTTGCGTCTGGATAGTCTCTAAATGTGGATTTCTTCCTGGAAGGTCAACGCTTGGGGTGCCCTGAAGGAAAGTGGCAGTGTGATGATGGACAGTGTATCACTGAAGCCTGGAGATGTGATGGACAAGGAGACTGCCTTGATGGTTCAGATGAAATGGACTGTGCCGGTATGTGTAGTTTACTAAACCAGTCTTTAGATTTTATTTTAGCGAATAAAGTATTTTTCCAGAGAGGTGGTAACAATTAACACGTTTTAACACCGGATCTACTGAGGAAGGCATTTTGAATGTTTTCAAAACTTGCATTCATTTTTTTTTTCATTCATTTTCTGTACCGTTTTTCCCTTTCGGGGTCACGGGGCTGCTGGAGCCTATCCCGGCCACTTGTGGGCTAAGGCAGGGGACGCCCTGGACAGGTCGCAAGTCTGTCGCTAAACTTGCAATGTCTGTTTAAAAAAATAACATATGGACGTATAGGACCCTGACTTTTTCTAAATTTTTAAATTTTATTCGAACGTTTTATCATTAAAATCTGAGAACACAACAGATCTGTACTACCATGAGAAGTATGATTGACTCCATATTTCTACACAAGGAAAGTCATTTCATTATTTGCAATACTTTTTTGATTTTTCTTTTTTTTTTTTTAAATTTTTTTCTTTGGCCGGTTAAAGCTTCATTCTAAACCCAAGAGACTGAAATGAGTAGGGGGAAAAAATGACTTGCATAAGTTGCCATAACAGCCTGGTAGGATGAATATAAAGTACCAAAAAACTACCGTAAGTGGGTTTAATTTTTTGATGACAGTGACTCAATTATTATACTAGGTTTTATTTGGTGTTGTGAGTTTTTGCCTATTCTCTCAAATACTCTTGGATCTTTTCATTATAATATTATTATATTTATAATTGTATATAAATGTCTGAGCTGTCAGAATGACTGCTATGGTCATTCTAGTAGCTGTGAAATCCCAGTAGCTCGAGGTGACATCAGGGGTGTCAGAATCCAGGCCTCGAGGTCCGGTTTTAAACATGTTTTCCAACAAACCTGCTGTTATCCTTACTGGCCAAAACACACCTGATCCAGGTAATCAGCAGCGGATATTTGAAAACCAACAGCAGGCTGGCCCTCAAAGCCTAAAATTTGACACCACTGTGTTAGAGGTTTATTGGAACTGTAGCACAAGAAATGCAGAGTTCACACAAAAATCTTATGTTTCCTTCAGAGCTCTCCGGCTCAGAGTGTCCTGCAGGTCAGTTTTCCTGCCTGGACTCTGTTGGCTGTGTTAATGCCTCTGCTCGCTGTGATGGTAAAATCCAGTGTCCTACTGGATCTGATGAGGAGAGCTGCCCACCCACCAAGGGCTGCATAGACTCTGACTGGATGTGTCAAAACGGCATCTGCATCCCGAAGGGACTGCGCTGCAACGGAGAAAACGACTGCATGGATAATTCTGATGAGGACGACTGTGGTGAGAAAGTGCTTTTGCTGTCAGACTTGATATGTTTCAGCCAAAATGCAGAATTTAAGGAGAGAGAGCTTTGATTACTCTTACTGGAGGGGGAAAAAAAATCTCAAATTTTCAGGAGCGTGTGATGAGGGCGGCGTGCTATGCCCAGAAGGGAAGTGTGTTTCTCCTGAAGAAATGTGCGACGGGCAGCTTCACTGTTCGGATGGCAGCGACGAGCCAATAACCTGTGGTAAACTTAATTAAATTCCTCTAAGCTTCCTTTTCATGATCATTCCATCTACTGAAGAGCCCAGCCTGCATTTGATTGCTAAAAGAAATAATGTGCACCCTCTGCAGGCCGCATCTGCTCCATGAACAACGGCGGTTGCAGCCACGTATGTACTGATGAGTCCTGGGGGACGCGCTGTGTTTGTCCTGCAGGGTATAAGCTCTCCTCAAGTGGTGCTGTCTGTGAAGGTCTGTTTCTGATCCTGTGGAGTCTTCATCAGTGTCTTCTTAGATTTTTTTTAATTATGCAATCTGTTTCTCCTCAGATGTGAATGAGTGCTCTTCTGCCTTGCCGCCTTGTGCACATTACTGCAAAAACACTGTTGGCTCCTACCTTTGTCACTGCAAAAAAGGGTTCAAACTCAATGAAGGCTCCATTTGTCTGGCTTTAGGTGAGGTTTCATTCAACAAGCTACCTTAAGTTGAAGGAAACTGCATTTTGTCCATTTAAGGTACTGATGGACATGTCACAACATTGCAAAGTTTCATGAGTACGGTACTTAAGATCTCATTGTTATATCAGTTTAAACCCCTTAGATCTAGATTTCTGCTCAGAAAAGACTAAGCCAAGTGCACTAGAACAAAAGAAACTGGAAGGCTTAAAGGCAACTTTGATGTTGAGAAGCTTTAGAAAGATCAGAAGTGATCAAGAACAAAGAGAAGCAGAGTTTATATAAGCTGACTCTAAAGGTGTATTCAGAGTTCAAGGCTGTATTCAGACTGGCCACAGTCTGAACCAGAGTTCATTTCCCCCAATAATCCAGAACAAATTTTAGGTCTGAATCCACCCAAGCGGACCCTGGTCCGGGAGCAGGAACTGGGCCTCGGACCCATCTTTCGAGGTGGTCTCGGTTCTTTTGCAATCAAACTGCGCTTTGGTTTGTTCTGAGTTTTCTCAGTCTGAAGAGGTTCTGTGCCCAGAGTGGAACAACTGGACTAAAGGCCACTGTAGCTGAGCATTACGGAATGTAAACGGAGTAGAGAGGAGGCAGCCATGACCTGCTGACAAAGTAATTGTGAGGCACAGCAACTCTAGTGACATTTTGTCAGATGAATGCAGACTTATCAGAACTCTAATGTGATACACATTGGTTCTCAATGTTTTCCAGACGATCTGTCAAATGCTTATCAGCGTACCTTCTTAGCAGTATTCTTGCCAGTAACCGCCTTGCAGTGTGCCTCAGCCAGCCCAAAGTAGCAAAAAGTGTTGTACTGGACAGTGATGCACACATTCAAATTTTGGCAGCGAAATATAAAGTTGAATAAGTGTACTAGCACGACAAGGATTGCAAAGCATACGATTTCCATAATTTCTGCCTCTAGTTGCTTTGTCCTACCCTCATTTCTGGCCAATAACTGAAGAGCTCTTCAGTCATGTGTTTTTTTTTTTTTACAAGCTTTGGTTCGAAAGAGAAGTGCACCGAAGGCCGTGTGAATACGGACCAAACCCAATGTTCAGGAGTCTATTCGGATTAAACAAAATGAACTTGGTCCAGACCTACAGACTTTTCCAGTCTAAATGCACCTAAAAAATATTTGGCAGTAATTGTCTTTGACAGTATTATTTTTGTTTTGTTACAAGGTGAGACGAGATGGCTTGTATGTATTCCAGAAGTTTTTCTACAATTTATTTATGATCAAATATGGAAAGTTTTTCTTAAATTATTAAGTCTCCATGTCAGAATTTCCGTTTACTGTGATTTCAGTCAGATGGTGGTTTGGTAATACTTTTAATTTTATTTTTTTTGGGGCAACTTTCCTGACAATATATTGCATAATTTTAGAAAATAAAATTAAACGAAAACTGTTTAAGAAAAATTGGCTTTGCACCAGTGCACATGGAGAAAATCCCATGTGGTATTTAACCTTGCAATGGACCTCATTCTTTTTTCTTATTGAATTCTCCAGGTAATGCAACCCGATTGCTGTCAGTGCAGAGAAGCACTTTAGGACTTTTGAATGTCAAATCTCAGCAGTTTAACATCATCCAGACTTTAGTGTCTGATGCAGTGGCCTTAACATATGACATTGCCAGAGGATGGCACTACTGGGCTGATAGCCGTGGGAGCATCTACAAAACTGTTGGACGTCAAAGCTGGGCAGTCTACACGAGTAAGTCGACCACAAGCTTTTTATTTTTCAGAAAATCCTCATGAAACACAATTTTCCTGATGTTTAATTTTCAGAAAGCTGTTTTTAAAAATGTAAAATTGTTTTCCTAAATCAGGGGAGCCTGGGATTCAAGCGCTGGCTTGTGATTGGCTTAATGGTTACCTTTACTGGACTAATCTGAAGATGGAATCTATCTACATGCAGATGCCTGATGGGAGTTACACAACTCTGCTAAACAAAAATGTCAAGCCGTCTGGGTTGGTTCTTTTACCTGTTGAGAGGTATATTCAACTTTTCTGACTTTTACAGAATTGTTTTTCTTGTATAGTGATGTACTGCTATAACACAATATATATGAGTCACTTAGCCTGCCAATCGTGAATTCAATGTAAAAGAAGTTGGTTGCTTCTGTACAGAAATGTTCTGAAAATGAAAATGTCCTAGTCTGGACTTTTTTTTTTTGAGCATTTTACCTACTTTAGATCGTCCTGCAAAAATAATTTTCCTTTAACCTCTTAACACCTCAACTAATGTATGAGCTAACCCTCTTCATGTGGAGTCAAAGGGTCCCAGTTAAGCAGAAATGACTACGGTGGTAATGTAGCCTAAAATATGTCCACGCATGTGAAGGACCTTTCAGAGGTAAACTTTTTTTAACAAATCCTTTTTCCAACATTTTTTTTTTTTTTTTTTTTTTTTTTTTTTACACGATAAACCTGAAACTTTCCCACAAACTCAAATCTGATTTAGTAAAATTTTATTTTGCTTGAAATCTGAAACTCAGAAGCAAATTTTAGATTGTATAAGAAAGATCAAGTGTGGAGACTAAATGTATAAATCCAAAAGAGCAAAGACCAGGTCAAAGAGATGGGATGTGAAGAATAATGGGAGAAATGTAAAAAAAGGTGCCTAAACCCACTTACAAGGTTTCAATGATTTACTTGAAATGGTATCATGCTAATGAGTCATAACTCGTGTTTGGTTTAAACCAAACATGATAAAGGTAAAAACCTTTTTGAAGCCTTTTACAATCAATTTAAACTATACTAATGGCGGGTTGACATAATTTCTACATCATTGTAAACAGCTGATGTGATACTTGGAGCTTAACTAATACTTTTTCTGTGGTTTATGCTAATTTATGTTTTCATTTCAGTTTGATGTTCTGGATCAATGCGGGACCAGGTGAGAGGGTGACAATTGAGAGGTCCTGGATGGACGGGTCGGACAGAAGCACTCTGACGGTTCTCACAGCCCAGTCTGCTCACAGCCTCACGGCTGATGTCGCTGCCAGGAGACTGTACTGGATCAGTGACTTCAAAAGGGTGAGATCTGAGTAAAATATGACTTTGAACTGTAGCTTTGGGACGCAAATGTTACAGAAAATGTATACATAACCTGTTGGCCTATGAATTGGGGAATGACTTAATCAGAAATTCTGTGACAAAAAGTTGCATGGATCAACTTTAAAGACCCGGTACATTTCTTTTGGCGGGAGCAAACTATTGCAAGGGTTTTGGTATTGTCCATTGTTTGACTAATTGTAACAAATGCCACCACAGTGTTAAAAAACTAAAATAAAAGAATGTACAGTAAAATCACAAATTCAGACAGTACTGGGCTGTCTATCGTAAATTTCTAAACCAAGAGTTTGCAACCTGAGGCTTCGGAGCCACATGCCACTCTTTTAGTTATCCTTTGTGCCTCTTATTAAAGAAAAAAGAATTATTTATTTCAAAAATTTAAAATAAAACTAAAAGTACTAAATTAAACAAACCAACTTTATTCAAGTCATTAAACAACAGTTGGCCAGTGTGTAAAAACTTTCCGCCAGTTATGAGCACTGAATCAATTTAAGGTCCGTAAGCACAACTAGAATTAAGGCACACCAGATTATAAAACAGATTATTTTTCAACAAATTTAACGATTTTAAGTGCACCTTTGGCTTGAAAAATATGGTAGTAGTCACTTAATTGGGTCGGATTTTAATTTTATGTTGGACTTACAAATTTCTGGCTGAGACGCACCACAAATGAAAAAGTAAACTTTTTTTCGTTGATCATTGCTGAAGTCACACTACCTACATCTGCTGCATTGAGTTGATCCTATATGACCAGGGTCTTTTATTTTGAAAGGAAGCCATGTGAACCTCTGCCAAGTTTGAAAATATTTTGTATTTTGAAAAATGCTGTAATTTTTTTTATTTGTGCCAAAAAACACAACAGTTCATTTATATTGATCACAATTGGTAGCAATTACATACATACAAATTAGTGTCTTAATATTTCTGAAGAGGGATGGCAGACTTTTTGTCTCAGTGGTTCAGTGAGAAATCGACCTGAATGTTTCTTAAGTGTTGATGTTGAGGACCCCTGGGCTAATTAACTCTGAATTTGCAGACAACAGAACAAATATACTAACTTTTTGAGTACCTACTCATTCACGAAGACTTTCTATTTGTCCTCAGTCTGTAGAGACCGTGGGGGTGGATGGGACCGGCCGTTACTCGTTTACAGGACTGTTCAGCAGGCGGCCCGCTCTGAGCCTAGCTGTGTTTGAAAGCATGTTGTACTGGGTCGACAGCAGGGGATTGTGGGAGGCTCCCCAAAGCAAACCGACTAAACGCAAGTTTTTGTGGAAAACTGGAGTTCCCCTGTTGACAGTCTACCATGAGCTTCAGCAACCTAAAGGTGTTTTGACTCAAATCTGTTAACATTTAGGTTAAATCTTAAACTGTTTGTTCAAATTGGTTATTTGTTTGACTTGTTTTAGGGTCCTCTGCTTGTGCAAAGGCTCCATGCGAACTCTGCCAGCTGACTAAAAATAACCTGGTTGGATTCACCTGTGCTTGTCCAGATTCTAAAGTGCTATTGCCTGATGGGAATTGTGACTGTAAGTTGGCCAAGTCAGTTAAATGCAGAAAAACTTAATGTTAACGTTTCAGTTAGAACTTTGACCTCTCGTCTCACTTGACTTTAAAACTTTCTTGCAGTTTTGAGGTTTATTTATGCTACGATTACAACTATCAACTTGTTGGAGTTCAGAGGTGGACAGCACTCTGAAACCCAGCTCTTCAACACAGATGATGGGATCCTGTCCTTTGATCTTGACTGGTACAGAGACTGGCTCTACTGGGCCAATGAAACGGGTCACGTCAAACGCAAAAAGATGGCCCAGGTGCAGATTGAGGTCATTCCAATGCCTCTGCCTGGTAGGTTTTTAGTCTGAAAGCTCTTTTTACAATTAAGAAAGAAAATGGAAACTTGATACAAGTAAGTTTGTACCACAATATATCTTCTAAACACATTTTATTTTTTAGTTTGTCTAATAAGTTTGGACCAGCAAAATGAAAATCTTTATTGGGTGTCTTGTGACCAAAACACCATTGGCACCACGACTAGTGGGAAAAACTACCCCAAACGCCTGTACCATACAACACTGGAAATACACAACCTTTACCTCGACTGGCTAAGGAGTAAACTCTTCTGGATGGAGGAAGATCGTCTCTACAGTATGGACTTAACAGGAGGCAAAGCTGAACTGCTGCTGAAAATAGCAGAAGGGGTCAGGGGTGACATTAGCTTTGACCTCAGAGCCAGCAGTCTGCACTGGAGCTCTGAAAGAGGTGAGGGGAATTCAGGGTCTGGAGGGATCAGATGTAATTGTGTTAAATGCATGCCTGCTCAAATCTGTTACTGAGTTCATCTAAATTTGTTTTTAAATTTATGAAACCCAAACTTTAGCTTAATTTGTCTTCTGTCTTAAAATGTTATACTTTTATCATTTACTGTATACGAGAACCAGACGAGAAAAAGTTGCAGCGCAAGACGAATATGACTAATAGTTGTAATGGCCAACGGGTACTTCCTGTTTGGACCTTCAGGGGGCGTGGTCATTTGGTCCATTTCTCATTCAGTCTATACTTAAAATAACTAACATTTTCTTTGTTCTATAAATGGAATTTGTTAAGTGAGTCTATAGAAGTGGTCTATAGTAAAAGATGTATTTTCCTTTTAAAAAGTTAACTAAGGCATAGTCTGAAAGTTGTTTACAATTTCAGGCTTTTAAGAAACCATTAAAAATTCTTAGTTGGTGCCTTTATCACTAAAGGCTTGAATATATTCAAGTTTGTCTCTTTTACAGGTCTGGTAACACTGAGTTTGTTGAAAGAGACAACTCACCAAGCTGGAAAGAGATGGAACGTCTCTGGCTCTGTAATGGCGGCTTTTGAGCCTTTCTTGTTGTCCTTGTCTGATCACGTGATCACTCTGTGGAATCGACGCAATGGTAGCATCATACAAGATGTCAAAGTTAAAGGTCATGTTCTGAGTGTCATCCCTGCACTCGGGAACATTAAAACAGGTAGAGCTATTTTCTCACAAATTAACACTGGAGTAATATAGTTTGATTTGATTTATTAAAGTAAAAACAAATTTGAATTGTAAAGAACAATACAATATATAGTAATATATTGTTTCGTTTTTTGTTTTTTTTTGTCTCCACAGTGCCTGATCCTCCAGTATGCAAAGAGCCGTCCATGTTGTGCCGACACTCATCCGTTTGCCTCCCAAATTCCCAGGTTTGTGATGGGAAGAGAGACTGTCCAGATGGAGATGATGAAGAATTTTGTGTGGTCACATGTCCATCCAAAGGTAAAAGTGGTTACAGGTAAATCTAACTCATGGGATTGTGTTTCTAACTCTTTTGGTCTTCATCATCAGGGGAATTCAAGTGCAAGGACAGAAGATTTTGTATCTCTCAAAGCCTTGTGTGTGACGGCCGTTCTCACTGTCGGGACGGCTCGGATGAAGTTGACTGCCCCACTTTGGGCGCTCCTATACCTCTGAAAAATGTCCTCAAGTGTCGGATGGGGTCGAAACCATGCAACGACGGAACAGAATGTGTTTTACTCAGTCATGTGTGTGATGGGGAGCAGGACTGTAGAGATGGTTCGGATGAATTGGGCTGTGGTAAGGTCTTGTTTGAGAGGTGACAAAATGTTATAGATCAACTGAGTTCTAATATTTCCTTGCCGTCTGCAGAAACGGATGCGCCACCAAGTACCCGCCCGCCAGCGGTACCAGCCTGCAGCAGCCCCTCTGTTCTCTGCCCGTCCACATCCACACACATCTGCATTTCTCAAAGTCAATTTTGCAATGGTGTTAAAGACTGTCCAAATGGCTTTGATGAACAGAGCTGCTTGGAAAAGTGTCCCTCAAGAAGTAAGTCTCTTAAACATTTATCCCAGATGCTGTTCATGCTTTTCAAAACTATCATTTTTACATGTTCTTTTGCAGCTGATTTCCTTTGTAAAGACCGTAGAAGCTGCGTTTCTAAGAGCCTGGTCTGTGACGCTCTCATGCCGATGGTTCAGATGAGGTCAACTGTGCGAGTGAAGGTCCATAAGCTCCTCAGAAGCCTGAGCTGAAGTGCCGCCTTGGCTCCAAGCTGTGCAGAGACGGGGCTGAGTGTGTCCTCCTGAGTCACGTCTGTGACGGGGAGGCAGACTGTCAGGATGGATCGGATGAAGAAGAGTGTGGTGGGTTGTTTTTTGTTTTGTTTTTTACGTCAGAATTGTCAAATTTTGTGTTTGTGTAAATCAGATTTTTTAACATCATATTTGCAGATGTTGCCGAGACTAAGGCTGCAAAGAAAGACTTGAATAAAGCCCCTCCCATCATCCCATCAACCCTCCCCACCAAGCCAGCGTCTGTGTGCTTCAGTTCTGTGTCCAGGTTCTTCTTTAGCCATCAAGCCCACACACAGCTGTGTGTGGAAGAAAGACTGTCCTGATGGATCCTGATGTTTGAAAGAATGTCCTTCTACATGTAAAGTCGTCCTGTAGAACTTTTATTTCACAAAACAAAAGGTGGGTTTTTTTTTTGCAACAACAGGCGTGTATCTGCATCACACTTCCTCTTGTGGGTTTATAATGCACTCCCTTGTACCATTACATTGTGAAAACTATAAATGAAACTGTGTAAAACATTTGGGGAAGTAAACACAATTCGATGATAAGAGGCAGAAAGTATATAAAATACCGGATTTCCAATTGTGTCTTTAGTCCAAATTTGCAGTACCTGCGGTCAACACAAAAGGCTCACGCTTTCACCAGATTGATTATTTGACTGAACATATTTAAGGCAATAATCACAGTACGTTCCCTGGAAATGAAAATCAAAGAACCAGTTTTTCAAATTTCACAACCCATGAACAAAAATGCAACTTTGAACAGCACTAAAAGTACTAAACATATTCTTACTGGTTATCTTGTGAATTTATCTTTATATTCACATCTGAAAGGTTGTTTTCCTCTTCATAGCGGAGTTCCTCTGCAAAGACCGTCTGAGCTGTGTCTTCAAGAGTCAGGTGTGTGATGGTCGCTCTCACTGCCTCGATGGTTCAGATGAGCTGAACTGTCCGAGCACGGCTCCTCTTCCTAAATCTTCAAACGTGCTGAAGTGCCGTTTGGGGTCAACGCTGTGTGGAGATGGGACAGAATGTGTCCTCCTGAGCCACATCTGTGATGGAGAGACGGACTGTAAAGATGGATCAGATGAAGAAAAATGTGGTAATTTTCCAACAGATGCCTAAGATCCTCAAAAAAATGGTTATTTAGCTTTAAATCCTGATAATCGTTCTGATTCTTTGATCTCAGATGCTGCAGAGAAAACTCCTTCCACTGCTATGAAAACTGACGTCATGAGTTTGTCTCCTCCACAGTCCAAATCCCAGTCACTCAGGCTCCCACAAAGCCAGCATGCAGCAGCCCTTCAGTTCTGTGTCCAGGTTCTTCTTTATGCATCAAACCCACGCAGATGTGTGGCGGAAAAAGATTATCTGGTGGATCTGATGAAAATGTTTGAAAAAGATGTCCCTTCTGCATGTAAGTAGGCTGTGGCTGGGAAGACCTGCATGTTCTCTGGTTTGGCAATTTACACAAATGCAGATTCTCAAGTCCTCAAGTCCCAGTGGGCCATCTGCTGCATGAACAGAAATGATACAAAAGAAAATTTCCCATTTGCACAAAGGGCAGAAGATCTTTATTGTGTGCCTATTAAATTGGGTTTTATGGACATTTCCACTGATTTTTAAACTGCCTACTTAATTTTACTTAACTGGTTCACCTCATCTAAAGCTTTGCATTTTGGAAAACTGAAGATATCGATTATAAATACTATTCCTAAATATGTAAAAGTGAATATGATTGCTCCACAGAAGTATCTCCCTTTTCCTTACAAAAATGCATACAATAACAAAGTGGCACAGATTAATTTACAGGCCACTGCTAACATGTTATTACTGTTGGAATATAACAATTAGGTTAACTTGCATCTGCTATATTCTTTTTATTGCAGGTATACTTGACTGTCCCTTTTCTTTTCTTTTTGACTGTCTTGCCTTCGATTATGTTTTGCTGTTAAACCTCCTGTTTTGTATCTTAACTTACTGTCCAAAACTGATTCCAGTTAAATGCTACAAAAATGTATGGCAGTGTCACCGAAAGGAGTTAATATCTAATGAAGTTGGTTCAAATGAAGTGAGTAAATATGCGTTTTTCTTGTCAACAGCTGATTTCCTTTGTAAAGACCGTAGAAGCTGCGTTTCAAAGAGCCTGGTCTGTGACGGCCGCTCTCATTGCCACGATGGTTCAGATGAGGTCAACTGTGCAGTGAAGGTCCTGGCTCCTCAAGCCTGAGCTGAAGTGCCGCCTTGGCTCCAAGCTGTGCAGAGACGGGGCGGAGTGTGTCCTCCTGAGTCACGTCTGTGACGGAGAGGCAGACTGTCAGGATGGATCGGATGAAGAAGAGTGTGGTGGGTTGTTTATTTATTTATTTATTTTTTTACATCAAAATTGTCAAATTTTGTTTTGTGTTAATCAGATTCTTTATCATATTTGCAGATGTTGCAGAGACTAAGGCTGCAGAGAAAAACTTGAATAAACCCCCTCCCATCATCCCATCAGCCACTCCCACAAAGCCAGCGTGCAGCAGCCCTTCAGTTCTGTGTCCAGGTTCTTCTTTATGCATCAAACCCACACAGATGTGTGACGGAAGAAAGAGACTGTCCTGATGGATCTGATGAGAAATGTTTGAAAAGATGTCCTTCTACATGTAAGTCGTCCTGTAGAACTTTTTATTTAAAAACCAAAGGTGGGTTTTGCAACAACAGGCATGTATCTGCATCACACTTCCTCTTGTGGGTTTATAATGCACTCCCTTGTACCATTACATAGTAAACTATAAATGAAACTGTGTAAAACATTTGGGGAAGTAAACACAATTCGATGATAAGAGGCAGAAAGGCATACCAAAAATACCTGATTTCCAATTGTGTCTTTGAGTCCAAGGTACATTTGCAGTACCTGCGGTCAACACAAAAGGCTCACGCTTTCACCAGATTGATTACTTGACTGAACATATTTAAGGCAATAATCACAGTACGTTCCTGGAAATGAAAATCAAAGAACCAGTTTTTCAAATTTCACAACCCATGAACAAAAATGTAACTTTGAACAGCACTAAAAGTACTAAACATATTCTTACTGGTTATCTTATGAATTTATATTTACATCTGAAAGGTTGTTTTCCTCTTCATAGCGGAGTTCCTCTGCAAAGACCGTCTGAGCTGTGTCTTCAAGAGTCAGGTTTGTGATGGTCGCTCTCACTGCCTCGATGGCTCAGATGAGCTGAACTGTCCGAGCAGCTCCTCTTCCTAAATCTTCAAACGTGCTGAAGTGCCGTTTGGGGTCAACGCTGTGTGGAGATGGGACAGAATGTGTCCTCCTGAGCCACATCTGTGATGGAGAGACGGACTGTAAAGATGGATCAGATGAAGAAAAATGTGGTTAGTATTTTTCCAACACAAATTTGAATGGATATTTGATTTTAAATCTTGCTAATTATGTTGCTTTTTTTAATAGATGCTGCAGAGAAAACTCCTTCCACTCCTATGAAAACTGACGTCATGAGTTTGTCTCCTCCACTGATCCCGTCAGTCACTCAGGCTCCCACCAAGCCAGCGTGCAGCAGCCCTTCAGTTCTGTGTCCAGGTTCTTCTTTATGCATCAAACCCACACAGATGTGTGACGGAAGAAGAGACTGTCCTGATGGATCAGATGAGAAATGTTTGAAAAGATGTCCTTCTACATGTAAGTAGTACTAATGTTTTTACTACGAAGCGTTTTCTTGTTTATCCCTGGATTAAATTTCTAAAAAATCCCTCACTATGGGCAAAATCTGAAGAAATCATCTTTGTTATAACTTACGGATGTTTTAGGACTGTTGAACTCCTTCTTACGCTTTACATTATTTTCTTGGACGAGGAAGATCTTCACTTTCTGCCTTGTTAGAACTTCAGTAAAAGTTCCAAGATCAAAACTTGTATCAAGGCCAAAAATCTGTTTGAGAAATAAACTTTTTGTGCTGAACCTTTCGTCAACATTGAGTTTGTTGGGGACAAATCTTGACACAGTCACTGCTGGAGATGAAAGATTTAAATGTGGTGTGAGAATTTATTCTGAAATGTACAGTAGAAATGGCACATGTGAGGTTTGATAGACAGTGGTCTACAGCCAATCAGGACACAGAACATGATGTACCAGTGACCCCAAAAAAGCATGCTAAACTGTTAAAGAAAGTAAATGACACTGCAAAGCCCCAAAAGGTAATTTGCATTATAGTGTAGGACTATTGCATGTGATGTATACCAGGTAAACTGTAAATATTTCTTCCATTCACATCTGAAAGGTTGTTTTCCTCTTCATAGCGGAGGTTCCTCTGCAAAGACGTCTGAGCTGTGTCTTAAAGAGTCGGGTGTGTGATGGTCGCTCTCACTGCCTCGATGGCTCAGATGAGCTGAACTCTCCGAGCACGGCTCCTCTTCCTAAATCTTCAAAAGCATTTTCTGTGAAGTGCGTTTGGGAGTCAACGCTGTGTGGAATGGGACAAGAATGTGTCCATCACAAGGCCACATGTGATGGAGGCGGACTGTAGATGGATCGGAGATGAAGAAAAAATGTGGTATTTTCCAACAGATGCCTAGATCCTCAATAAAATGGTTATTTGGCTTTTAAATCCTGATAATCGTTCTGATTCTTTGATCTTAGATGCTGCGGAGAAAACTCCTTCCACTCCTATGAAAACTGACGTCATGAGTTTGTCTCCTCCACTGATCCGTCAGTCCTCAGGCTCCACCAAGCCAGCATGCAGCAGCCCTTCAGTCCAGGTTCTTCTTTATGCATCAAACCCACGCAGATGTGTGACGGAAAGAGAGATTGTCCTGATGGATCTGATGAGAAATGTGTAAAAAGATGTCCTTCTGCATGTAAGTAGGCTTCTAATTTACTTTTTTAATCGCAAAAATATATATATTTTTTACTAGATAAACTTTAACTTACAGATTCTCATGTAACAAAGTTCTTTGATTCGTCCAACTTGATGGTTTTGGATAAGCAAAAAATCAACTCAAATGTGTCAATTTAGAACCACTTTACGTTGTCCGCCTTCAACATTCTATTTACCTGCACAGCTGATTTTCGCTGCAAAGACCGTAGAAGATGTGTCCCCAGGCGGCAAGTGTGTGACGGCCGTGCTCAATGCCACGACGGCTCAGATGAGCTTAACTGTGTTGGTGAGGCTCCAGTTGCTGCAAGGAAAGCTGAGCTGAAATGCCGCGTGGGCTCCAGACTCTGTCGGGACGGCACAGAATGTGTTCTGTTTAGTCACGTCTGTGATGGCGAGACAGACTGTCAGGATGGATCTGATGAGGAAGACTGTGGTGAGTTTTTGGGGAAGACTTGTAGAAATACTTGTTTGGAATTTCTGCAGGGGAAAAAATAATTATTTTTATGTTTTTGTCTCTTAAAATCGGATGATTTTCGTGATGAATTAAAAGTAAATGCAAATCCAACTCTTGTGGTGCTTAGATGAAGTGGAGAGGACTGCAGAGACTCCAAAGCCATCCTGTAGCTTTCCCTCCGTTCAGTGTCCAGATTCGGCTGTTTGCATAAACCCAGCACAGTTATGTGACGGAATAAGAGACTGTCCGGATGGGTCTGATGAGAACTGCGTGAAAAACTGTGCTGATGAGAGTAAGAACTTTATTAATTTCATCTATTTTGTAATATTTCTTTGTACTAACTGTTTCTTTTCTCTGCAGGTGACTTCCTCTGCAAAGACCGCCGCAGCTGCGTCTCTAAGAGTCTGCTTTGCGACGGGCGCTCTCACTGCTACGACGGCTCAGACGAGGCAAACTGTCAGACCGAGGCGGCCCCCGAGTCGGAGTCTGAGGTGCTGCAGTGCCGCATGGGCTCAAGACCGTGTGATGATGGCCGAGAGTGCGTCCTGTACAGTCATGTATGTGATGGGGAGGAAGACTGCCTGGATGGATCTGATGAAAAGGGATGCCAAGAAGACTGCAAGCAAGGTTTCCGACTTAAAGATTGTCAAACTTTATGCGCTTATTTTCAAACCAACACAGAATCTGTGCTTTTCAGACATAATAGTCAGCTTTTATACCTTGTTTTCACATCTGACAACAAAAACATAGATGGGAGTTTAGCTGTGCAACTGTTATCTGATTGCTCCTCCTCAGGAGAATTTCAGTGTGCTCATGGGAAAATGTGCATTCCTGAGTCGGAGGTGTGTGATGGGAGGCCACAGTGTCAGGATCGGTCTGACGAATTGGATTGCTGGGAGAAAACAAAGAGCTGCGAGTTCCGCTGTGCTGATGGCAAACGCTGCATCCCAAAGAAATTCCTCTGCGATGAAGAGATGGACTGCCTGGATGGATCGGATGAGATGGGATGTGGTACGTTTTTAAAGCTCATTCTTTTGACAGCGTTTAAAGAAAAGCAATTAAAATAAACATGCATTGACCACTGATGGTAAAGGGAAATCCTTCAGACCAGTAGCGGAGCTAGAACATTTTAAATTGGGCGGGGGGCAGAAGACTTTGGAAGGGTGGCTAAAAGGAACAGCAGAGTGGAAGACCATAGATAAAATACATAATTCCATTTTATTTTCAAAGCAGCAGTGCTGCTATGAATGTGAAGCTGAAGTAAATTAAACTAATTTAATAAAAAATATCCCTTCTGTCATTTTTGCAATGCCTGAAGCTTATTGATGGATTTTTGAAACTGTCATTTATATTAATACTGACTCAAAAATTGGGATGGCATAGCTTTTCATTGCCAGCACCTGTCCCCCTTGACCTTCCAATAGCTCCGCCCCTGCTTCAGATTACTTTTTAGATCTAAATTTGTCTCTTTATCCCCAGACTCCAGTCCTCTTGAACCAACAGGGTCTACTGTTCCCACCTCAGTTTGTGCTGCTCCGTCAGTCCTCTGTTTGGGTTCTTCTGTGTGCATCTCTCAAAAGCAGCTGTGTGATGGCCGACGAGACTGTCCAGATGGATCTGATGAGGAGAGCTGTGTGTTTAAATGCCAAAATGCAGGCAAGTGCAGAAATTAAGCAAACTGATGGCTGTGGCTCTATCTGCTGCAATGTTTGAGTAATATGTTGGTTATTTTCTCTGAAATTCCTATTTATTATTATTTGTCTGTGTACATATTTGAATGTCCTTCTAAATGTGGTTTTGTGTTTTTTGGGATCAGAGGACTTTTTATGCAGTGATCACAGAAGATGCGTCTCCAAGATCCACGTGTGTGACGGCCGTGCTCACTGTCCGGATGGATCAGATGAGAAACTGTGTCAGACAGCAGACCTTAGCCCAACCAGTAAGTTGAGACAGAAAACACAATGATTGTCAGTTTTTAGGTTTCCTTTCACATTTATATCAAAATAAATTAACGGCTTCAAACTAGTCTCTGTAAACCAGTGTTTTTTCAACCTTTTTTGAGCCAAGGCACACTTTAACCTTGACAAAAATCCGGCGGCACACCAGCATCCAAAAATTTGAATAAAGGAGAAACTCAGTCTGTCTTGATGTTCAGCCCGTCTGCAATCTCGCATGCATTTTTGTAATAATTTTGGCAGAAAAAGGTGGAAACTGCAGCTGTTTTTTCTAAAATATGTAATAAAAGTTACATTAAGTTAACAGATCTAAAAACTGTTTTGTGTGTTCGTTGTGGTTTCAAGACGTTTAACAAGGACAACTCATTGTGCGCTGAGACGCTGTCACTTTAACCCGATGCATCATGGGAGATGTAGAGCAAACAGCCGCCGAACACAGAGACTCGTGTGTCTGATCTTCATTGTTTTTTTTTTTGTTTTTTTTTTACTTTTTCCACGGTCTGATACCGGATTCTGTGGAAAGCTACACCGCTGAAGACGAGCTTTAACTGTTTTTTTTTGTTGGAACTGAGAGACTTTGAGCAGAATCAGAACAAGGAAGTGAAGACTTTAACCACTTCTGATTACCGGTAGTCAGACTGACGTGCGATTAAGCTTCCAAAAATGATTGGTGGAGACAGTTAAAGTTGCGGGACTTTTCATAAAACGGCTTTAGCTGCAGCTAAATCGCAGTACCGTCATTCTTCTCAATGTCTTCAATAGAATCAAACACAAAAGTATTTTGCGATCTTTCATATTCCTAACTACTCAGTGTTTTATTAGGGTCTGTTAGGATGAACACAGAGCTGATTTCCTGTAGATGGGAAATGATTTTAGATCAGTTAATGAGGGCGATTTTCCCACGGCACATCTGACAATCCCTCATGGCAAACTAGTGTGCTGCGGCATACAGGTTAAAAAACACTGCTTTAAACAATTCATTTTAACTTTAGGTTTAAATGTTAACACAATTTGTTAGATTAGTGAAAAAAGTCTTCTCTGAACCTGCTGTCATGTTAAACTTGTTTGTTTTTTTTTCTTTTGCAAAGCCTCTATTAGTGTTCCTAGTGTCAAAACGGAACCTGTGAAATGCCGCAAAGGTTTCAAAGCGTGCAAAGACGGTTTAGAGTGTGTGATGTACAGCCACGTGTGCGACGGAGAGCAGGACTGTAAGGATGGGTCAGACGAAGAGGGATGCGAGACTCTGTGCAAAACAGGTTGGTTCAGTTGGCAGACTTGAAGATTCTTATAAGACCCACTCCCATCAAATTTTGCCTTTTTTTTTTTTTTAAGTGTTCCCAATGGCCTCTAAGGTCATTTTAAAGCCAAAACCAGAGTGGGTCTTAAGTGATCCAGACTGTTTAGAATACTGACATGGAAAGACAAGTCTTCAGGTGTCTGAATCTGTTTTTCAGGTGAGTTCCAGTGTGCCCATGGCAACAGATGTATCCCACGGAAGGGTGTGTGCGATGGGCAGAGGGACTGCCAGGACGGCTCTGATGAAATGGATTGTTCAAGGCAAATTGAGGGCTGCCATCACCGCTGTGACAACAACACTCGCTGCATACCACAGACCTTCCTGTGTGATGGCGAGAGAGATTGTGCCGATGGCTCGGATGAAGTTAAATGTGGTGGGTGACTTTTCTCATTTTACTGAACTTTTTGAAACCTGACAAACGAGACGAGCCTGCTTCCTCCTCCCAGGTTTGGTTCCCTGTTCGTTTTACCAGTTCCGCTGTGCCAGTGGGCAATGTGTGTCCGAAGCTCTGAGGTGTGATGGATATCCTGACTGCAGTGACCGCTCCGACGAAGCGGGCTGCGCAAAAGCCCCGCGCTGCCCAGCACAGCTGCAGTGCCCACACAGTCATGAATGCCTGCAGAAAGAGTGGCTCTGCGATGGGGATGAAGACTGCAAAGATGGATCAGATGAAAAGGTGAGGACTAAATAGTTAAGTTCTTTTAAAAGAGTTGGGATTGTCCTTTCACTGCCACAATCTGTTTCCAGAACTGCAACGCTCCTCCAGCAAAGTGCAGAGACTACCAGTGGCCGTGCAGAGATGGCAGTAAATGCATTCCTCTGTCTTGGAGATGTGATGGGAAGGAGGACTGTCACGATGGCACAGATGAGGAAAAATGTGAGTTTTGAAAAGTTTCTCAACCTCTGAGGATTTGTGTGATAAAACATGAGGTGTAATGTGACTTTTTACCACAGTCAGCTGTAGCAAGTAATAATTCCTCCTCCTTACCACCACAGGTCTGCAGAGAAAATGCCCCTCTCATCTTTACCAGTGTGGCAGTGGGGAGTGTCTTGACCCCAGCTTGGTGTGTAACGGCCTCACAAACTGTGCTGACGGTTCAGATGAAGGTGTGGAATGTTCTCGTCACAACTGCTCCAGTCCCTCATCTCCTCAGTGTGACCAGCGATGCATGAGCACACCCAGAGGGCCGGTCAGTTAATCACAACTCTATCTGACTAAAAAAAAACCTGGAAGACATTTTTCCCTCCATTTATCGCAAGGGTCATGTCCCATAAGTAACCCACGATAGGTGAAATCCGTGAAGGTGAAACCAAAGATCTGCTCTCAATCAGTGATTTAAGGAAAATTTGAACGCTGATGTGAATGGATATTGATGAGAGCAACAGCTAATCAGAACACGATGTGCGGTGCAAAAAGTACAGCATAGAAAACTCTGCAAAATGACGACAGTGTAAGGTGAATCATATGGTGAAAGAGCACTGAGACTCTTAAAATGTGTTTTTTTTTTTTTCCCCCCCAGAGGTGTTACTGCGCTGCAGGCTTCAAACTGCAATCTGGCACCGCTTTCTGCGTGGATGCTGATGAGTGCAGTTCAGCCGCTGCTCCCTGTAAACATCGCTGTGTGAACACCAGAGGGTCTTACACCTGTCGCTGCCACCCAGGCTTCTACCTGGAGCCAGACAACAAAAGCTGCAAGACCAAAGGTACTTCTCGACTTTAATGTTTTTTTTATTTTTTGCTAAATGTTACCAAGCACCTGGAATTAGCATGTCACTGCATTTCTAAATTCATAATAACCTGTAAAAGAGATGCAACCGCTGCATTTTTCCTTTAAATTGGGATCCCAAAACGGCTGATAAAGAACCAGCTAAATCTGGTTAAAACTCTGCTTTATTTTAATTTTTTTTAAGATGGTCTACCCACTGAAACCGGCTTTTCTTTTTGTTTTTTGTCTGTGTTCATTTCCAGACGAGCCTTTGCTTCTGGCCTCAGTGCAGTCGGAGCTGTTGCTTCTCGGGGTTCACAGTGGCAGCTTAAAGCTTCTTTCTACTGCTAACCGGCCTGTCTTCTCTGTGGATTATGACTGGGCTCAAAGGAGAGTTTACTGGCTGAGCCCGACATTCCAAAGCATCCGCTGGGCTGACATAAAAAACTCAAACAAAGGAACTCTGATAAAAGGTACCACTTTTGAAGCTTAATGTTCTTAGTCCTTTTTTCAGTTTGGCCAATTGTTGCAACAAAGTTCCTTTTCTTGGAAAAACAATGTCAACTGAATTTTGAAATGTTTTGCAGGTGTGAAGTCGGATGCCATTGCGGTGGACTGGGTTGGTAAGAATCTGTACTGGGTGGAAGGACTGCTTGGGCAGATTTTGGCGGTGAAGCTGAGCACTTCCATAGTCCGCTCTCAGGACTACACTGTGGTTCTGGGTGAAGACCTGGAGCAGCCGAGCTCACTGATGCTGCTTCCATTTAAAGGGTAAGGTTTTCAGGCTTGTTCTGAACGAAACTCATGACAAATGCAGGTAAATCGGGGAGTGCTGTCCATCCTCAGGTTCATGCTGTGGTCTGAGATTGGTAGCACCCCACAGATCAAGCGAGCTGGAATGGACGGTTCAAAGAGGAAGGTGTTGGTGAGCCACAACTTGAGTTGGCCAGTGAGTCTGGCTTATGATCTCCTTGATGACCGGGTGTACTGGGCTGATGAGAAGCTTCACTGCATTGGCTCATCCTCTCTGGATGGAGAAGACATAAAGGTGAACAACAAACATGAGTACTGAACCACAGCCTGATTTACCTCAGTTATTCCTGCCTCAACAATGCTGTGCCCTAGAAGTCTGATTTGATTCGTCTAACCTGCAGTTTGAACTGGTTTTATTCATTAGATTCTCCAGTTGGCTGAAACTCCAAGTCCATTCTCATTGGCGGTTTTCAATGACCGTGTTTTCTGGTCTGACACAAAGAGAAGAACCATCCGCTCAGCTGACAAGAAGACTGGTAAAGATCAGAAAGTTCTTCTGAAGAGGCCTGGACAGCCATTTGGACTGAGGGTGAGTCTTTGCTTATTGTTTTGGATTTTTGGAAAAACTCTTTACCCAAAGAATACCTATTTTAATTATCTATCCACCTTTTTGTTTTAATAATTTGCCCTTTTTATGTATAGTTTGAAAAGTCCATATTTAATCAAAGGGTTTTTTAAATTGTTAGTCAAAAAAGTATCTTTTTTTCCAACAGAAAAACTCAAGTCTTCTTAAAAACCCCTCTGGTTGCAGAGGGATGATGACCTCAAAGTCAGACTGATCTTCTGATCTATTTTAAGTGTTCTCAGGGGTCTTTTTAATTAGGATTAAGCTGATTTTAGGCAACATTTTAAAACTAAACTCTTTTCATGATTTGTGCAGAGCAGCAGTAGTTCATTTGGAAATTAACTGAGTTTTGGGCGGGACTGTTGGCATGGAGTAAGCCTTCCTCCATTTTGTTTAAACTCGAAAATCAAACTTCATTTATTTGTATGGCGCCTTTCACGTCAGTAGACAACACAAAGAGCTGTAAAATATTCTAAAATATGAAAATTAAGGACAATCACAAACAGTTGGATCCCCTCCCTTACCAGATTCTTCCCTCCACCCACCCAGTTTCCCCAACATAACCCTGAACAGAAACGCAAGAACTGCAGCTTAAAGAAAAATCCTGGCTTGTTACTGCTGTGAAGAAAACTATATAATGGCGATCCATTTATTCCAAGGCACAGCCCGACCATGGGGGTCATTGCCACAGATCAGCTCAGGGGCCACTCCATGGCTGTTAAAGAACAGAGTGGGACCCCAGCCGGCCTAATGAGAATGAGCACCGCAGAAACAGCACCCCCTACAGGTGGAGCTGGTAGTGCTCCAGAGCAATCGATCCCCAAGAGGAAACACTGGAGTAAGAAACAGAATATTAATGAAATAGTAATAATGATAAATGGTAAAATAGTAATGACAAAAGCATTAACTACACTTAAAAAAATACTTTAGAAATTATTAAACAGAACCTTAAATATCATGAATGTTATAATAAAAAAAAAGGGTGGTATAAAAATAATAGCCCTTATATAAGTAACAAAAAAAGCTTGGACAAGGAAAACAAAGATGTTCAGGATCTATTTGTCTGCACGTGGATGCATCAGAATGGAGTAGAGCAGGGAGATTGTACGCCTGCCCAGTGTATTTTCTGTCACAAATGAGCTTTTTCTTCCCCGCCCCAACATTTTGCGTCTGCTCCTGATTCATGATTTAAGTAAAAAAATATATATAAACTGGAAATTACAAGCTTAAATTATTTTATACATCACCTTCGTCAGAAAAAAAACTCCACAATAACTTGTTTATTAAAAACACAAATATTATCAGTGTCGGAATGTCCAACTAAACCAAAGCAAGTTTTTTTTTTTTTTTTTTTTATTTATATCTTTTTTTACATCTGTGGTGATCTATTGATGTACATTGAGGGATTGGTAAAAGCTAAGCTACAATGGTAGCTTTCTTCACAAAATATTTTTTAAAAACTGCTTTAACTTAACTCGAAAATAAGATAAAGGACAAGACTTTATCAGCGGAGCTCCTGAGAGTTAACGAGGAAAATTATTTTAAGATGTCATGTTTGCTGTTGGACAATAAGCAATGGGAAATTTTCATTCCAAATGTGTAACTTCTGGCTTGGACATTTCTTTTGTCCAATCAAATAGTTACATTTATGACTGTCTTCCAAAAACTGAAGAATCTCTTTGAATAATATAAAACCTTTGTGTTGCCTCTCCTTTCAGTTGATGCATGCCCTTTCCCAGCCAGCTTTGCCCAACCCCTGTGTGTATCTCCACTGCTCCCACCTGTGCCTCCTGACTCCTGCAGCTCCAAGCAAATCTGTGGCCGCAGAATCCCCAGCAGCAGTCTGCCGATGTCCAAAGGGCCTGCTGCTCTCCCAGGATAAGAGAACCTGCTCTCTGCCTCAGGAGTCCTCTTTCATCCTGCTCCTGTCTCATCACACAGTCTATCAGGTGAACCCCCTTGAGCTGTCTTTCATATCTGCTTTTTTGTTGAAATATAATTGAATCTTCCTTTTTAAATAATTCATCGTCTCTGCTGTGCTTTCCTCTCTCCTAGATATATTTGCGTTCCATGCGTCATGAGGGAATCTCACTGAAAAAAATGCCCAACGGCCGAGATTTCCCCCTATCTGAAGAAAAAGAGCCGCTGGGTTTGGAACTTTCCATTCCTCAGCTTTCTCTGTTTGTGGTTTATGCAAAAGAATCTGTAAATGTGTTGAAACTGAGCAGCTCCAATTCAAAATCAGGACTCTCACAAGCTGGACAAATTCTGAAACTAATGGTATGAACGTCATTTTAAAGCCAAGGGCCGCATTAACGACCCCACTGCTCGGTCAATATATAACTTTCTTCCAATCTCTTCTCCATCCCAGCTGAATGAGTCAGTCACAGCTCTAGCAGTCGACTGGGTGACATCCAATCTGTTCTGGAGCAGCAGTGAGAGGCCTGACGTCCATGTCACGTCGAGTGACGGCCACACAACCTCTCTGCTTCAGAAGTCTCTGATGGTAAAAGAGCCCTGCTCACTTTACATTGATCAAACTTATCAGTTTTTGTTGAACCAAAAATAAATCCTGCTTTTGTGGGCTTTTCAGGGCATCACTTCAATCGCTCTTCATCCGCTCTCAGGTAGATTGTGCTATATTGCAACAGTGATAAAGGAGTTGAAAGGTCAGACTGAGGTAGACTGTGCATGGATGGACGGACACAACAAAGCAGTGCTGTGGAAGAAGTCCAGCGTCCCCATTTCCCTGGTCTTCTCCAGTGAAGGAACCATCATCTACTGGGCTGACTCTGGTGAAGACTTGAATCATGCAAGGGTTTCTTCTTGTTTGACGGCGTCAGTAAAATATAAATTTCATGTTCCAGGTGAAGGCGTAATCAGCTCTATTGGTGTGGATGGATCAGGGTACCAGGAATATAAGACCGGGTCTAATCTGCTGGTCTCCTTCACGCGCATTGAGAACGTCCTTATCTGGGCTACCCGAGACAAAGGTAAAAGGAATTCCCCCTTTATTAGGTGACGCTCAGATTTTTTTACCCATCTGTATAAATCAGAGACTTGGAGTGAAGTTTTGAGAAATTAATCCTGGAAGAAACTGCAGTAAAATTGTAATTTAAAAAAGTGATTTTATTTTTTAGGGTGATTTCATGAAAACCACGGTGACTAAATAACATATCAGCTGATGTTTCAGATTTTAAAGTAAAGGTCTGGACTCGAAAATGTGCATTTGATAAAAATTTACCATTTTAACAAAACTAACTTTTTATATTTATTATTTTAACAATTATAATGCATTAGATTTATATACTCCATTAGAATTATTAAATTGATGAATATAAAAAAGTTAGTTTTGTTATAATTAATATAACTATTAATTAACAATTGCCGTATATGCTCCTCTTTGACGCTTTCACATATCTTCTGCTTTTATGCATTGTAGGCAGCAGATGGCATCACATGCACATGTTTACAAAAAGATGAAGTTTTTGTATTTACAATTTTACCCTTCATGGAAAGAAAATCTACCTTAAATTTATTTCAGATCCTCTTTTTCTTTATCTTGAAACTCCAGATTTGACCAAACTGTGGTTTAGCGACGGGCTGCAGCCCAAACAACTGTGGTTTGAGACAAAAACCAAAGTGCTGGAAGTCAGAGCCTACAATGAGAGCCAGTCAGGTGAGTGCTTCAAAGGTATTGTTTCCAAAACAGTTGTTTTTATATTTTTTTAACAAATATATTTATTCCTATTCTATCTACACCAAAAGTTTGTTTATATATATATTCCTAAAATATGTAGTGATTCTCGCTGCCTTTTAGAATCATCACTCCTAAATGTTTATGTATGGCTTTGGGGGGGTTCCTGCAGAAAACCCTCTGGTGCTCAGGAAGCACATGTAGCAGAAAAGAACCGTCAAGGTTTGATCCAGAACCTTCTTGTTGGTTGACAGTTAAAGACAACAAACTGACTGAATTCTAACTATCCAGACTAAAACATAAAAGCAAAATGGCAAATACAATTGGCATGTTTTACTTAAAACAATGTATTCACAAATCTGTTAAAGTGGTTATTGGGGGCAGAAACTGTAGCTAGCAGTAGCTCTACAGTGGTGGTAATAAATGGATGGTTGTTTCTTCTCTATGCCCATTTGAAATTTGTGTCTTTTCATCACTTAATTCCTCTTTGTAATGCTGAATCAATCATTAGCGGTCAAACTGGTTAAAGCTTAGAGGTTCATTGAACTCTTTGAACTATTTGAGTTGAAGCAGGCCAAACCTGTCTCGAGTTAAAACCTTAACACAACCTGTTTGCTGATAGTTTCACATGGGTTCTTTAGTCTGACTGGCAGCGGCTGAACTGAGTCATTGTTCTCTGCGGCTGCAAAGAAAAGATTCACTTGGAGCTGAATAAATGGCTGTGATGCGATACCTGCACAGGATTGGCAAGATGTCCCGGTCTGCTATGGGAACAGAAGGGGATGAATAAACCTAAACAAAAAATGCTGCCATGGCACTTTTGCCTCATGTGAGGGTGCAGGTCTCTTCCCAGGTTGGAGGTCAGGGCAATGGGGAGGAGAAGGGAGGGGTTACTCTGTGCCAGTGGTCCTGCCCACAACTGAGGCAAATTTCTAACTGACACTCTGCAGAAACTGTCCTAGAAAAACTCATTTTGTTTGGTTTTGCCTGATAACGGCATTATTAAAAATCCACTGGGAAGGACTTTATAATGGATCAAAAGCTGATCGGAGTGGGACTTTAACATTTAGGTCATTTCAATCTGACTGCACTAGCGTAAAAAATGTCCAAATCTGCTGTTCTTTTTCCTGCAGGAAGAAATGGCTGCTTCAACAATGGAGGCTGTTCACACCTGTGCCTGCCCTATCCTGGAGGACGCTCTTGTAAATGTGGACAGGGCTTCTACAGCATCAATGTCACTTCCTGTGCCCCGCTCCCCTCCTGCCCCACCGGAAAAGTAGCTTGCCTTGATGGCAGCAAATGCTTTAGCCGCACCAAAATCTGCGACAGATATGTGGACTGTCCAGATCATTCTGATGAATGGGATTGTAAGTCTATAACCAGCAAATTTCCCTCACACTTGATAAGTGACTCTTAATTTACGCTTATTATTTTAAAGGGAGTTTGACATCCTCAAAACAAATCAGTTGACGTCATTTAGACTGATTTATAAACATTAAGCACTTCTAAAAGGTTAAAGTAAAAAAAGAATCTTAACTGTCCTGTTTTCAGTTAATATTTGCATTTAAAAAAATCTATATTTCCATGCCAGTTTGATTTGTGTATATAGACAAAACCTTCAGAAACGTTCTAAATCAGGTTGGATCAACTCTTACAAATGAGATTTAAAAAAAAAAATTGTTTTGAACAGCACTAGAGCTTTGTATATTAAAATGATCATTTTAGTTCCTGTCCTTTGTAATGTCAAACTTGACACATTCATGTTAACACACAAACATGTTGGTTTTCAGATGGGAGCATTTTGGCATGATTTGGTTCTTCGATTTTCTTTTACTTTCTAAAAGACATTGATTTTTTTTTTTTCTTTTTTTTTTTTTTTTTTTTCCCCCGGCAGGTCCAAGCTCCACGTCTTCGGGTCCCAAAGTTGGAGACGTCATGAAGAACTCCATCCTCCCCAACAAAGAATCAGTTTCCTGTGATCTGAAGCGATGTAATGGCCATGGCAGCTGCGTCAGGCAAGGCAAACTGACCAGCTGTAAATGTGCAGCGGGATACAAAGGAGAGTTCTGTCAGGATCGAGACCGTAGACAAAGCCATCCTGCTGTTATCCTGGTTTCTTTCTTCCTGGTTACTGGAGTTGTTGTGGCTGCTTTTATTTTATCTAAAAGGTACTGAAAAAGTTCTTTGCCATTGAATGTAAACATTATATTTTTATTAGTACAGAAAATCTAGGCAACAACAAATACAAAATGAAATGCAGCACTTCTACTCTCATTACCAGTTATTCAGAGTTTTTATTCTCCTTGATCTAAACAGGATAAGCTGGAAGTTCTTTGGAAACAAATCGTCTGATAAAGAAACTCTTATGGCCAACATGGGTCTGCCTGAAAACGATTCCGACTCTGAGGTAAAAGACCAATCATGACATTAATTTTCCTTTTTATGAACTTGAAGAGAAAATATTTGAATTTGAGTACTCTAATTTTAACTTTTATAGTAATGTTGTCTTTAAAAGCATGGTGAGATAAATGATGAAACTCTGATCTTTTTCTTTCCCAGGAACTGGAGTCTCCAGTTGACATAAAGAGCCCCCTGCAGTCAAAGTCTGTCACCTGAATGTTGTTTTTATGACAAGTACTAAATAACATGTCAACCGTTGTTCTTGTAATAAACAAGATGAATGGTGAAAATAAAGTTTTTACGAGTCTCAGTAGAATATTAATGCATCACTTTAAGGATGTTGAGCAAGTAACTTACTGTACAACCTGTAATACATTAGAGGTTTCCTGTTACTTAGAATGAATTTAGCTAATACTGATACAGAATTATGTTGACTCCTTTTAATGAGGTTTTTATTTCCTGTAAGGCCTGCAGAGGTTGAATAATTGAATGAAATTTGTATTACAGAATATTTTGCATTTAGATAAGGATCATTTATGGTAAAAAAAAAATTATGCTTTACTATTTGTAAAGTGAAAATGTAAACGGGTGGAGGATAAATCCCAAACTGGATTCAGTGTGTCTAAGGATGTCTGCAGAAAAAAAAACTAAAAAAAAAAACTTAAATATTGGAGAAGTAAAACAATTTAAAATGTAATTCCTGGCTCGCAATATTCAAATAAATAATTGGATCTGCCAAAAAGCACTTTCGGAACACAAAAATATGGGGTCTGAAGTACTTTTCATATCCTGCTGAATCGTTTTGGGAGCAAACCAGTTACTGTTGGGCAAAGATGGGGCATTCCCTGAATTGGGTCATGAGTTTGTCAAGGGCTTTACAATCCACTCCCATGCACACAGAGGGACATTTCAGAGTAACCAGTTGACCTATGAAGGACGTTTTTTGGATCATGGGAGGAAGCCAGAGAGTTTGGAGAAAACCCATGCATGGAAAGAATTGGGATTTGAACAGTGACCAGGTCTAAGACCCCTATAATAAAATTTGCCGTAGAATACGTCTAAATGAAATTAAAAGATGCGTTTAGAAAATGCATTTTAGACAACACTATGATAAATGGCAATTACCAAAAAAAAGCAAACTGTTTAAGAAAAAAAAAAGATGACTGAAGACATCAGTAAATTAAAAATGGTAATGAAGAGAAGCCATAATTTCAATTCAAGTTAAAAGGTAGGTCCTAAGATTTTATGTAAAATCTACACTGTAGATGTAAGCAAAAGGTAATTTACGGTGGCCCAGAAGGGTCACAACACATTAACACACAACAATTTGCTCTTGTAATACATGACAATTGGAAATTGCAACTCCCAACCATTAAGTAACAAGTTATTTCTTCTGCGAAACAAAATGACTTAAAGATGATGCAGTAACCCCGATCTCCCAGACAGGTTTTTCAGCATCCTAAAAAACCCGGCTGTCAGTCTTTATAACACCTGTTATGTCTGCATACATAATTTTGTATTTCTTTCCAATACTCCTATGTTGACAATTCATCTCACCGACTAAGTATGCATTTGGTAACAAATTTTACTGTCAATATATATCATTTTTTTTTAAGTTTTGACACTTGAAATTTAGTTTGCTTTGTTTCAGAACGGCCTTTGTTGAAAATAAACAACATATTTGGATTGAATACTTCCTTGCTTAAAGTTCCTTTCCTGGTTTTTGTCGTTGTCTTTGTGTGATTTTACTTCCTATTTCTGAGCCATACATGACTGAAATGACTGGTGATCAGATCTGCAAAGGAATTTACAAAATAAAGGCAACTTTCAAACATCCTCAGAGGAATCCTCCTCATCATTGACCTCCTCTGTGAACAGGGTCTCTGCAATGGGATCTCCCAGGTCTGGCTCTTTGTTTAGATCTGGGGGTCCTGTGGTAGTGTATTCTGTGAAGTAGAGTTCACAGATGTCCCCAAAATATCGTTTCCCCACTTCAGTACAAATCAGGTTTCTACATTGCATCATTTTATCATTCTTTTTTGTTTTTACATTTGATTATGTTTTTATGTATAGCACTTTGAGTATCATGATTTGTAAAAGTGCTACACAAATATAGTTTGATTTGATTTAAAAATGATCTGCAAATATTTTAGACTACTGATCTGCATGTGCAATGTTGATTTCTAAAATAGAGGTGTATATTTCACATAATTATTTACTACTTCATCCTTGTCATGTGATTTATTGATGCGTAAGGAGTCTTGATGACCTGAAACTGTGTTGATAAGGTATAGATATCCAATAAAAAGTTATGAAGCGGATAATAAATCATGTCATTAAAAATGGTTACGGTAGAACAGGGGTGGGATTATAAAAGTTTGCTCCCTTCCACTCCCTTTCAAAGAAACCTTTGATTTAATGTCTAATTATCCTAAGTTGATATGTCTTTGTATGACTGCATGAATGCTGATTGTATTGTTTTGTGTATTATTCTTGCTTTGATTGCTTGAAATAAACCACTTCAAATCAAATTTTGAATTTAAACTTTGTGCAGCAATGCATTTTGGTCTCTCTCACTCGTCCTTGTACCGTCTCCAGCTGGTGCAGAACACTGCTGCACCTTTGTTAACTGGAACGTGGAAGAGAGAGCATATCACAGCAGTTCTGGCTTCTCTCCACTGGCTGCCTGTCCATTTTAGAGTTTTTCAAATTCTTTTATTTGATTTTAAATCTTTAAATGGGCTGGCTCTGCCTCACCTCAGCAAGCCCCAGCTTGTGGAATGCACTGCCTATGCAGGTTAGGCAGGCCCGTTCATTAAGTAAGGGTTAATGGCTGACGAAGTATGCGTTTTTACTTGTTAATACACGCCGTGGATGCCTCGCGGAGGACGGTTGCTTCTGCGTAGTGCGTTAAAAAGTAATAACGCACACTTCGAAGGCCATTAACCCGCTTATACCATGGTCACTTACAAAAGCAATACATATTAACCAGTTTTTAGTCCTTAATCTTGTTTTTTTTTTTCGATTCAGATCGCTTTTCTCACAAAAAGAGGACTATGTGTCACATAACATTTAGTCCGCGTCGCGCAGCACCACCGCTGCAGTCAAGATTCGGCTATATATATATGCTGATCGCCTGATGGGTTGAATAAAGCATCAGTTCAGAGAGAAACTTCACCTCTTACTGCTTGTTTTTGTCTAAATGATGAAGCAAATGGTTGTTTTAAAGAAGCCGATGCAGTAATACAAAACATTTAAACTAGGTGACTGGAACTTCTTTTTCCCCGTGCGGTTATCAGGTTTCAATCCACACCCAGCAGCCAATCAGAATCGAGTAGTCAACCGGACCACGGTATAAATGATTTTAAATCCAAGTTAAAAACTCATTTTTTCTCTCTGGCTTTTAACTCAGTATGAGTTGGTGATTTTATTGATTTTTACAACTTTTGTATTATGTTGCTTATTTTAGATTGTTGTTTATGTTTTATCTTTCATTGTTCAGCACTTTGGTCAGCCTTTGCTGTTTTTAAAAGTGCTTTATAATAATAATAATAATAATGGGTTGGATTTATCTGCACTTTTCCAGACGCTCAATTCAAAGTCCATTATTCATTCACTTTTCATTCATACTTGGTGATGAAGGCACGCCTACGGTCCCTCTGACCATCACCGGGATCATTCATGCTCATTCGTGCACATTCATGCTGGTGGGCAGTAGCGTTAAGAGTCTTGCCCAAGGGCCCCCACTGAGTGATGTTAATTACTAGCCATTGATATGGTAATTGCCCCACAGTACCATTGGATTCCTGCATAATAGCCTTCTACCTTACCAACCGAGCTACCCAGCCACCACAAATATAAATAAAGGTGACTTGACTTGCAGCCATGCAAGGTCAAAGCAGAGGGTAATGTAAAGTAAACACATCAATGTCACTGAATACTACTTTATTTATAGAGTGCTTAAAACACACAGAGAGCAACATACACCATATTACCAAGAGTATTCTCTCATCCATCCAAATGATCAGAATCAGGTCTCCTAATCATTTCCTCCTAATCCTAATCACCTAATCATTCCTAATCACGTAAGTCAAATTTGTTTATTTAAATATAGTGATAATTTACGAAAACCACGTAGAGCTTGATAGATTGCTTGAAAAGGAGTGGGAAGAAGCTATCTTATATTATCCCACCCCTACTGAGTTAATTCATTTTATAGTTTTCATTATCCGGTTCTGATCAGATAAATTCCTCTCAAGTTACAAAATCAAGGGCTTACTGACAATTGATTATCTTCAGAAAACATTAATTTATGATTTGAGTAAACGGTAACGTGAATCACAGACCATATAACAGATATGTGAAACTCATTGATTATATTCAGAATACAATTTCTTTCAATCCAGATATTGTTGCTACACAGTGCAGATCAAGTTATCAAGTAACAAAATCGAGTGCTTATTGATTATCCTCAGAAAGAATTCTTACATCTTTTCAGTATGATTCACACTTTATGTAACCGATATGTAAGCATTGATTATCATTAGAAAACTGCATCACATTAAACCTGTGATTATTGCTACACATTGAGGATCTAGTGAAGAAAACAAATAGCTGATATTAATTAAAACATTTCAGTAAGTTCACATTACACAATTGTAATTAAAAGAGCTTTGAGTATTTCACCACAATCCAGTTCACATGTTTTTGGAATTATTCAAACACCTTAGCTCTTCTCATCTTCACATCTTGAAATCATAGCTTCTTTATGCATTTTATTGAATTTTGGGATATTTGAACATTATTGAACATTGACCAAGACTACTGTATCACACAACAGCGGACATGTAGTAGATCTAACTGTCACCTGAAATTTCTCCTAAAACCTTTTGTGTTGTCATCTGCAAATCTGAGTTGCTTAGAGCCAAAAGTTCAATTTCATTCTTTTTATTTTATTTTATTTCATTTACTCTTTTTTTTCCAATTTAGTTTTTTATGGTCTTTTTGTTCTTTGCAGCATTTCAATTCTGGAATTTATTTGTTAATTAGTTACAATTAAAATGACATGCAAAGCTTTTTTGATCGTTTAGCGATATCGTTAAATGTAATAACAGAATATGTCTTAATGTCATATTCTGATCACAATAATGTCATATTCTCTGTTCATCTTTCAATCTATATAGAAAAAATTCAAGTGGTCTTTTAATCATGATTATTCCATTTATAGCCGAATAAAAAACCTTGTGTCATTTTCTAGGACATAGTCTCTGCAGAACAGCAGGAGCTCTCAGTCGTGGATGGGACTGTCTCTTCCCCTCTCCGTTGCTTCAAGCTGACGTCCATTCAAAACCCCAATCTAACATTACCGATGCAGCAAAAAAGGTGAGCAATATTGGAGTTGTCCAGGCCAGTGTTCAGTTTTTAGCCAGATGCCAGCTTAGACGAGGAATACAGTCGTACATGGATGTAGTCGTCTTAGTGGATGCGTCAGAGTGGAGCAGTACCGTGAGCTTGTGGCATGCCCGCTGTATTTTGTGTCACAAATACGCTCCAACTTTTCCAACTGTGCTTTTTGTCTCTTCTTAATTTACAAATATTTGAATAATGAAATACTCAGAAATGCAAATTAGAGCTAAACGTTCCTTATGTATGTCCTCAATCGTCGGAAAAATGCCACAAGAACATGTTAAACATGCCATTTTCATGGGAGTGGGTCTTTAAACATTTCCACCTCAGCGAGGATGAAGTTGCGACAACCACTGAGTAATGACAGTGATTTGTGATGTTTGTGTTTGGGCTCAACAATTACAGCAACACAGCAGCATGTGTGTAACTGTAGAAGATAATGGAACACAGCAACCCGCTTCTCTTCCTCAACCCTTCCGTAGAAGTTGCATAACACGTTTGACTCACATGTTCACAGACATGTTTGTGTGGTCAGGTCTTGCCAGGTGAGTCTCGCTCCAACTTGCCTGCTCAGCCCTCACATCCCCTTTCTCATGTTTCAACCAAACACGCCTTCATTGTTGCACTCCATCAAAACACCCACTTAGAAAACATGACTCCTCCCTGTTAAATCTGACATGTGTTTGTCCCTTGTGTAACATGACACTAAATTCTGTTTCTGTGACAAAAATAATAGACAAACTCAGCTTCCACCCAGCATGAACCAACTTTTAAAAAGTTTCATGGGTTTCATGAAACTTTCATGAGTTTAGTTTCATCATATGAAAAGCCTAATTGCCTCACACCTGTCGTATTTGGCGTGAACTGTGGTGTGTGGATGTGATAGCAATCAGGAGGGGAGGAGGAAGTGAGTTTCAGTGTGTCTGGCAGGTATTCTTCCACTTCCCCACCTCCTGTGTTTCTCATTCTCTTGCTGCAGAAAACTTCCAAAAAGCTTTTTCTCCGGGACACCTCGGCACGGCCAAGCTCACCTGGACTCCAGCAGAAACCTGATCTGCACAGAGAACCACTGAAAACTTTTCTCCAGTAAGTGTTTTGTATGTTGACCTGTGATATATGCGGCTTAGGTGTTTTACTTTAAAAGATCCGCTTGCAGCTTATATGGATTTTGTTGGCTGAGAGCCATGAACTCAAAACAGTTAGATGGGTAAGGTAAAGCCTTTGTTCACATTTTAATAAACAAAGATCAGAAACCACTCAAATGAAGATATTGATACTCTTGTTATGGTTGTTGCATAAAAGCTTTATTGCAGCACTTTGAACAGCAGTTAAGGCGTTGTCTTTTTTTCATTTGCAAACATCTTTTTTGACTCACAATGTGGTTGAATAAATGTGACTTTTTGCCTATTTTAAAAAGAAAAACCCTCCAATATAACTGACTGTTGTAAGGACTTTTTGAATCTTTTGTTTTTCTTTTGTTGCAGCAGTCTGGCTTTTGTCACTGTCATTTGAATAACATTTAATAGTAAAATTTTCTTGAGACAGGAAGCCACGTGCTGGATGAGTTTATCTGTTTCAGCATTCATCATTTCCTGTCATTTTTAAAAACAAATCAAAACCTTTTTTAATGAGTAGTTCATTCTCTGAGATCAAAGGACTTCTCGATGAGTTCCAACATGAGAGAAATTCTTAACTTTTCCAAACAAGTTTGAGCCACCACTAGTCATGGCTTCTTTTTTTTAAGTGTTTTTGGCTCAGAGGCGTTGAATAACTTGTTTTCCAAGAGTGCTTAATGCTGACTCTGTTGTTAGTTAATGAAAACAAATATGTTCCTTTACAAAATGTGTAAAGCACACACCTCTCCTTGAATAAAATCAAAAAGAACTTGGTTCCTTTTTTCCGTTCTCTTATTGTGTTTCAGAGTGTTTCCCCTCCTGCAATGGAATCTTCCATACCTGTACATGCAAGAAGCATGGTATTAAGCCTGCCAACCTGCGGTGACACTCAGTGTAACAGCCACGGCAGGTGTGTGCCCCCTAAGGGAGGCGGCACCAATCTGGTGTGCGACTGTGACTTGGGCTACCGCGGCGAATTCTGTGATGACACTGTAAACGGGAATCTGAGTTTACCACTGACCATCAGTGTGGTGCTCGTCATTGTCGGACTGCTCATTCTGGCTTTCATTGTTGCCAATTTGAGACAAAGACAAAAGCAAAATAGGTACGAAAACATTCCAGTGTCTTTTTTTCCTTTCATTTTATTTATGTATTTTTTGATTTAGGGGTTTTATTTGAGTGAAACTTCGTGTTTGAGCATCCCTGTGTGTGTGTGTGTGTGTGTGGATTTGTGGGTGTGCATTAACTTTATTCCCATTTTAGTTTCTGGGTGTGATGTTTTTTTTCTTCCACTTTGAAACTTAGGCTTGCACTTTCCTTAAGTCACCTTTGATGTACTGTATAAGCTGATGAGATGTTGTCCCAGCTTTGCACAGTGTAGCATCAGGGACTGTCCTGAACTTGTGTTAGATCCCGAAATCTTTCTGGTTTCAGTTCCAACTTGCTATAAAAAGTTTCACATCACACTATTTTAGCTCCTTCTTTTAGAGCCTCACAACAAGTTTGTCATCCATCACTGAGTAAATAAATTTAGTTTGGGATGTTGTTGTGAATTGGCATTGCTAACCATTCTTACAAGTAGCAAAAAAAAAAAAACTTTCAGTCTGAATTTTGTGTAACAGACTAAGCAATTATTTGTCTTAATTTTCCTTGATGGTTCCCTCTGGTTTTGGAACAGAACTGTTTTGAATCTGTAACACCTAGAGGTCATCTGTGCAACTGCTGTTATCGGCATATCGTTATTGGCATGTCTTCATTGGCTCCACATTTCAAACCTCAAGTCACTGCTTTCATTCATTACATTTCTTTCTAAAGAGTTTTTTATGTTATTTTATTTTTTGCACTGCAATGCAGGTAAGAAGGTTAACTGTCTTTGTGTGTGTGTGTGTGTGTGTGTGTGTGTGTGTGTGTGTGTGTGTTTCTTTTGTAGGAAACTTAAAGCAGCTGATATTTACTGTTAAGATCGCTAAACCTCAACTTAATCTGAGGTGAGTGTGACCAGTCCTGTTTCACTATAGAAATGAATTACAAAATGTAATCACAGAGAAACACAAGAGAAGCTCCATTCTTTAATGAAGCTCTCCGATGAAAATCATGTTTTGGTGTTTTTATCATGTTCTTGTGGCATTTTTCTCATGATGGAGGACATAAAGAAAATTATGATAAAAATTGCATTCCTGAATATTTATTTATTTAAATTGTGGTGAGACAGGAGCAAAATCAAAAATGCTGTTGGAAATGGCTTATAGTTGTGACGTAGACACAGATCCATGTATGCCTTTTTTCCTCGTCTGATCTGGAATATTTCTCGCCATTTTCGTTGCACCAGTAATGTTAGGTCGGGGATGTGAGGGGCTGTAAGCTAGCATGAGAGAGCATAAACAGATAAATGTCAGGAAGTAAGGGCGAGCTTACTCTGTGCCATCAGTCCCATCCACAATTCAAGCTAATTTCTTATTTTTATTTTTACTAAAACTACATGATTATAATTAAAAGACCATTTCAAAAAGGAAATGTTCCTCTTTGAAAGACCTACTCTAACATTACTAATATATAGTTGGCTTTCTCTAAAACAAATGTTTTTCTGTCATTGTTCCACGTTTTTTAAGCAAAAAGTGTCAAATTTAAGAGCATAAATGAAATACTTCCCTCTTTTAGTTTCAATCCTGAATTTCCTGAAAAGCTCCAGGTCTGTGCCGTCTCATCTGCATTAGTATGAACTTCATTTCCATAGAACCTTCCTGGAGACTATTTGGGTTTCTCAAAAGACATAAAGCTGCCTCACATCAAGTTTGACCGACAAGCCGACCTCAAAGAGACAGGAGCTCTAATTAAAGGGGAAAGTGAGACTTAGTGTTAAGGTGAATTCTGGGTGATCAGGTGACAAATGGTTGATCTAGGAACTAATGGTTTCCTCGATTTATTAGCGTCACTGAATAACAGTTCTGTGTCACAATCCCTGTTGTGAGGCAAAACAAGCCACATGGTTTCTCATGGTGGTGTTAGCCAAAGGCATGTACACACTGGACAGATCATCTTCGACATTATCCATGCTGAGCAGCAAAAAAATGAAGCCTAAAGAGTGATGAGTGCCTAATGCGGCCTATTGACAACATTCCAAAAAGACATTTGGGTGGGACAAACTGAAGTTTAAAGCTCTGTTAGATTCACTTTCGGGTCCACCAAGCTGCCAATGCAAAAACAGCAAATTATTCTTTGCAAATCTGAGCTCTGATGAGATAAAAAAAACAACTTGTAAAAAAAAGTTCAGCCAAAATGTCAAAAATAAAATAAAAAGCTTTACACATTAAAAAAAAATCCTTAAACTGTACTAACCTGTGTTTTGGGGGCTCTTTTTCAAAGTTTCCTTTTTTTTTTGGCAACATTTTTTTTATCCTGCTTTTGGGTTAAATTTGGGAACATAAACTTTGGGCTTGGTGTTTGTGTGTTTCCATATATGTTGCCTAAGCTAGATGATTTGCAAAAGATTTTCCCCAAGGTTTTACACCATTGCAGTCTCTGATTCACTGGTGTCGAACTTGCTATGCTCAATGCACCATAGCCTGGAGATCTCTGAGCAAGAAGAAAAATCTGGATTAATAAGAAACTCATAAGATTTCATCAAGAAACTGATGCTCAACTCTAAAGCCAATTTACTTGCTGGACACTAACAAGTCAAAAGCTTTGTAACATCATAGACCCAGCTCTGGTTTTGCATTTAGGTGCATAATCTGTGGAACTAAAGCAAAGGAGCCACAACCCAAAGAAGAGGTTTGATTTGAAGAGAAATGCTTGTTAAAAAATGTTTTGTGTCATTCCTATGTCAGTTCAACAAAGGGATTATTCGAAATTTAGCCTCTGGAAATGTAGCTCATTTTTTTAAATGGGTGCAGTTCTGGATCTGCTCAGATTCTTTACCTGTTGCAAGGTGTGGTTTTTATGGACTGTTTGCTTGTGTCAGACGTGTATGTGCCTGAGCTTCAACGTAACTCAACACTCACGGCACATTTTTTCCAACTAATGTTTTTTTTTTTTTTATTCAATGAAAGACAACTTGATGTATTACAGTCTGTAAAGGAAGGATTGTCTTTTGTCTGGCAGTACTTAGCACTTCATCTGAGATTTTTGCAGAATCATATAAATATAAAAATTAACAAGAGCTTAAATATTTATTTTAATAGAATTCTTCCCAGATAAAACTGTAAAAGAATTGTTGCTCTGTTTTTTGCTTTATTGTGTGTATTAAGAATAATTTCCTGGTCACTGGTTTTCACTTAGAGGCCTGCAGGAACATCTCTGGTTTGAGAATACATCAAATAGGAACACTAGTGATCACATAGAGTCTGAAAACTCTTCAACATTTTTAGCTCAACTAAATATTTTTCCTTTATTTAAAGCTATGCTCACACCGGGTATTTGCCGTGCATTTAGCCCATTGTGTTCATCCTGGACAAGCAGCAAGGGGTTTCTTCCTCTTTGGAAAAGTCGTAGTGCAAATTGTCGAAACAGCACAAATTTCGCGATTTGGGCATGAAACAGATTTCGGTTCATTGCTAGCGTCCTTAAAAAGTCTTCCCCCCCTCCACCCCCACCCAACTTGCCCCCAATTTTTGAGTCTATTAGTATCGTTATTAACAAAGATTAAGAAATTATCAACACATTTACATAGACTTTTAATTAGAAAGTGATGACTTGAATGCATGTTACCGAGAACGATGTGAACATAGCTTAAGGACTGATGTTTTAAGTCGAATTTTATTTCTTTTTCTTTTTCTAAAGCATCTTTATACCTGACATATGTCTTATATGTTCTTACTTTTCCAGGAGTGTCTCAGTGATTCATGGCTGACTTGACAAAGTGATGCATCATTCTGACTGACTGGGTCAGTGTGATACCTGCTCCTGCCTCCAACGTCTTTCTGTTCCTGCTGTTGAACTTTTACACAGAGCCAAAGTTTTATTACAGAAGATTCATAACAGAATAGAATAAAGTTTGTGGAAACTTGTAAGAGGGACATTTATTAATTGTCCTTCAGCAAGACTGAATTAGAGAGGCATCTGTTAAGAAAATTTAGCACAGAAAATGTTCCTTTGTGTTAAAAATACAGAGTTAATCAGGATTTATGAAAAAGAACAAATATATATTTATCTGTATATTAAAAATCTACTAATGTGTTTCGGTTTCAGTTTCTTTGCCTTTGTGTTATGGTTCTCTTTTAGTTCCGGCATGTTTTCAGTTTTCCTGGTTTATTTTAAAGTCTGTTATGTTGTTATTTCGGGTTTTACTTTTGGTCCCCATCTGCCCTCATTGTTTCCACCTGTATCTCGTCTGTTCCGTGTGTATCTATGCCTGTCTTTGCCTTCCTCCTGTGCTGCTCCATAGTTTTATGTCCCCCTTTTTTTGTTTTGAGTGTCTCAAGTTTCGAGTTTTCTACCCTCCTCAGCAGTGGTTTTGGTTTGTAGATTTTGTTTAAGTTATTAAAGCTCCTGTTTGCCCTGAACCTCCTGCCTCGTCCTCCTCTCTGTGCCTGGGTGCTTCCCTCATTCTCCCTCGTGACATGTCTTCAGATTTTTTTAAACAAAATGTCATTTTAATTAAAAAAATGTTTTTTTTTCAGAAAACGGAAGCTTAAAAATATTAAACACAAACTTCGGCCCTGTATGGACCGGTCCGTGGAAATTTTGTGGAATGAAAAAGCTTTGAGACCACTGATCTAGACATGGATGTGCAGGTTAAGCAACAAAAAAGACATGCTATAATGCTATGTAAACATCTGCTTTTTTTCTTTCAAAGAGCAGACTGCACGCTCACATTTATGGGGGTTTTTTTTTTTTGCACTACTGATGGACTACTGCACTACTCATTTGTCAGTCCGTCCATCACCATAGAACCAAGGAGGTGCTCAAAGCTGATCTCTTGTGCAGTCCCATTTCTGCCTTGATCTCCTTTGTCAGCCCAACAGAACATCTCACCACTGTCTTCCAGCTCTTATACATGTCCTGAACACCTCCAACATATTTTTCTGGTACTCCACACGTCCTCATCCAAACCACCGTTCCTCCTTCAGTATCCTGTCATAGGTTTTTCCAAAATTTATGAGGACACAATGCTGCAACTTCTTATCCTCTATGTTCTTCTCTAGAAGTATCCTCAAAGCAACCTGAGTTTCTTTCTTTCTAAATGAAACCATATCGCTGCTCACAAACACTCACTTCTGACCTCAGTCTACTCTCTCTAATAACTTCTTTGTGTGACTCGTCACTTTTATTCCTCTGTAGTTTCCACAATTTCTCCTTTGACCTTAAAGATGGAAACCAATGAACATCTCCATTCCTCAGAGATCATCTCTTCAAGATCTTGTCAAACAACTAAGTTCGAGGTACAATAGAAACTCTACTCCCATCTCTCCTAAACTCTTTCATACCTCCACACTAGCCATCATTACTGAGCTTTGCTACTTCCTGCTCCACAACAGCAACCTCTTGTGGCTGTGGTATAGTGTCAAAAAATGTGTACTAGAGTAAAAAAACAGAAATTAATTAATCACTTTATCTGTTGTCTTGTTGCACTTCTGTTTGTCAGCACTTTTGTGTTCCTTTATTTTAGCACTATTTTTCATGGCCTTTAAATCTCTCAGGAAAGTGAGTTTGGTTGCCTGGTTTACCTCTTGATTTACTCATATCTCCTTTTATAGATGGAAGATGTGTAGTTTTGCTCATAAGATGACATTGTGGAGTTCAATTGTCACTCATTGCCTGCAGTGTTCTAAGTTCTTATTTTGTTAAGAGCAAATGTGAAAGCATAAACATGTATTAGCATATGATGAAAAGGACGGGAAGCCAGATCAAACCAGGTAAAAAAAATAGTAAAAATACAAACAGTACAAAGAATCAAATTAAACTAAAATTTCCCCTGAAGCAAACTGATTTGCTAAAACAACACACCTTACCATAGCTATGCAGATCACACTCAGACTGACTTGGAGTTTTCTTTAACAAGTTCTAACCTGGTCTCTAACAAGACTCACTTTAACAGAAGAGGAAATAATTAACTGTATGCAAGTGCATTTTCTTTGACCACCCAAAGAAAATATGTACACTCTAAAAACAGGTCAAAATTTATACCCCATTTGCAGATTTTCTTTAGTCACACTCCAGTCATCTTTTGATCTGTTGTAAAAGTGTTCCCACTGGTCTTTTAATTATGATTTGGCAGTTTTAAGGGGAATTCAAAAAAACCTGTGTCTTTTTCTAGGGCATAGTTTCTGCAGTGACAATAGTTCATCAGAAATTCGCCTCTGAGTTGCGGGTGGGGAGAAAGCCTGTACCCCCATTTCCCATCATCTCTTTGTTTACACGCTGGTGCAACAAAAATGGCTGGCAATATTAGAGCAATCCAGCGATGAGCCAAATACCAGCTCAGACGAGGACAACAAAGAAGGTACATGGATTTTTTGGTCTACGAGCGGATGCATCAGAGAGGAGTATAGGGAGCTTGTGGCTTACCGTTGTAGGTCCTACGTCACAACCACAAGCTTCATTGTTAATTTTTTCGTCTGCTGCTACATTCACCATAATTTAATAAAGAAACACTCTGAAGCACAGTTTATAGATGTATTTCCTTGTTAATGAGAAAATGCAACAAAAAATTGTAAGACAGAAAATAAGACTTTTTCTTCTTGACAAAAGTGTCTTCTTACTTTTTTAGGATTCAGTCTGTGCAGTGTAAACAATCATGCTTGACTCTAGAAAAGAAATCAAGTATGTACTACTATTATGAGTCTGAGAAATTTTGTGTAGAGCAACATTTAAACTGTTTCTAAATTTTAAATTTCTCATGGATGAAAGATAAAAAGATTAGAGTGCATTGCACTTTCCTTTTTTGTTTTAGCTGTGCATGTTTGCAGTGATCTCTGAACTACGCTATGGTCTGTGTTTATTCACTGTACTGCCTTGTGAGTATTTTTTTTTTTTTTGCTGTACTGTTTGTTAGTACATTTTGGTATAAATAAAGGTTGTGTCCTCAAAGGTTTGAGCCTTAACAGCTGTTCAAAAGTGCCTCACTGGTGTTTAACAGAAGGGAAACCGCATTTTCAGGAAGACTGCCATTACAGACTAAGAAGCTGGAATTCTTTATGTCTTTAGATGTTTAGGGAGAGTAAGTAATGTTGAAGGGCAGGATGCAGAGACAACATAACCTCCCAAACCGGACGGACCACATTGTCTGTATACTTAGAAGGTTTACCAAAGAGGGTAGGTGAAAGAAACAAGCATTGATATTACCAAGGAATGAAACAATTCACTAGGTTTGAAGTCCCCCCCCACCCCCCCATTGAGCTTGTAAACTAGACCTTAAAGTCCTAAACTCTACTCTCCTGTATGGGTTGACAATATGGTGTCGTTCTTCCCACCAGACAATGGAAACATTCAAAATAAATCAATAACAATGATGATTTAACAAAGCTGGATAAAGTTCCAGTTTGGCACATTTTCTTTAGATATTAAACTCAAGGGGACTGTGCTTTGTAAACCATTTATTAGGTTTGTTCACATAGCACATAGTGAAACCTTGATCACTTGAGAAAGCGTCTTTCAGCAGGGATCTAGTTGTTGACTTAAAACTCTAAAGTGCATAAGAACACTGTCTGTACATTCAAAAAGAGGGAAAAGTAAAACATTTAAGGAGTCCGTTATTACACAAAAAAGAAGTATACTGCCAAAAGAGTGGTGAAAAAAACCCACTTTTATTTCCTACAAATGTCACAATATTTGCTCTCACACATTCAGCTGTTATCTGTTAAACCTATTTTTATACTTTAAACAGAAATTAATAGTTAAATATCAAACACACTGGGCACAAGAATTCAGGATTTGGGTGTGTAATCTGGAAAATACTTAAACAGTCATTTATAAGTGTGGCAGTGAGGCTTTTGGACTTCTTTCTTTTGCGTAAAGTTCTGTGCGTCTTTGGAGGACCCTCATAGATCCGCGTCATAGGGTTTGCCGTTGAAGGAGGTGTTCCCTGAGCGCGCAGCGGGGCTCTTGGCCCTGGGGAAGGACACATCATCCTCCTCCGCCTCCATTGACCTGTTGGTGTAGGCGACGCTGCTGGGCGAGGTGCTCCGGGGTCGGCTGAGCCTCGGCACGTCCACGCGCCTCTCTGGCTCGCTCTGCTGGTCGCTGCGCCGGTTGGGACGGGGCACCACGTCTTTGAGGCGCCTCTCGCCCCGGTTCTTCCCTCCGCAGCAGCGGCATATGCCGATGAACATGACGATGCCCCCCAGGACTTCGAAGATGCCCCCGATGTAGCCCAGCACGATGCTGTAGCCCACCCGGATGTCTGTGGAGGTGGTGACCGAAGTTAGGTTCTTAAAAATGTGGTTGTACCAGGCGATGGGGATGATGGTCAGAACCCCGGAGCAGAAAATGAGGAGCCCCGCCAGGCCCGCCACCAACCAGTTGGGGTTTTCTCTCCAGCAGCGCACCCCCGGGATCGCCACGGCCAGACCGATCAGAGTCACTATAAGCGAGGCCACCATCATGCCCTGCGCAATCCCAATGATCTGATTTCCGAAGTACGTGGAGTCCGCCTGGCCGCACGGTCTGTTGGTGCTGGTGGCACTGCTGCTGGTCTCAGAGACCAAGCAGATGTCCCAGATGCCCTGCTGCATCACGGCGTCTGTCGGTCTGTTTGGGAGCTGGTGGAGGGTTCTCCAGTTTGGCGCCACGGTGGCGGTAAGGTCCAGGATCCATCCGCACGGAGCCATGACCATACCAAAGATCAGGATGCCCGGCGTGCGCTGCGACATCCGGACCCAATCCTCCCGGTTGCGTCTAAAGGCTTGCATGGTTGTCCCGATGCAGCGGCTCAGTGTCCGGACAGAATCTGACAGGAGCGAATGAGCTTTGACAGCCAGCAGATGGTCCTAAATAAAAAACAAGTGCATGTGAAACTGGCTTTTGGGGCGGAGTCTTCCGTTCACCTGTCAGGTTCTGCTCCCAAATAGGACAGGTGCGGCGCAGGCTGCGCGCGCGGGAGGGGCCTTTTCCTCCCGGGGCCAAAGATGCGGAAGAGGAGAGTTTCGATGAGGCTTTTTCTGATGCAAATGATAAGCGAGTTTCCAAACTTTCTTTGAGTATTTAACTCTTTGAATATCATCATTTTGTTTGTAAACACACACACATTAAACCTTATAAATGCAAGAAAGAGCACATATTTTTCATTTAAAAAAAATAATAAAAACAATTAATAAAACAAGAAACCAGGCCACCTACTTCTCTGACAGCCTACTATTGTTCACAAAAACTGGTTTATAGTTACTTAAATCTTTATTAAGTAAAGGCTTTCATAAAAAGGCCAACCTATCTACAGATAAAACTCTTTTGGAAAACCTTCATCCTGGAACAGAATCACAGATACTCATAAAAAGTAGAAATTCTCTAAAAGTTTTTAATGACAAGCGCTTATTTATTTATTTTTCCATTTAAAATGTCTTTAGGTAAAGTATAACAGAACTTTTTGAGGGTTGAAGCCGATTGGGGTTTGGATTTGAAGATGCAGCGTGGGAACTGGGAAGAATGTAGTTCTGCAGGATCTAGTTGAGAACAATTTAAATACCTTTCTGCCCCACCGTCTTTTTGTTTTTGCTAACTCATGACAGCCTTACTTCTATTTTCAGTTGTGTCTGATTTTCTCTTTTTTTTTTTTTAAGTTTGACTCCTAAGTTTCTTTTCTCTGGTCTCTGGAGGCCTTTAAGGATGATGAAGAAGGTGGATTAGCCCCAAATCCTTTTTAACTCTTCTTACAAGGGATGTGCTTATTTAAGATGCTTAAAACAGTGTGACTCACTTTCTATTCATTTATCAGATGCTAAATGGAAAAAGATAAGAAATACATTTCCTGTTGTTTCGAAACACTATAAAAGTTGAGTATTTTTTTGTTTTCAAGTCTATGTATTATGCTTATTCTTTATGTTTTCAGGTCATTTTTGTTGACAGTGCAAAACCATCAAATGAGATATTGGTCATGCTACTGAGGACGTTTTTGGAAAATGGCTGGTGTGCTATGAGGAAGGAAAAGCAGTGTAAGGAAGAATGACAGCCGACAAACCAGACACACACCTTGTTGTTGTTAGCATTTTAGCAAAAGAAAAGAGAGCGCTGCTGGGGTGGAGATCATGTTTAAATGAGTCCTCCAGGTAACCCTGTGGTAAAACCCACTGGTGGTTTGTTTGACCATTTGCAAATGCTATGAGGGCTGCAGGTGAAGAAAGAAAATTGTTTTCTTTTGTTTACACATTTTTCAAAGACTTTTAATTGGAACAAAAACTCCAGGCAGTTTCAGTCTCTGCTCTTGGGAGTGGATGTCTAGGCTGATTCCGATCCATCACGAACTGAAACTTGTTTAAAAGCACTGTCAAAAAAAAATTGCTTAAGTTCTTAACGTTACGTCTGAAGAAGTGAAAACATTTAAGGAGGAAACCCTCTATGAACAGTTAAGGCTGGCAAAGGCTTTTCCATTTTGAAAAAAAAAATGGAGCTTTCAGTAAATACCCTAACCCTCTATTACGCTCAGTGTTGGAAGTGATATATTTTTGACTTGTTTTTTGACACGCGACATGAACACATTTGATTTGACAACAACATTCTTGGTAAAGTAAGAATTGTAGGCAATCTATCCAACAGGTAAAACTTGAGGCAGAGTCACTGTGTTAAAATGAAATGAATGTGGACAAACTTGTTTAAATGAAACATTGCGTCTTCTTATAAAACACTTTTCTACTTTGATTAAGGCTCAAAGCGCTTTAGAGTCACAGTCCTATTCTCACACTCACACATTCCCACTGATGGAGGCTCCACTGCCATACTCTGCACCAATCTGTAACTATAGGAGCCACGTGGGGATCTTGCCCAAGGACACTTGCATGGGCAGACAGGACCGAAACCAAACCTGTGATCCTCCAAATATGAGTCAACCGCTCTACCTCTGTCATCACCGCCCCATAATTTAAGGATGTCTTTGTCAGAGTTTAGACACCAAACCAACCTGAAGAACTCAAAACGGAAGCAATGATCGACAGAATTCATCCGATTTCCCAACAAGGATGTGAAGCACTGAAAAAGGAAGTCTGTGTTTTACACCCAACAAATACAAATACAGAACATTTGTTATTGATTTTTATTGATCAATAAAAAAAATCCATATATACAAAAGGCGTGATGGCATGATAATTGCACAGGAGTGTCTCAGGCTGGTCACAATAAAAAACACTTTACAAACATGCTGTTGTATCTTATACATGGTACAAGACTACAATTAAACTGAAGGACTGTCAATTCAATTCAATTTTATTTATATAGCCCAAATTCACAACAACAGTCGTCTCAGTGGTATTCGTACTGGTAATTGTATTGTAAACATACAATCAAAAAGGATCATAAATGCATAGAATTCAATAGGATAGTACTAAAACTTAAACTAAACAGACTAAACTAAACTGCATCCCTGCCCTTAGACCCCCCTTCGCGGTAAGGAAAAACTTCTAAATACGACGGAATCCGGAAAAAACGAAGAAACCTCAGGGGTGTCCACATGAAGGAGGGATCCTCCCCCAGTACAGACAGGTGGTGTACAAGAACTCTTGGAGAGAATTAGCTTATCTGTTTCTACAACTACATGATTTTCTACCAGATGAAGTTGGGGGACGGCTGGGGGCGTGAGACGAGCCGGAGACAAGATCCAGAGCCAGGTGTGGAAGCAGGGATCTTGATCTTTATCTGACAACAGCTCTTCAAGGTAACTGACTAGAGTAGGCAGATGCCCACATTCAGTCTTTTACTTCTCTTTGTGAATCCATCCAGATTCTCACCGTTCAATTCAATTTTATTTTATCCAATTTTATCCAACTGGAATCTGGAATCACTCCCACTCCCCCTGAGGGGAACGGGAAAGAGAAACAACAAATGAATCGCACTGCACCAAACAGAGGCATGGAGAAATAAATGATAAATAAAAGATCAAGGATACAGGAGAGGAGAAGTAAATGAGAATAGAGGACAGAACCCCAGTGCACCATACTTTCCCCAACTTCTAACTTCTAGCAGTCAACTAACAACTAATTGTTTTTGTTATTAAAAAGTAATTCAAACATGTTAATAGTAAGTTGTGTGCACTATAGCACACATACTGGATGGTACAAATATTGACAATAATAAAAAATCTACATTTTTTGCATGCTGACACATATTGATACAATATAATATTAATCTAAGCTGGGGGAATGGGCCACCCTGGTCTAGTTTATGAAACCATCTTCTAACTGCTGAGAAATATGTATAATAGATGTATTGAAAATTGTAATTATTTCCCCAAACATCATTACAGTTGGTTTGGTAGGGGAGCAATCAGTTAAATATTCTCTGATTACTTGCTGGTCTGGCAATAAGTCTGTCCAAAGAGGAATGTTTTCAGTCTAACTTTGAATGTAGAAACTGTCTCGGCCTCTCTTAAATGAGCTGGGAGCTTATTCCACAAGACAGAGACTTGGTGGCTAAAGGCTCTACCTCCAACTGGACTTTTACAAATTCTAGGAACCACAAGCAGTCCTGCATTTTGTGAGCAAAGTGTTCTGTTTAAGTGGTAAGGTAGTAAGAGGTCTTTGACATAGGACGGAGCCATACCATGTAAGGCCTTATAGGTTAACAGGAGGATTTTGAACCTGATTATAGATTTGACTGGGAGCCAGTGAAGTGAAGCTAACACAGGAGTGATGTGATCTCTTCTGCTAGTTACTACTAACAATCTAAACAAGCTAAAGACTTTTTGAAAGAACTTTTAAGGCATGCTGCTAGCAAAGAGCTACATTGTCCGGTGGCAGACAGCATCTTTGAAGTCTAGCTGATGAGCAGTTTACTGATTTCAACCCTGTGAGTTGAGTGTCTCTTGGTGGAGGTAGGGTAATGGTGTGGGCAGGCTTACGTATTAACAAGTAAACCAAGCAGCATGTTAAGAAGGACATTTTAAATATATATGTGCATACATATCCTGAAGTCCTATTAATAAAAGTATCCACAATTCTTCCACGCAGCTTCAAAATGACTAAAGTCTCTATTTCTTGAAATTAAAATGAATTTCAGCACACTTTTCTGACATGTGACCCATCTTGCATTTCTGGGATGATTTGGATCTGTGTACACAATGGCATGTTAGAATTACTGCCAATTTCCCAACAACCTTGCACTGCCATTGAAAAAAAGTAGGTCAACATTCCAAAATAAAGACGCTGATCAATTTCATGTTAAACAGTTGCTTCCCTGATAGTCATACCTGCTACAGACTGCTCCAGACTGGTTTCTGACCCCTCCTCTAGACCCACATACAGAGCCTTTCCAAAAAAAGTGGTGATTTCTCCACAATATATTTTTTTAAATCCTGTTTTTGTTGGGTTTTATCAGACGGAGCTATAATTCATGTAAAAAATAAACAAAAAATACTTTAAATCAATTAGACACAAGGCCCTGAATCTGAATTCCATGAAACATACTTCTTTTACTGGAATCTTGGAAATAATACTTTTTTCCATAATATTCTCATTTTTGAAAGGGTCTGTAGATAGAAAAACGTTAAGTTTTAAAATGAGAATTTATAGTTGCCTTTCTAAAACAGACCACTGCAGTAATCATGCCCTCAAATCAGTATGTAGGTGTAGCATGCTGTGTGGATGGATCCTCTCTACAAAGAAGGGCTCTGTAGTAGATATTTAAATAACTGACTAATGTGGTTGACATGCGCTCCATTTAAGCTTGATACAGTCAAATATGAAACAAAAATATTCAAAAATGAAACTCTAAATAACAGAGAACTCCATATGCTGCTGAAATCTTTTCAAAGGAGGAAAACTCTCATTCAGAATGTTTTAAAATTTTAGGTTTAGATATCCATGCTAGGCCTTTAGGTACATTTCATGCTACAAGTCTGTTGACCAAAACATAAAATTGCCAGCATGTTTATTGTTTAAAAACACAGCACTGTACTCACATTTCTTCAGTTAACAGTGAGAATTGTCTTTTCAGAGTTTAAGATTTAGAAAGGGCCATCAAGAAGTTTTTAAGTTTAGATTGTTGGCCAAAGTACAAATGTTATACTCATCCATAAGTTTGTATTGTTTTCAGGTGAACTTCTGCTTAGCTTGGCGAAGGCACTTTTTTTTAAAAGAATGGAGACTTTCATGAGAGTAACGGCTACAGTAATATCTGAAAACATCAAGTACTAAAGGTACCGTACACACCTTTGAAATTGGAGGCTATCACCGTTCTTCATTTCAGCTTCATTTCTGTTCTGGCACAAACGATGCTCAACTTTCGTGTGATTTCCACAGCCAGTTCATTAATATGACTCATAGATTCCAAACTAATGACTGCCACTAACGTACATCCTAATTCCATTACTTGTCCTTTAATAAGTTCAAGGTGGCCATTTCCATTGGCTTAACCCCAAAACATGTGAGTAAAAGTTTCAGGTTCAGTAAGGTCTTAAAGGAAATAGCTTTTTGATTATTTGTAACCAAAGTAAACAAATGTATTTAAGTGAAGCTATTATAGATTATTTAGCCTAACTGATAGAAAAATGTGTGTAATATTTGTGGCATACGACCTAACGGTTATTTTATTTCAAAAAGAGAGTAAATATACATTTTTAATCTGACATTATTATACAGAAGATTGTGACTTTGGTTCAGATATATGAAACTTAAATCTCAGCATAACGATGTTCCTCAATATTTAATTAACAGTCTGTGGAAACGGGGACTGTGTGGTGGTTTGTGGTCAGTACTACTGCCTCTCAACGAGAAGACCCATGACCTTTCATTGTCTCGGGTTTACCCCACCCTAACCCCTCGGGATATGCCCTACCCCCTCCAAACGGGAATAAACCAGGTTCAGAAAATGGATTATTTGTTCTGCAAAACCTTTTTGATAATTTTTATGAACCATTTCATTGTTTGAGATTTTACTACTTCAAAATTGAATGGTTTGAACTACAATTAATTTATTTCCTGCCGATGGACATTTTTTACATATTTTCTGGAGTGCAAAAACATTAATACATTTCATAAGTTCATTTCTTTTTATCTATGATATCTTTTTAACATTCATCATGAATGAATGTTTTCTGAAGATCATCAATCATTTCTAGGCACTGGATTTTGTTACTTGAAGATAATCTATCTGATCAGAACCGGATTTAAAACTCTGTAAAACTATCAAATGAATGAACCCAGTAGGGGTGGGATTATATAAGCTTGCTTCTTCCCACTCCTTTTCAAGCAATAAATCAAACTCTACTTATACTTCAGTTAATGATCACTGTATTTAATTAAGCAAATGTGATTTAAGTGACATTTTTGTTTTGTTTTCTGTCTTTTTAATCTATGCATTTCATCATTTCTGTAATGAGTTTGATAAATATGTGTAATTTTTTATTGCTTTGACTACAATGCTTGAAATAAATCAATAAATCAAATCAAATCAATGAGTAAAGTTTGAATTTAACAGTGAAAATGAAGGCTAAAATGAATGTGTTTTCTTATGATACATTGTCATTAACACGACAGACAATACTTAACGGTCTGATTGATTTAAGTGTTAATTTTGTTTACTAAATGATAGATTCAATGTTTTTGCAATACTCACATTGTCCACTAGATGTCAATGTTCTTCCAGCTAACACTGTTTCACTGGCCAACAAAAACCACACACAATTTCATATTTATTGCAAAAGAAGAAGAAAAAAGAGACGTTGGTTAAAGTTAATGTTTGACAATCATAAAACGAAAAAATCTAACTGAAATTATTTTTCATCCCATGTAAAATTATTATTGAACTGCTTAGTTAAATACTTAAAGAAAACTGAGCAATCTTATCTGGCCTGCATTTCTATATAAATATATGTTTTAAACACGAAAAAATAAAACAGAACTGGCAACACAACAGTTATGAAATTTAGTTTCTTTTTTTTTAATCAAGGTGTTTTTTCTGTCATATGTTTTATTTGGCTTGATAAACATACTGGTGCTTTTTTCATTTATATATTCAAATTCAAAAACTTTTCAAAAAAGATTTGCAGAGTTTTAGGTGAATAACTATTACAATGTTTTTCCAGAACTCAGGAGCGGAAGTTCGGGTCTCCTAACAGGAAGTCGTCAGCACTGTTTTTGTTGCTAGTGGGGACTGTTGTGTTGTGAAAATGGCGACGCCTCGTCGCTCCTCTCAGCAGCAGTCAAATTCCCTGCTATCCTCCCCGCCCCGCAGCTCCTCTCTCCCCGTCACACTCCCCGGCTCTCCTCCAGCTCCTACCGAAGATGCTGCTCTGCTTCCCCGCGGTGCATCTGAGACGGAGAGCGTGGCCGACGGTGAGGTAACGCCGGCCTCTCCCAGCAGCAACTCCCCATCTCCGGCCCTCACAGCCAGCAGCTCGAGCAGCAGCAGCAGCAGCAGCAGGGTTAGCAGCAGCGCTAGCTCCCCGACCGCTACCACCACCGAAGGAAGCGACACCAGCCCAGGCTCCCCGCCCAGCTCTGGTAGCGGTAACACCGGGAGCAGCAGCAGCGGGGACGGCAGCGCTTACGGGGCCTTCAGGGAGCTGTTTGAAGCCTGTCGAAACGGGGATGTTTCCAGAGTCAAGAAACTTGTGGATGCGATGAATGTGAACGCCAAAGACATGGCTGGACGCAAATCCACGCCCCTGCATTTCGCTGCAGGTAACAGAAGCTTTAGTAACATATTGGTTGATTTTGCAAACAAATAGCACACTAGTCAGTCAGCAGGTATCAGAATATTATTTAAACATCCTACAAAACAATTATCGTCAAGTTAACTTTTCTTTTCTAAAACAAGTTTCTCCTCTTTTTAAAAGCAACTGTTTCTGCACAATAAAGATTCAGTTCAACACAATTACCATAAGGGCATGGAGTTGAGTTCTTGTGCAGCAGGAGGGGGGTTTAAATCAGATTTGTTTGTCCAGTTTCTTTCCGAATAAGTTGCCATGATTACCTAGAACGAGTTTCCCACTATTGAAATCATAGTCACAAAAACTAATAATTTTGGTTTGCCACACTTAGTTGGACTGCAGAAAAAGAAATCATACTTGAGAAGAATCTTTTTAAAGCAACTTATTTTGTGTGTAAAACAATTTGTGGAAATCCAGGAACTTTTGTGAGTTTGAAGCCATTTCTCCTCGCTTTGTTTTTAGGTTTTGGGCGGAAAGACGTGGTGGACCACCTGCTCCAGATGGGTGCTAATGTGCACGCTCGAGACGATGGCGGTCTGATCCCGCTCCACAACGCGTGCTCCTTCGGTCACTCTGAGGTGAGATCAAGGCAAAAATGTGCAACTTTTAGTTGTTTATCTATCCGAAAAACCCCTTTTACACCCTAATATCTTTTTTTGTGCTTGTTGACATTTGAAAAAGTTGATTAAAATGCCTAATTAGCAATGTTCAAGTGCAAAAAACAAGGTGAGCAAAGAAATGTAAAAATAACACTTAGATTGGTACTTTTGATATTTTAATCATGAAAATTAGTGTCTATTATGTTATTGTTGACATTTAAAATAATTATTAACTTTTATAATTAAATGTCTCACTGTTTAGATGGTTTAGGTAATGGAAAACAATATTTTGCACAGTTTAAGTGCAAAAAACAAAGGCGCAGAAAGCCTTAAAAACAACACTTGGATTGATATTTTTATCATGCAGATGATTGTCTGTTTTCATCAATTGAGGCAACATCTGTTCTAAGAAGTGATGTTTCAGTTCATTGATATGATTAGCCTACTGCTTAAATGGTCAAAATTGTTTTAACTAAACTAATTTGTAAAATGCTACACATTTAATCTGAAAATAATCAGTTTAGTACAGTTGGATGTTTTGAGGGATACAAAATATTAAATATTTTCTAGAAAGTTCTTGTAAAACACAAAAATAGCTAGTAGATGCTAATTTTGAATAACTATAAAGACATTTTTTAAAGACCCACTCTGACAAAAAATGTGTTTTTGGTGTTTTTAACATGTTCTTGTGGCATTTTCTGATGTTAGAGGACTTATATAAAGAAAAATAATCTTAAAACTGCATTTTGAGTATCTCTTTATTGAAATCGTTGTGAATCGGGAGCAGAAGAAAAATTGCAGATGAAGAAAACTTGAAGGCGTGACGTAGGTCTTACATCGGCACGCCAATTGCATCCACTTGCAGACAAATGGAGCGGTGTATGTCCTCGTTTCCTCGTCTGAGCTGCTATCTGGTTCATAACGGTACGGCTAAATAGCTCCGGGGGAATGGGAAGGGATGGTTTACTCTGTACCCAAAGTCCTGTCCACAAATCAGAGGTGAATTTCTGCCGCTCTACACAAACTGTCCTAGAAAAGGTTTTTGATTTTGGCTAAAAGTTGTTTAAAACGCTTGTAAAATAGATCAAAAGATAATTGTTGTGGGACTTAAAGACAAATCGGTACTCATTCCATCTTAAAACATAAAACAAATAACTTGGATAGAAATGAACCTTTGATGTATCATTTTTCTTTCCTTGAGTGAATAAAAGTCCTCATACTAGGTGTTAAAATCTGCTTTCAGGTTGTGTCTCTGCTGCTGTGTCAAGGGGCGGAGCCGAATGCTCGAGACAACTGGAACTACACACCGCTGCATGAAGCTGCCATCAAGGGCAAGATAGACGTGTGTATAGGTGAGCGGATTAAACCCCACAGCTGCAAATGCACATTTTTTTTGTGGTCATTTTCCTCACTCAGTCTGAATCTGTCAATCACGCGCAGAAAGCACAGACAGAAGCAGTTGAGGATTGGTTGCCACGGTGTTGCTGTGTTATTGCGTCGCTCCCTTTGGGAACAATACAAGCCAGCGATTTCCATTCATTCTCTCTCCTATTGTTGCACTGTGGCTTATTTTTTTATTTTATTTTTACATGAAAGGACTTTCAGTGGGTTTAAATTAATATGTGTGGCCAGACACACCCTTGAGTTTCATGTAATTCTTGATTTAATTTCATCCACCCACCAGATGGATGCTGTTATTTCCCATTATGAGTAATGCAGCCAATGTCCTGTAAAGTGCAGCCACAAAGCCGGCGCCTATTCTTAGTCGCCCCTCACAGGGGATGCAGGAGCTTTGACGCGTGTCTCGCTGGGAGTTCACACAACATCTGAGGGGAGATGTTGGAAAACCTCAGGGAAGTGGCGCTGCTTTGAGAGCCCAGCTGCTCCAGCCTCTGTCTCCACATCGCTTTTGTCACGCCAGCCAGCCTGTCAGTCAAAGAAGCGGCTGTTTCGATCAGTCGGAATGATATCCCAACATCTGAACAGAAGTATTGACTTACAAAGTGACAGTTATTCATTAAGTTTTATTTCCTTCCCACGATTTTGTGTAAGCAGTGTCTGTCGTAAATAAGACCAACAGGCTGTTGGAGGATTTAATAAAAAAAAGACTGTGTGTAAAACACTACAAAAAATGTAATCAATAGAAGAAGGTGCTTCATATTCTGCCTCTAAAAGTCAGTATCATATTTTCCGGGCTATAAGTCGCTGCGGAGTATAAGTCGCACCAGCCCAAAAATGAATTATAAAGTAGAAAGAAACACAGATAAGTCGCACTGGACTATGTCGCATTTTGACAGGAAATATATTTGCCAAAATCCGAGACCAAGAACTAATAACTTTCACAACCTCATATGACACAATCATAGCAGACTGTTTATCTCATAATTTCACAGTAATTCTTTCTCAAACCTATTTATTTATTCCTTTCATGAAGCATCATTGGCCAACTAATACTCTGTTTTTATCCTGTATTTGTAGAAACAGTTTTCATTTTTATTGCATATCTTAATCTATAAAATCATTGGAAAATAGAATATTGTGTTGTTATCCTACAAGATCTTACTGTAAAAAAAAGTTTGCTGATTCTCTGAGTCACTTAGTATACTCTTAACACTTAACATACCTCGCACATCAAATTGACCCAGGAACATCATCTCTGTTCCTCAGAAATGAACATAACAGGAGGGTTAACAGCGTATTGCTCATTACCCTCCGGGAATCGAACCCTGGCTTCCTGCATGGTAGCTTCCCACCGTACCAACAGAGCTACCCAGCCGCTGAAATTATTTCTAATATAAGTCGCTGCGGAGTATAAGTCGCACCCCTTGCCAAACTATGAAAAAAAGGGCGACTTATAGTCCGGAAAATACGGGTAAATGCATCTATTTCACATTGCTTTCATAACAAAGAGGAGAATTGAACAATTTTTATTCTACAATTCTGCACATTTTACTTATTCTCTTGTTTATTTATTGATCCATTAATGAGGCTTAAGACGAGGTCTCTCCTTTTTTAATTAAAGAATACTTAGAAGAAAAAATCCATATAAACTAATCATTAAAGCATGAATAACATGATTTACACTCTGGTTTCACACAGTGTAAATCTAAATTCAGATTTTATTAAAGTTTCCTTTTTATTGATTGTTGTTTGTATTATTATATGTTTTAATTAGGACGTCATGCAGTCATATTGGCAGTGAGAGTATCCAGTTTACTTCCAGTTGATTTTTACTTGGACTTTTGTTTGTCACACCTGATTGTTAATTCAAACCCGAATTCGACAGCCCAGTTGTGGTATAACTTCATTTACAATTAGTTTTTTACTGGCATAAATGAATATATTTTCCTTATGCAACTGTTTTTTTCTGCTATTTTTTTTTTCTTTCAAATTTAAACTTTCCGTTTTTAACCTTAAAATATGCTTTGTCTTCTGGTTCAGTGTTAGCCTAATGTTGCTGTACCTGCATGTTGAAATCAAAATCAAAAATAAGCACTAAATTTCCCAACAATTCCTCCTTAAAAAAACAACTTAACATCTTTGCTATGAGCAGCAAACAAACAAACAAAAACAAAACAAAGCTCCGTGAGCATGAGTTATCTTTCGGTGTTGGTCTGCTGCTCAGAGTATTAAAGGAGTCGGCGCAATTTAAAATGCCTGGAATATTCACCATATGACCTTCCCCGACCTCTACTACTGATGAAGAGCTGTCTAAGGTCTTAAACCAGTAAATAATAACATTTATGCTTATTATTTTCTGTTTTTAAGTTCCATTGTTTAAAGCACAAAATAAAATTAGAACGTTTCTTTTCTTGGAAAGAATTGTCCTTATAGGTTGTGTTTTGGCCTCTTCAAGTGAACTTTGAGAAGATACAGCCCTTAAATCTACGGCGTAACAGATGGTCCTGTGGAGGATCTGGGCTTACTGTCAAGAAATCTCTCCAAGCAAGCTGCTGTACACATCTCTGCATGCACCATAGGTGTGTGAGTGCCTCCACTCTTCCAAAGTACCGTCTGATAATTGGTTAAAACAAGAGAGAGGCTTTACAATTTTTCTGTAAAAATGACAAAAAGAAGAGAACGTGAGAAAACTCTCAAAATCTGGTGCCTTCAAGGCTCATGGCTTCAATTGTAATTCTCACTCTTCGGGTACAATTGAAGAAAGGAAAGAGAAAATCATCTCTATCATCTTAATCGTCTCTATCTCGGATGTGAACGTCCTTGAGTGCAGTAATGGATTGCCCTTTTTTAGATTCACCATTCACAAGCATAAGGAAGATTTTTTTTTTAAAGAAATAGAAATTAGTTTTTATATCTCATAAAGTAGCCTAAGTAATTCAACTTAATTTGCTTCCCATTTAGTCAAAGCACAAAGTCAGTATAATTCCAATTCATTAAACTATAATAATAATGACAAAACTGAATAAAAGTCTGTCTTTTATATTTTTCACACATCAAGAAGAGTCTTGACATGAAGTTTTTGTCTACCAGCAGTACCGGTAGTTTTTAGCAGGTTGTTAACCCGCTCATTTAAAACAATTGAGCCAGTCTTGATACAAAAATGTAATCAAGGTATCCAGCAATCAGTTCCAAAATCATTAATCGTTGTTGGATTTAAAGAATTTCTAAAATGCAACATCCAAATATCTTTTTTCGATTGCAGATTGGAGACGTGTCTTTGCTACTAGATGATCTCAAATGAGTGACCCCTCGGCCTTTTTATTCTCACAAACGTTCTCTGACTCCTCTTATCTTGTTGAAACTTTCTGCACTCAAAAATTTGGTTGACTTTTCCAGTATATTTTTAAAACGTCTGCATACCTGTCTGCTTGAGGTTGGTTTGTTGATAGTGGCAGCCAAATCATCACAGAGTTGTTTCATAATCATTTGGTGATTATGAACCATGAGAATCATTCAGCGGCACCACAAAAATAAATAAAAAAAACTTTCTGAAATCTCCATGTTTGCTCCCAATTTGCCCTTTGTCTTTGGTCTAATGTCTCCTTCGCACTGTTGTGAACCGCACCAGGGTTTACTTGCAAGATCAACACGCTTAAAGTGGACCAGGGCTTGATGTTTTGCTTTGAGCCAGATGTGTGGTCCTTGCTGCAAACCATACAGGTTCATTTGAAAGTGATGAAAAGTGAGGTCCTATTGAAATATCATAAGGAATTATATAGCGGCTACGCATGCAAATCATCTACTTTTCAAAAATACATTCCAAGTAAAATCAATAAACGGTTATTCAATGAGTGTGCAGTTTTGGGGCTACCGGTTTGTGTTTGTTTGCAGAATTCGTTTACAGTATTTAGCTGCTTTGAACCTGGTGGATCTTCTTTGATGTATATATTTTTTCTTACATTGCACAGCTTCCATGGCTGTTAAATATGCTGAATTTTTTCATCAGTATTCTGAATGACAGGACTGTAAAACAGTTGAACTACATAGACATTTGTCAAAACACACTAAATATTTGGTTTGGTGGGGTGAGTCTGTACAGATTAGGCTTTCATTTGGTTGGGCATTTGCCATGAAGCTAGCCCAAATTAAGAGATTTCTGGGAACTTTTAAGCAGATTTCTGATGTTACATAATATGTTACTCTCAGCTATTAATAAATGTTTTTTTTTTTCTGTAGGTGAGCCGCTTTCTAAACTGGAAAAAGCTGGCACTCTTTTTTTTTTTGTCTCAGTTCTACCATAACAACTCTTTTTTTCTCTTTGTTTTTCTTATTTCCATGTAGTTCATTAATTGCGACAATGATTTTTTTTTGTTTTGAGAATGTTAGAAAGGCTTTGATGATATTAAGGGAGAACTGCTGTAACATCAGTAGCCTACTGTGTGTTTTGTTGCTTTTTGATGAAAAAATATGGATGCTTTTTCAGTGGATGAATGGGGTTTAAGAAAAACAATCTGGGAGCTAATTTCTCATTAGATAGGTTCTGATTGGTTGCAGACATTGCAGATATTTATGAAACAGCAAATCTGATATTGTCCTAGCAACTAATCTTGTTTCAGAAAAGATTTAGGTTGTTTTGCAGCTATTATTGGAAAGCCATGATCGCTGCAGATGAAACTGAACGGCGTGAGATGCTGTCATTTGTGACACGGTTAGAAATCATCTGTGTAAGATTGATATTTCCACACAGTTCAAACCTCTGCAAGTTGTTTTCTATCAGATTGTCATTTCTCTGCATTGGTATGAACATGTCTTAATCCTCTTATTGTGGGGGCTCTGTGTTTGTAGTTGAGTGGGAGTTAATGGGGGGGTCATGGTAAGTTTTATTGTTGTGATGGGTGATTAAAGTCCTTCTCCAATCATCTTTTGATCTATTTCAAACGCATTTTAAAAGTGGTCTTTTAATTTTGATTATGCCATTTTTAGCCAAAATCCCCAAACCTGTGTTGTTTCATGGGACATAGTTTCTGCAGAGCAGCAGGACTTCAATAGAAATTCCCCTCTGAGTTGTTGGTGTGGAGTAAGGCCCCTCCATTTCCTGTCACCCATCTGTTTACACGCTCCTGCTAGCTTACAGCCCCTCACACCCCCAACCCAACATTACTAGTTCAACAAAAATGACGAGCAATATTGCAGCTATCCAGCCACACAGTTTTCAGAATCAGAATCAGAAAGCCTTTATTGTCATTGTAACACAAGAAACTTGTGACAACGAAATTTCCGGTGCTCTCCAGCTGCTTAAACAATAAAATCGATAATCTACTAAAGAACAATAAAATTGAGTTTAACTGAAAATATACATATGTACAAAGCTACATAACTATTCTAAATTGCATTATATTGCACTGGGAATTGTTAATATTGCACATTGGTTTCAGATATTGCACGAGTTACAGTTTTTGTGGGATTCACATTTATTTAGGAGGTTGACTGCTCTGGGAAAAAAACTTTTGAGCCAGATACCAGCTCAGACATGGAAAACAAAGACGTACCTGTATTTAAATCTAGTCTACAAGTGGATGCATCGGAATCGAGCAGATCTTTAAAGACTATCAAAGCCTGTGCGCCAGCTCATAATGAATACTTGATGATCTCAACTCAGTCACAAATGGATTTAAGCAGGTCAACATTAAATTCACAGGAGTCAGAGGGCGTTTTCAGACAGAGCATCAGTGATCGCAACAGTCTGAAGCAACGTTAAGAGGAAGGCACGGAGGGAATTGACACCGCAACCTCAGAAGAGTTCACTGAAAACACTGCAGCGCTGATAGTTTATAATTCAGCTTTCAGTTCTTATCTATCTTCATTTTACTCTGATCTGATCCCCATGTGTTGTTGTTCTTTCCCCTTTCCCCTCTTTTTGTCCTCTATCCTCTCCTGACTCCTGAGTCCCCCTCCCTCCCCTCCCCTCCTCCCCTCTCATTCCGCTCTCCGCTGCATCGCTCAGGTTATTGTGGAGAGGCAGGAGTCTCTCGCTCCTCCGCGCCGCTGTCTCTACTGGATTGGCCGTAGTTACCCGCCTTCCTCCCTTTTTCTCTCCTGCTTTCCCTCATCTTCTCGGCTCAGTTGTAGCCTCTGCTCCTCTGTTGAAGTGTGATGTGTTACATCGCAGTTTAATTAGGTCCGCTGTTTAGTGTTTTTTTTTCCTGCCGGTGCGCCGTGGTGTGCGTCTCGCTCTGCTTTTGTTGTGGCATGTCTGTTTACATCAGCGGCATGGCTCGCAGAGCAGGGGCAGCCAGGGGCAGCCGAGGGAGCAGCAATAGCAGCAGAGGAGGAGAAGCGGAGGCGGCAGGAGGAAGAGGAGAAGATAAATGCAAAGTGGGACTTGTGGAAAGGCTGCCAGGAGGACTGGGGGACTCAACAAGCGGAGACAGAGGGAAAGCAGAAGATCAGAGCGAAGAAAGAGAGGAAAGCACAGGCAGATCAGTTTATGGAACAGGATGGAGCGCAACAGTGGCAGGAGGAGCTGGAGGTGGACTGGGAGGAGGCGTGTGTCGAGGAGTTTGTATGTCAGTCCAGGAGCTCAGCTACTGTCTCTGTCTGCCCTGTTGTTCTACAGTTTTACTGCAGCACGGAGCCGACCCCAACATCCGCAACACCGACGGCAAGTCTGCCCTGGACCTGGCTGAACCGTCTGCCAAGGCTGTGCTCACAGGTCAGTCTCACACCCATGAACAAACACACAAACACTCTGTGCTCACAGTCTCAAGCTGCTCCAGCTGTTAAGAAAATCAAAATCCTGTTGTTTTGTGGGATCATATTCCAAGCTTTAGTTAACATTTAGAAGAATTATCTGTCCATAGGAGTTCCTGAAGGTCGGTAAAGGCAAACGTCCTCTACTGTCCTGCTTAAAGTTTTCTTTTCACATAATGTTACTACTCATTCTTCTGGTTTTATCTCTGATACTTATTTTCCTTTCCTTGTTTCTTTTAATTAAAAGCGATCCTTATGTTTGGTGAATCAATATTTAGGCTTTTTGAGACATTTTATCAGTGTGCCAGCATTGTAGTTTTAACATTTTAAATCGCTGTCTCATTTAAAGAAACATATTACTTAAAAAAGATTTCAAGAAAAAGCATCAACCATTCAGAGAATGAGTTATGCACTTTTTGCTAAAAGCCACATTTGATCGAACCAGTCACATGGTAGAGATGCAGACATGAAAGACATGTTCTACTGGGGTTTGGACCAAGAATTCAGCCACAGTCTGTGGATCGAAAGTGGATGCGACACAGTCTGTAAACGACATGCCTTCAGATTGAAACCATTTTAATCAGCCAGAGGACTCCCATGGCGGTGTCCAGATGTGGCCCTGGAGCAAAAGGCTGTCTATGATGTCAGTGAACCACCTTGGTTCTTTTACACCAGCAGTTCATTTAGAAAATGGAGAGGAAACCTTTAATATAAAAGCACAACTTTAAGAATAAACCAACCTGTACTGATTATTATAAACAATGTTTCCTTTTTCATTGTGAGAGTTATGTTCTAAAAATAGCCCGCGATAGGTGAAATCTCCAAATGATTCCAGATGTCCATAAGGTTGTCTACACACTTAATACACTTTTCTCAGACAGACACGAACATTTTTACACTTGTTTAAACTCTCAACGCTCAAACCTTCATATAAACATAAGTCCAGAGTTATAGAATGAAAACACAGGAAAACGATCAAAAATTTACGGTATGCATATATGCAAAGGCAACTGCATTCTGTACAGTGGACACAACACGGAGGAGACAGATTGACAAGGTCAACAGTCATCAGGCTACAGAACTCAGTGTGCTGTAAAAAAAAAACACATACAGAACTGCACTAGAGAAAGTCAGCGAAAAACAGTGAGACCTGGAAAGGTGAACCGCGATATAGCGAAGGAACACTATAATGATTATTAGGGCTTCTCTAATAACCTATTATTTAATAAGTTTTGTTTTAATTTAAAGAAAATATAGTGCCATGTCAAAACAATCTTAAAAACACTTCCAAGTTTCACTTTGGGATTTGGCAAATTTCAGTCTGCACTAAGCAAAACAAGAAAAGAGTTTAGTTCAGAATATAATGCATATACCGGTAAGTTTGATTCAGTTCATTAAAAAAATTGTCACAAAGGGAAATTAGACAAAGACATTCCTTTTAACCTCAGAATGTTCTTGTCTAGTGATCCAGTCTATTAAAAAAATGTAACCAAGTTAAATTTTTAGCGCTTGGTTTGCCAGTCTAATCTTTAACTTCAGTGGTATCTCAAATAACAAACACCCTACAGAACGAACTATCCAGATAATGAACACTTCATTGAATGCCGACATGCTTTGCACAGCAAACTTGCATCACATAGCTAACTGAATGTTTTCTGCATCTTGTGGGGCTGATGAAGAGTTTTTCTTCCAGTTTAAGACAGAACCATAGTTGAAAGCAACTAGTCTGGTCTAACTCCTGGTTAGGCTGCCTTGTTGTCGGTAAGAAACAGACGGGAAACTGCTGTTTGGGCAAAGCTGAAAAGGTTTATTTTTCTTGCGCTACACAACACATGACCGTATCTTAGCTTATGGCACAAATTTCTGGGCCAAACTACAGAGAACATACACGCCCATTCAAGAACATACACGCCCATTCACTCGTCTGTATAACTTGTTGGGAATTGCAAAATTTTTAAAAATAAAACCAGGGGTGGGGAGAAAAGCCATGCTTGTAACAAGACAAAGCATGTTTGTCCCCAATTTATTTAGAGAGCTCTTTTACCTTTTATTGTTTTCTGCTTCAAAAGAGAGCTCTATCTTTACTTTGCTTCCTATGGGAAAGCTTATGGGAAATGGGGTTTTGCATAACGAGTGGACATTGGTGCCTCGTCTTATCAAACGAAGCACCACTGGACTTTACCATTCAAACTACTAGCTTCAGGTTTTCGCATTACCTTTCATCTTAAAGCGTTAATATCACTGAGCAAAAGAAATTAAGAAAACATTTCTTGGATTAGAAAGATGTTAGAAAGAAGGTATCAGAGCAAGAATGGTCATTCTGACAAATGAAATGACTGAGTAATAACTATTTCTCAGACGAAGTCAATGGGATTTGGTTTTTTTGAAACCAGCAGATACTTCCTATTTGGGAACATGAGAGGGGAGGGGTTGAGCTGTCCATTGTTTTTACAGTCAATGCATGATACGCATTCAGTCAGATTGGGCCGTCAGAATGAGGCAGAAAAGTGATTTGAAGGACTCATAATTTGTTATGGCTACTAATATTAGGCAAGGTGTTTTCATGCTTTTAAGTCAAAAGTTTAATGGCTTGTTCTTTTTAAAGAATCAACATGTATGTCCAAATTTGATCAAAGCAGACCTGGTGTTCATTCTCTGTTGTTTTTTTTTTTCTTCCCCCAAGTCCGGCTTTGACAAACTTGTGTGGCTTGTCTTCTCATATATCTGTTATTCTATCAAAGGTGACATTCTGTGCCTTTTTTGCTACTATTTGCTTCAAAGTTTAGGGTGTTGAGAATTTAGAGATGCTGTTCTGAACACCCTCTTCATCACTCATGACGTTTGAGTTTCTGTTACCTTTCTTCTTGAACCAGTCTAGTTTTGTCTTCCTAGCACAGAACTGCTGCCTGCTGTATCAAGGCCCTTGTAGATCTTTTAACTCTCCAGCCAGGTGATCTGGAACTAATGACGTCAGTTATGTGTTAATATAGATGCAGATTTGTATGAACTCAAAACCAATGTCACTGTTAGTTAATTACATTTCACTTACAGCTGTGTTGTGTGTACTGATGTAAAGGTGAAACTGTGGCTTCACTACAACAAACAGAAAGATGCTAGAAATGATTTTGAACAGATTTTTCAAAGACTACTGTTGAAATGCAGCTGGAGCTACATCTTCAGCCTCGTTCCTGTTAAGGTAGATTTCTGACCTCCATGGCTCCACCAGGACTTTCTAGCTATGAGACAAGAGTGCTAACCACTAGACCTTTTTTCAAGCCAAGTCTATTTTCAATTCTTTTAAGGACTGTTGATGGATATATAGGTTTTGTGTTGTAACTTACATTAAAAAGTGTTTTTCGTACTGTCAACTTTGATTCATTGAGAATTTCTACAGTTTTTTTCTTAGTGCTAATATCTGCATTTTCTTTGCCTTTGATTACCTCATAAAATGCATAATATGGTATCAAGTATGAACCAGTTTTTAATGTCCATCAAACTTTTTTCACAGTCTGTGTCGTTTGTGGCTCATTTAACTCATGAGTGCAGCATCTCTTCTGGTTGCATGTGGCATAATGTAAAAGTGAATGGTCCACTCCTTGATAATTGCTAAAGTACATGACACATGAGCGGCACATTTTTCTGGTTCAGAAGGGGGGGAAAAAGTCACTTTAAAATGATCGTAAACCATTTTTTTAAGAAATAAAGTATAAAAACAACGAACTAAGCAATGAACAAGGGCTGCAGGATGGCGCAGTGGTTAGCGCTCTTGCCTCACAACAAGAAGGCCCCCGGTTCAAGTCCCGGCTGGGGGAACATGAAAAACACAATATCAATGGGGGACCTTTCTGTGTGGAGTTTGCATGTTCTCCCCGTGCATGCGTGGGTTTTCTCCGGGATCTCCAGCTTCCTCCCACCGTCCAAAAACATGCTACATAGGTTGATTGGCAAATTGTCCTAGTGTGAGAGTGAATGGATGTGTGATTGAGGATATTCTACCCTGCGACAGACTGGCGACCAGTCCAGGGTATCCCTTGCCTACGCCCAAGTGGCCGGGATAGGCTCCGGCAACCCTGTGACCCCGAAAGGGAATAAACGGTTAAGAAGATGATGAATGAACAACGAACTTGCAGTGTTTTAGAAAATGTGCAGTGTTTTGTCAGCCTGCCCTATGGCAGCTGTGGCTACATCAGTAACCTACCATCACCAAGTATGAATGAGGAGTGAAAAATAATGGAGACACATTGAAAGTGCTTTGTGCATCTGGAAAAAGCGCAGAAAAATCAAATAGATTATCATTATTATTATTAAAATATTATTTAAATATCATGGTTGAGTGTAATTCTAACTGATAAACTTGACAAATAACACCCAGCAAAGCTCCTCTCATTGTTCTGGTTGTGGTTTAGGAGATTTTGTTACAGCTAGCCACACAACCTACTGTCCTTTGTCATGACCCACCTGACTCATCATAGACTGAGATTTTAGAAATCAGGGGTTTACAATGTACCGGCACTCCAAAAGAACTTGCCAAGTTAAAATAAGGGTGTTTTGGTGGGAGGTGGGGTCAGTCTAAAACAACTGTCCCTGACCTGTTTTCCAAGTTTAAGATGTGGATATTACCGGCATAAAAATCTATATTTCCTGATTGTAAAAAAAACACCAATCCACTTTATTTGCAACTTCTTAGTAGCGTCCTTTTAAGTAATCTTCTGTAGAGGGTCCTGTCGCAGTGAATTCATAATTTAATTAAGACTCCCTTTCTAAGGTGTAAGCTTACTGTCTTCTTACTGCCTCTTTTTGTGCAAAAAAATTCCCCAAAACCCTTGTTTTTTTGTTTATTTTGTTAGCCGGTGGGTTTTTTAATTTAGTGATAAAGTATTGGGTGTTATCGACTGAAGCAGCTGCTTCAGGAAGCCGTCAGATGTGGTTACAACATGTGAGGCGAGCATCTTGACATGCATCAAGAGTAAGTCAAAGACAGATGTGGTTCAGAGAATCCAGTTGTTCTCCAAAATAAAACATCAATCAGAATAGGATAATAAATAAAACAAAAATTTTATAGGTTAAGTATACTCTTTGTTTAGACCATCACCAGTTAATCGACGGACCGTTAAGCAACTCTGCTCTAACACAAAGCCATACACAGAAATACTGAAAATATTAACTGTCCTGAAGCCACGATGATATACTACATACTCGCTCGCAGGTTATTTAACAGATAAAAACTTAAATCAGGTTTCCCTTGAAGATGCTGGCTTTACTTCATAATACCTCACGCCGTACAGGGGTTGACCCATACGGGTGCTGCAGGTCTTTGGGTTTTCCAGGGCTGTGTAGGGCTCTGGGCAGGAGCGGATGCATCTTTAAGGGAGTGCAGGTGTGTCTTGCAGTTCCATTGAGGCTTGTTTGGCAATTGGAATTGACAGTGGAACCTACGATTGTTGTGCATGTGGTAAATGTATTGTGAAGTTTTTGTAAGGATAATGTAGGTTAAACACATTTATGACGTATGGGTGATGCTGTCGTATGATGCCCTGACGCCCAATCGTTAGTAAGGTGCTTGCACCGTCTCCTTACTGACTACACACAAATGCTACACACACCGTGTGTGTAGGTGATACGTAAGTGCCCGTAGCATGACCACACAAATTGCACTCTGATTCTTTCATTTTCTAAATTCTAACAGTGATGCTGGGGCGAACTCTTATCACAAGAACAGCATGAATGGGCCCCTTGTGAACTGTGGAAAGTTCATGGGGAAAATGAAAAATCTGTATGATACGCTTGCGTCTCACCTAATTCACCCTTACGTACCCTTACATGCTGTCTAAGTTTTTGCTATGACCTGTCGCCCACAGCATTACCGTAGCGTGAACAACCGACCGGTCTGTAATCCCGAAATTTCACGTGGGCCCTTGCGTTCCCTCTACAGGTTTGCCCATTTTTACCCAAAGAAAGCCTGTCTTCACTTGTAAGGGCAGTGGTGACTAAGGCATAAAATGTCAACATCAATGGATTTGCTAGATTCTTTGGTCAGACTTGGAACACCAACTCATCTATCATGACATTTGAAACTGCATTCCTAGAGCTGGAGAAATAGCCATGAATAATTATTCATCACTTTAGTAAATAACAATAGAAGCAGATTTTCAAATGGCTGTGAAAAGGGAGTAGTTATGATGAGAAAAGCAAGACACATAATTTTATGGTTCTGTAGAGAATTTATTTAAAGTCATGAAATTTCCAACAATTCAAATGTCATGTTTTTGTTCTTAATTTGTTTACTATTTCTTTTTGTTTTCAGTGGGTATTTCATCATCATAACTGTTGGTTTAGTCCTGTATTTTTCATTATTTTCTTCTTGGAATAATCAGTTGTGAATCCCCATTTTACAGTTTTGTCAGACTAGAGATAAACATTAGTTTCAAATGAAACCTTATGTTCTCTACTATGATGAGTAAAGTTACTTTAAAATTAGGACGCCCCTTTCATGTTCACCTTATTCTCTTTGCTGTTTGAGGATATTGATGCTGGTTCAGTATCTGCATCCTTTATGCTTACTCCAAATAACAGCATCAACCCTCTCTCTGTTTGGTTTACGTGGTAAACGGGATAAACTCGGAGATACTTCATGGAATAGCTGCAGTATATCTAAACAGAGTGGAAAGCCATCCTGTGAAAAATGATTGTCCTTGGTGGCTAAAATGCAAATAAGATTGTTTGGTGAGAATGACTGAATGCTGCTGCATACCCTTTCGCTTCCACTATAATGCAGTTGTCTAACATTGCAATTGATGAACAATAAAGCTTAAATTCAAAAAGTGGAATTGGTTTTTCAAATAGAAAATATTTGTTGCAGATCGCAGAGTAAAGGAGACATTATTTCAGATTGTATATTTATGTCCTGAAAGTTGTATTAAATTATTAAAACACTTTTTAATAACGTGTATTTTTCAGTTATGAATGCAGGCTTCTCTTTGGAGCACCTGGTTATAAAGTGCGATTAAACCCTCTGCTTTTTTTTACTGGAAGTGTCTCGTTTGAGGTTTGTCCTGCAGCTTCAACATGCATGAAAACATAGAAACAAATGACTCTTTTCTGCTTTAGAGAGCAGGCAGGTCTGGGTCTGGGAGCTCACATGTGCGTACCAAACTCATACACAAATCCTTGCAGGGTTTTCTCAATTGATTGTATTGAGAGTCGCACAAAAATGAATTCAGTACATTTTAATCTGAATTAAGTATGTGATGAACCATTGACAGTGTTATGTTGCATTACAATCCTCCTGCATAGAAAAGGTACATATTTTCACTGAACATAAGTTCTGATTAAAATAGATTTTGGTGCATAGTGTAGCAACAGAATAGAGTTTGCTGCCTGCAGCTTCATTGTTTTCAAGCACTTTGACTCAGCAGCAAAGAAATTATTTTTTCTGCCTATTGTGTGTTTTCATTAGTGTTATACCGGCATGGTATAAAAAAGAAGAAACAATTGACAAGAGATGCAGTTAAAAAACAAACAATCAAAGAAAAAAAAACGGACTGTGCGTCATGATGAATCAGCAGCACCTGGAGCTAAACAACCTCCATTCCATCCATATTATAAGAAGGAAGATGGCTGGTTTGGCTGGAGACTAAATATTGTGTTAAAATACACAGAGAACGATAGTGATAGTAATGTTGATCCAATTGATGTTTTGATTAATGATGCTGTACATTTTAAACCAGTTGTCTAATAGGAGGATCTGTCTGATACCATCTTTGAGCCCTTCCCTTGATTGTTAAGTATAGGACTCCACTTTCTAAGTTCATCACTCCCACTTCAAATGCTTAAATATTAGTGGTGTAATGAGTCATAGTTGATATTGGTTCATTTTGAAAAATCCAATTGTATCTGATTCACTAACCTTAAATCAATTCAGGACATCTTTAGCCAAAAACTCAACCAGTGTGACTTAGAGATACATTTCTGGGTACTGAACAGTGCAAGTGAGGTTTCCAGATTCCTTCTATTTCTTACAAGATATTAAAGTGTAAATTAAATGTGTTCAAAAACCAGGTAAACAAGAATTAATGGCAAATCCATTCACATTTTAGTTTCATAAATTTCAGCCCACGTCTTTGCAAATTCAGCGTTTCCACTAGAATGATGGACTGATCATATTTTGCTGCAACATGTGTGTGTTGGACGCTGTAATGCACTTAGTTGTTTTTACATCGTAGTAACATAAACCTACCCTGCTTTCCAATATAAAAATAATCAATTTATTTTATTTTAAATGATTTTATGTGTAGTTTGATTCAGTTAACAACTTACCTCAGGCAGATCGATCTGGTTGGATTAATCAGTTAAGGCGATTAGTGATTACACCCCATTAATTATGTAACTTTTGTACTTCAACTTTTATTATCAGAGTTAGTTTAGACTTCTTTAGAACAAAATTATTGTAGATCAAACTTCAATAGTCGATTGTGTTTAGCTAGAAGATCAGCTGCCAGAGAAGATCAAAGTCTACCCTGTGGTGTAGTGGTAGACTTTGAAGTGCTTTGGGCCTTCGAAGAAGGTAGAAAAGTGCTATACAAGTGTACCCCATTTGCCATTGTGTGTCACCAATTGTTAAACAGTGTATTTAAATTTGAAAGGTTTCTTAAATGAAAAAATTGGATTTAGACACACTTTTCTTTATGAGTAAAACTACATTATATACATTACAACTAGGGCCTTTGGCTGTATACTAGTGTGGGCAAAGCAATAACAAAAATGTATGTTTTCTTTGCAAAATTTTCTCTGCATTTGCCCCGAGTCAACTATTTTTTAATATTTTAACTGTTCTTAAAAAAAATACAGATTGTACTTCACGCAATTGGGATGCTCGCTTAGAAAGACTTTGCATTGATTTGCAGTTCTCTGTGAGAAGTTGCAGCAAAAAGTCTGGCGCAGCATAACAAAGCAGCGAGGTCAGATTTACTAGGGAAAGGATCAGTTGTCGGGATTTATACCACATATGCAATCACTGTCCTGTCAGGACTACAGTTATATGCCTTGTCAGCAGGTCTTACCACGCCTCTGTCTCAAAGTTTTGCTTCAGATGACATTTCTGTCCTGTTTTCTTAAGAGTGGAGCCTTTTGAAAGGTCTTTGTAATTGCTGCAATCTTTAAACTGTTTCATACACTGGTATTGCTTTCATATAATCAAAAGTAAAATCAGCAGGAGGTTCTTTTGTTGTTGATTGATACTTACAGCCGTGTCATTGGAATCTTGTTCATGCTGTGTTGAAAAAATATATTCTCCATTAGTTGTTTTCACCTGTCAGTTATTTAGGTTTTTCTTTAATTTGCCACCTGTCTGTTTCTATCTAAACATGCGCCCTGCAGCAAATTGAAGGGCTCCAATAGTTGTAATTAATGTAGCAAGTGATGCATTTAGTGCAGAGCTTAAGGCAGACCATTCGAGTATCAAAAACAATAGAAGGAATTAGTTAAGAGTGTCAAGAAACGTATTTTAAATTCTATAAAAAAAAATACCTGGTCCTGTAACAGACCTTGTTCGACGCAGAGGCTCTGCTCTTTTCTTCCTCTCAGCTGAAGGCCAGCGCAGCTTTCATTTCACTGTACGGTGATGAAAGGTTATATTGAGCCATAAATTAACTATACTGCTCTGCCACATCCAACTGGCTACTCTCCGAAATGATAAACTCCTTCTTTGCGCTGGAAGAAGATGTGCAATGAAAACACAAAGCAAATTACTTTTTAAAATGTGGCCCCTGGTACTGTTAGTATATTAGAGGGCATCTATACAGGACTCAAGGCTTTAATGTTTAGTAAAACGTATTACAGCATGCGTTTTCAGAGCAGTGGGAACATTAGAAAAAGTGTACAGCTGGATGTCTCGTCTATGTTCCAGCTTTGTACTTAGATGCCCCCTCGAAACCCTCTTGTCTATAATCAAACAGAGTGCTTTAGACTCTTTTTTTTCTTCCTTATTTTTTTTTTTCCAGTTTGTCACAAATGTCAGATGCCATATCTATCCACATCGCACACCAGGGGGACCAGCTCACAGACATGAGTGCACTTTCTATGAAGATTATTTGCATAAAAAAAGCTGCAGACATTTGGATCAGACTTAGTTGGCACATTACGTTGCTTTTGTGTCGTGTTTTTATTTTCTCACCAAATAAATCCTCATTCACACTCTCCCTGTTTCATTTAGATGTGTTTTATTACTATAAATAAACGGGTGAAAAAAAAACTTTCCTCTTTATTTTGTCTACTACTTGTAAATTAATTACATGCGGTCTCATCAGTACTTGGACAGATTTGCTAAGAAATAATCCGAATGCTAAAAGGCTGCAGTTTTTCCAGCCCATTATGGAAGATTCTCACATAGTGGAGCAGAGTAGTGTTGATAGAGTAGATTTAAGGTGCAATAAAAGCATGAAACTCAAAGAAAAACAAAGTTACGGGGTTGGATCAGGCCAAGTTGTTCAACCCCAAGGCACTGCCTTCACTCAAAAGGTAAATGAGAACCTCACTCTTCAACAACCCATTTCATCAATTATACACTACAGCTGATGAATAACGCACTTTAAGATGAACTGGTTTAAACTCTGACAGAGCTAGAATTACAGCAGCACTGATAAAGAGGAATGAAAGTGTTAGCAAACTCCTAGTGTTGCTGTGTTTAAACAAGCTTTGTGCACTCTTTACCCTAACTGGATATGACTTCTTTCCACCGCTGCTGTAAACAGGCTCATTCTCAATTTTCGGAATTATTTAGCTATACCACATCTGGTTTACATCCTTTAGCCACGCATGGTCTTAGGTAACAAAACATTAAACTGCCCCTTAATGTTCTGTGTGATCCTGAAATTGTGATTCATCAAACAGGCAATTATTTATCTATACATTTCTTTTCATGATGTTGCAAGACGTTTTTTTGAGGTCAGATGGTTTCCTCTGTAGAGAAATGGGAATATTTACCATGAAGATTTTCACTTTTTTTTTTTTTTTAATGTTCTCATCCAAGATTGTAAAGTAGACCTGTTTTTCAGGAAGGCCTGGAAACCAAAAACTTCAATCCATTTAATCAATGAATTCGAATTTGTTGTTTTAGACGATTTATTATTGCGGAAATTGAGATTGTATTTTTCTCAGTTCTCTGCTTTCTTGCACTTCTGTTGTTAAGAGTAAAGTCAGTCAGCCGGTCTCCCGCAAAGCTCAGAATACTGACACTACGATGCTAAGATGCCATTATAACGAGCTGTTTCGTGTGTCGCCTACATGTGATCACGGACCGGTTTAAAGTAAGACTGTATTTTCACGGAGCTGACTTTAAGACATGGTCATTTGATCTTATTTGCAGTTTCTTTGCCTTACACATTATGAACGCACACCTACGTGGATTTTTTTGTTGTATTATTGTTTCTGTATTTGTCAAGAATGAAGTTGGTGATTGGTGGCCAAACCAAACCATATTAAGCTGTCAAATTTCTCAAGTTCTTTCCAGACCAAGTCCACAGGACAAAATCCATTGGTGACATGATCACACTCCATCAAGGAGTTCATTCACTGTTTAGTAACTAACATCCTCTTGCAACAACAGCCTGAAATTTCCATTTGGCAGACACAAGGAAACTAATTAGAGAAGAAAAACACTGCCTTGAGACACAAAAAGTCTCAAGGGAGCCAACTTTAAATTGCCAAGAGCAATTTTCTGTACATCCGTCTTGCTTGTTGCTGTGATTGATCTTTTCCTCTTGCCAAAAGCACAAGGAGGATTTGGACACTTTCGTCATGGCGTGGCTGCCCCCTGTAGAATCTTTCCTGCGTCCTACATCTCTTAAGTTGCTGTCATTTTTACACTCATCAATTATTGCCCCGTTTAATTTGCTTGCATTTGCTTCATCCACTGTCTATCCTTGGATCAGCAAAAACCATTGGCTAGCTTTGTTTTGTTTTTTCCCACATGGTCCAATTGTTTTTGGACCCTTGCCCCACTGCAGTCTTTTTCCTTTTCTAATATTTGTTCATTATTTTTTTCTCTGCTCTTCACTTAAGAGTTTCCACTCTTACAGTCATTGAAATAGGGAAATTTATGAATCAATCTCTGGTCTTCTACTTCTTTTTGTTGGTATTGCTGACCTCTTTCGCGTTCCAAACAGGAAGTACCTGCTGCCTCTATGATGCCAAAATCCCATAGATTTCTACTGAGAAATAAACTGCTATTACTCAGTCATTCTGTTTGTCAGAATAACCATTCTATGTCTGCATGTTTCAACACATTTTCATTTCTTCTTTTGATTATGGTACAGCTCCTTTAATAAGTCTAAATTAATACTAGATCAAGTCATCACCTTCTACCTGACTATTGGAAACACACTTTAACATCCCTGTTTTATAGACAGTTTAGAAAACACACAAGTGAAGTGAATTTTTTTTTTTAACAGATTTGTTCGCTCGCAGTTTATATTTTGAATTTGTCTGTAAAAAGGGACTTGTTAACTGGGTACTGACGATCTTCTGACATCCTAAGTGGTTTATACCGCGGTACCATCTGGGAAATAGTTGATCAAAACAGTTTTATAAATGACAGGCAGTTTTGAAAATGGCTTGGCAGGCGTTTGCTGAATCATCTTTCACACACTGCCTTCAGCTGCTCACTAGAAGTTGAGCCAGCTGGCAGAATTAAAAGTGTGTTGAAGTTGGCCAGAAAAGCTAGACAAAAAGAAAAAGAATAGAAATACTTTAGATTTGAAAATATGAACGTGTATACCAATCTTTTCGGCAGCTTAGTGTCATTGCTTTTAAAGCTAACAAGGAGGTATGGCTGCTGTTCAAGCAGATTACTGCTTGGAGATAGCAAACAGATTCCCTCAAGCTTGTCAGCTTCTGAGTATAGAGGTAAATTTTGATTAAGACATTTATGTGATCTGAGAAGCTTTTTTTGAGGAAAGACAAACAGAGGGTAGTGAAGAGAAAACAGACCCGAGAGTAAAAGTACATTAAAAGCTATTAATTACCTTTGATTGGTTTTTACACACTGGCCAATTCTGTCTCTTGCTGAGATCAATTTTTCTACTCTGAGTCTGAGAAAGCACAAACGAGGTCACACGTATTGCCCACCTCTGATTGTCTAATTTATTTTATTTCTGCATACGGTGCAACATTTTTGTTGTTCAATGTTCTATCTTATCTCATTATACAGTCAAACCTCTTTTAGACTTTCTGCAAATGTTTTTAGTTATTCAGGTCATGCTATCACAGAATCTCCGCTCCTCCCAGTTGCTGGACTTCTAAATTGTATCTACAAGACAGGAGCAGGAAAACGTTTTCTTGGAGGATCCAGTTTCTCTAAAGCTTCGTACATTTGAATGCTTGTTTACCCCATGGTGTTCACACTAGACAAGCAAGGTGGAGCTTCTTCTTTTATACTTTTATACTGTATATTACTAGATGTCTGCCACCTACAGTTAGAAGAGGCTTAGAGCACAATGTTGAAAGGGTTCAAATCTTGCGATTTGGGCTCAAAACAGAAACGTTGAGCTCATAGCTAGCGTCTTTGCAAGGGTAGATATGTCAGAAGAGTGGGCTTGGTTTATCCTTATTTGAAAAACAAACGCAGATGTCATCAGGCTCGTCGCCGTGTCTGGGTTCTCTCTACCAAATCCATCAAAGTTCGGTTTGAACATAGTGTTTGAACAGAAACCCTGTTCAAACACTGTTTCATGGAAACAGTTTAATTAATTTTATACATGAGAAAACACATAATTCTTTTACTTTTTCTATTTTTTGGCATTTTAACCCATTATTAAACCCCTTGAAAAAGTATTTGAGTTTTGGGGGATGAGTAGTCTTTGTAAATCTATTATCTGGGTAATGTTAAAATGCCAACAGACAAAAGACTTGGGTGTTTTTGGTCAACAGTAATGTGTTTCCATCTTTTTTGGCTGCTTCTTGCTCCACATGTCCTTCCTGAAGAAACCAGACTGTGACTGAACCTGGTCTCAAGCCAGCAATTTGCTGATTGAAAGTCCACAGTGCCCACAGCGCAAAGATGATGCATTTCTTATCTTAATTTCCAGATTTATACATTAATTTAACTTTCTCCCACAATTATGTAGTACATTTTACATTTTATATCTCCAGATATAGCTTTTTTCGTTAATGTTTTCTGTACGTTAATATGGTCATCTATAAAATTTAACCAACATAAGAATGAACTGTTTTTTTGCATACTACTATGACCTGCATGCACACACTAGAACTGAGCTCAGGATTTTTCTGGCCAACAGTTGTGGCGATAACTTGTAATAATTCAAAGTTCTTTGTCTTCTGAAACACGTGTTTTTATCAAGTAAAGCAATATACTTTATTGACATTTACTTTAATATAGTGGTTTTGTTTGATTTATTTTCTCAAGGAAAGTCTAAATAATAATAAAAAAATACTTCTTTATGCCGAGGCTTCTTTAAAAAGCTTCTTTGCTTAGAATAGCTTGACAGCAGGAGTTTTTAGAAGTTTAACTTACTTATTGCTTTTTAAGCAGCAAACATTTTCACATTATGATTTGATTTAACTCACAAAGATCATTTAGAAGTGGGCCTATGTGATGCCAGTATGTTGGTGGACGTATTCCCTGCACTCTGCCCAACATAAAAGTTCCATTTAAAGGTGAGACCTGGTGCTGTGAGACAGTCAGATCTGGCTAATTAAGAGCGTCTTTAATTGTTTTGTGTTTGCATATCAGGGAATTCTCCCAGATTCAAAAGAAAGAACTGAGTATTTGATGAACACAGGCTGTATTTCAATGTGAAGACAAGTGGGAGTCGGTTTTTGATGTTGCCTTTCCTGCTGGAGCTGCTCGTTGGTGCTGGGGGAGAACACAGTGTCTGTCTTGCTAGTTGGAGGATGTGTCAAAACGAGTGTTGTGAAATCAGGATACATAAAACACAACTTCAGTTTTTAGCTTCCTTAGTAGATTTGATAGGAGGGAACAAGTTTCAAAGGAAGACAGATTCCTCCTTTTGTTCAACACACACAGTCATAGTAAGACAGTTTACACAAATGTCTAATCATAGTCAGATTTTAAGAGTTATCAGACTTTTCAAGCGACATGTAGACCAGATAATCTGATTAGGAAATATCTGATTTAAAAAGTGGTTATTTCCCTGTGAATTCACCTTTATCCTATGGTCTGGGTGAATACTCGGTTCTAATTGGCTACAGTGTATCCACTAAAAAGGTGATGGGCACCTACACAAGAATTTGCAAACAAATAGCCCAAATGTTCCATGTTACTGTGCCGCCTCAAACAGCAAGTGGTAATAGAAACTTAAGCATAGATGGACATACGGTATTTCACAGTTTATCACGACAGGAAGACAGTAGAAAAGATCTCTGTCCTTCAAATGGCAATACGATTGGCATGCAAGTATCTTGATCAACATTTTTAATCAACAGCAATGTTTCATTGAATATTAAATTGTTGGTTGTCTGTCTTTCTTTCTTGCTTACTTTATTGCTTAATACAGAGTACATATGTGTTTATAAATAATTTTATTAGTCGTTTACTTATTTGAAACAACCTTTTGCTTCATCATCTGCTCAAAAACAAATACGAAGAGGTGAACTTTCCCTTTAAACTGATGATTTGTATCATTTAACATGACGTCTAGCATTTACACTGGTTAGTCCTCACCAGCTGCAGCAGAGTGAGGTTGGTGCTTGCTCACTAGCCTTTGCCATGCATCTGAATGTAAAATGCAGGTAGTGGAAGTGAAAACCAGAAACACGATAGAATTATAAACGAAATGTTTCCATTTGGCAGCTTGATTTATTTTATTTTGTTTAAAGAACAGGATTTACTGTTGTCGTATCTGTAGACCACAATAGCTGTATGAGCTTGTTTAATTATCCCAGACTTTTTAATTTAGAGATCCTGCTTCAGAGTTTTCAGTATTCACTGATCATAAATTCCATTCAGCTTTTATTCTACAGGGAGGCTTAAATGAGATGAGAATTTTAAAATGGTGTAATGTCACAGCTCCCTGGTGGATATCTGGCTTTGGAAAAGTCGACAAACTCTCACAAGATTATAAAGTTGAACAGCTCTTAGCTGCCTGTAGCCCTTTTTGAAATGGGAAGTCAAGCTCTCACAAGTTGTCTTTGAGGTTCTGTCCAATTAAGGAAATAGAAAACTGTGTGACCCTCTTTCTGTCCAGGCTAACAGAAACAAAACTGAACGTCATGTGGATTTCATTCTATTTGACTGTAGTAGTCAGTCATACTCAGAAACATAGAATTTTAAGGCCGTGTCAAACTGCCGCTACTTACAAGTTAAACATTGTCCATTTATGAATTTTTTTTCTTTAGTGACACACGCGTGATACATGTAATTCATAAGTTTTTCTTGCGTTCGTCATTCATTGATGTGTGCAGATGTCCGCCAAGAGCTTCAGCTGACGGATCTTTACGCGAATTTGGTTTTGAGCTGATCCGCTTTTTTTGATTGAGACTTAAGCAGTTCATGCATAGTTTACTACTTTCATACACATTTATTACGTAAATCTTATTTTGCGTGACTTTTGTGAGATGCATATGCAAATTTGCGGCTTTCCACAACCATTCCACGTATGACTAACAGACTTTTCATGTATGTACCAACGACGTACAACTGTAACATCGCATATACGGCGCACATAACGCATTAAAATTGCATAGTTGATACACAAATCACTAATACATTGCATATAAACAGTGAAATAATCACGCACGGTTTTTGCACGCCATATATAAATCGGCTTTACAATCCGGTGGTGAGGCGTTGCGTAAAAGGCGAGTCGTGGTGGGAGGGCGGGTACAGAATCTAACTGTTTAATTAAAACAAAGCATCACGGGGGCCCATGCGGCAGGGACTTCTGCCCAGTGCTCTGAACGTCAACGTGAAGTTTACATGTTCTTTAAGTGATTTATTCGTACTTATTTCTGTCACGGTGAGGGAGGCTCGAGAGCAGGTAAGGACCCAAATGCAGAGGTGGCGGCACATGGTTCAAGGGCAAGGGGGTTTAATGCAAAAAAAAAAAAGGCGCTGCAGAGCAGGAATCAAAACAAAACAAAGCTTACTGTGGTGTGGCGAGAAACATGGAACATGACATGAAGGGACGAGGACACATGAAGATGTTACAGACGTTAATGGACCAGCACAAGAGGAAGGGAGAGACGAGACTTAAATACAGGCAGGGCAGGCAAGACACAGGTGAACATGATCAGGACAGATAGGGACAAGGAAGTAAAACTCAGGAACATGACCAAACAGAACACCTTTCAAAATAAAACAGGAAACAGACCAAACATGATAGAACAAGAAAATAAATCAAAAACAAAGACAAAAGAAACCCAAACCATGACAATTTCATGGCTTTACCGTGGTTCATTCGTAATGCATGTGTGAAATTTCACTTTAAGAACCACACATTTTTCAATTTTTCTACATTTACGTTCACGTATGACCAGTTTTCATCTGTGAAACATGTGCATATTGAACGTAGCTGCATTGTGAGAATGCTTTTAAATTTTTATAGGAAGCTCATTTAAAAACAAATATACCACACATTAATATCACAACAAATCGTCTTATACTGGGTGAAGACATGATCAAACGTAGTATGAAATAACCATTTGCCATTTGTTCTTTGGTTAAAAAAACAAACACTTTGGTAAATTGTCTGGTCACTCTCTGCAGCTAGAAATGAGCTTCTAGTAAAGGGTCTTTGTAAAGACTTGAGAACTTGACAGTTTTAGTTATTTCTATATGTATCCATGCCATTCTAACACTGATAGAGCCTCTAGTCTTCTGACTTTTTTGGAGTATACGGCCAAAATCAATAAACTGGTCAATTTTTATGCAGAAAGTACAATTGACTATTTGTTAATTGTCAAAACTGTATCACAACGCGAGGCTCATAGCGACAGTTTTTTTTTATTTGAAATGGTTTATTTCAAGCAATCAAATAGGAGTAATACACACAAAAGCAATATAATCATCAGTTATACATTCATACAGTAACTAATCAAACTTAGGATAATTAGACATAATTAATAAAAATTGCTTGAAAGGGAGTGGAAAGAAGCGAACTTATATAATCCCACCCCGTTATACTATAACCATTTTATTACATGATTTATCAATAAGTAACCGTCAGTAACCGTCATGCTTCAATAGTTTATTGGCTTTGTAGTTTACCAAAGTCATACTATGTGCTTTGGACAGGTTTTTTGGGTGCCATGTACCACAGAAAATCAGTTCAAGGCAGCCGGACAACCAATAATAATACTGTTGATATCTGAGAAAATTAATGAATTTAAAGTGTAACTTATGTTCTGAAAAATACTGAATTTTGATTTTCTTTTTTTTTTCCATCTGTCAGACAACTTTTTAATCTTTAGAATCACTGAAAAGTTGTTTCCACTCTGTGATGTTAATTGATTTTGCTAAGAGACTTAATGAAACCTAATAATTATCTTTTTACATTTCATATAGGTTTCTCAACATGACGCTGTTTTTAGCTTTATTGGTTGATCGTGTGATTGCACAAGGTCATTTATGTTTTTAAATTATGAACAATATAGGGCTCCATAGTGAATAGCATGAAACAGAAGTAGTTCCTCTGAGAAAAGCTGTACAGTGGGAAGGCAGCAGAACATTAGCCTGGGCACTTTCACAAGGACTGGTTGAAAAATGATGAGAGATTTGAGTGAGCGAGGGAGCTGGGAGGGGGAGGACTGAGAGATGGAGAGTGTTGATGAATGAAGAGACGAGATAGAGGAGAAGGGTCGGAGAGACGAAGAAGAGAAATACAATATTAAGAAAGATAAAGATGTTTGCTGTCTTTAAACGACAGGTGGAACGGAAAGAAAAAGTGAGGTGGTTCGAAAGTGAATGCAAACTGTACGAGGAGTTAACAGCCTAATCAGGACAACAAAAAGCTGCTGTAGCCGCTCTGAAGGTCTGGCCCTGCAAAATACTCGCAGCAAGACGGCCAATCTTGCACCTTGTGTGCATCTTTACGTGTGCGTGAGAGGAGAAGATAGAGTAGCTTTCAGCCCCTTATCAGAGACTTTCTTATTGATTACAATGATGACTGCTGTTCGACTTTTTCCCCGTGATGAATGGGCTTAAGCCCCGTTTCCTCTCAGACTGCCGGACTGACACACAAACACACTTTTGTTTTGCCATATTTCAACTTAAAGGAAAAATAGAAAAGAAACAAAGCCAATTAACTTCAAAGTTTTTTTTTATGCATTGTCTGGGATTCGCATCAGAGGCTGGCGTAGGAAGAGACTTGTTTTCCACATGACTACACAGCTGCACAGCACAGTGAATGGCAGTTGGGCATTACGTAACAGACAACTACCCCAAAAAATGGATTGTACACCCAAAAACTCCTAAATAATTACAGCTAAACACTTGACTGCTGGCTTGTGAAGCGAGTGCTAATATCTATACAGAGCAAAAGTGCTTCGGAGTTGTTCCTCTTTGGCATTAATCATCCTCATTAAAGCGCCTCCTGAGAAATTGATCTACCGAACAATTAAAGTGGAACAGAAATAATGGAAAGATTCAATAACTATAAAACATCGGGAACGTGTGCGGTAAAATGGAAGCTCAGAAATATTACAACGCATTGATTAGCTGCTACAACTCTGTTTTTTATTATTTATGATGCGTCCCTGTGTGGAGCCATGCGGGCTGGGTGAAAGAATTGCCAAGGATCAGATGTAATAGAATGTGCTGAAGGAGCTTTGTTGTGTTGCGTGACTCTTTGTGCGTGTCTCTCTCAGCTACTATATGACACAATCTTTTTTGTTTGCAGCAAACTTTGATGTTTATAGTCCTGCATTGGAAAAGGAGAACTGCACTGTGGCCTGATTTCTTTTAGGTTTTTTTTTTGTAATTCTCTATAACCAACAGCGAAGGGAGCTGGCCTTCTTCAAAGCACGTCAGTGTGAAATTCTTCCAAGATATCACATTATCAGGGAAGCCTACTGTGAAAGAACTAAGGCTAGCAAATGACCTATAGTTTGGCTCAAAATCTAAAAAAGATGCAAGACAAAACTATTGGGCATATGCTCAAATAAGTGGATTTGCTAGAGTTTTGTCTGGTTATAGAGCCAGAAATACAAAATCCTCTGTCCCTGAAGATAAGATCAAATAAAGATACTTTATTGATCTCAGCTTGGGAAATTGGGCTGTTGCAGCGTCCGCATACAGGCTCAATAAACAACAATATACAAACAAACAATGGGTGAAAAATCAGAAAAAAATCAATCAGTTTGCATGACAGCTCTAGAAAAACAGACATCAAATGGGTTTATCCATTGCAAATGGATGATGAGTTATAGAGTCCGATGGAGTAAGGTAGGAATGATCTCCTGTAGCGGTTGGTGTGACATTGAAGCTGCCTTAGCCTGTTGGAAAGGGCGCTCCGTTGACCGTCAAGTACAGGATGGAGAGGATGCTCAGGATTATCCATGATGGACACACTGAAGTAAAATTAAAGACCCACTCCAATAAAAATATTTGTTTGATATATAGTTTTGGGTGTTTTTAAAATGTTCTTGTGGCATTTTTCTCATGGTGGGGGACATATTTTGAAAATTGCTAGTATTTCTGAGTATTTCTGTATTCAGAACATTGGGAAACAGAAGCAGACCATAAATGCCGTAAAAAAAAGTGTCTGTTATGTAGAAAATAAGCTGGGTGGGTCACAAGCTGTTTTGCTCCCTTCTGATGCATCCACTTGTAGACGAATAGAGCCTCGTACATCTTCATTTTCCTCCTCTGAGCTGGAATGTAGTTCAAACTGTACAGCTGGATAGCTCAAATATTGCTCGCCATTTTTGTTGCACCAGCAAAGTTAGGTTGGGGGTGTGAAGGGCTGTAAGCTAGCAAGAGAGTGTGTAAACAAATGGCAAAAATGGTAAATGGCGTATACTTTTATAGCTCTTTACAGTCACAGTCCCATTCACCCATTCACACACGTTCACACACTCCGCTGCCGAACACTGGTGCCAACCTTCCACCAGAGGCAAGGTGGAGTTCAGTGTCTTTCCCAAGGACCCTTGACACATGTGCGGGTTAGCCGGGAATCAAACCTGCAATCTTCCGATCAGAGGTCAACCGCCCTACCACTGCACCATGGCTGCCGCAAGCGGGTGACTTGAAGGGGGGGGCAGGGTTGCGAAGGCTCCTGGTTAACAACTGCTGCTCTGCAGAAACTGTCCTAGAAAACAACAGTTTTTAAGATTTTGCTTAAAAATGGCATAATCATATTTAAAAGATGACTGAGCAATAATGTCAATAGACGAAAAGATGACTGAAGTGGGTATTTAAGAGAAAAAGAGACATTGCCCCAAAAAATGTAATAAGAAAACGTATTTTTTTTAATTTATAGCATTTGGATAAGGGATTAGTGGAGTTGTTTTCCTTATGGCTGGTTCATTTAATGTTTCATATTGCGCAAACAGGCCCTGTGACAGACTGGCGAAGTGTTCAGGATGTCTTCTGCCTTCGCCCACGTGTGGCTGGGATAGGCTCCGGCAGCCTCGTGACCCCAAAGGGACAAAACGGGTTTAGAAGATGATTCTGTAAAGTTCATTGTGTCTATAAATTATGCTGAGTACTTAAATTATTTTTCTATCACAAACCAGTGTCTGATAGAAAAATAATTTAAGTACTACGGTTTAGAAGATTATAAATGAATGAATATTGTGCAAACACGTAGGCTATCAAAACTTTTTAAGTTTGCTGCATATAACATTTTTTAATTTGATTGAAAAAAATGTTTTCATTTCATGGTTTCTTGGTAAAACCCGAGAAAGAATCAAATGTTTTCTCACTTTATATTCATGTATCCTCATTTGTGGTGCTGAACACTTGGAGATTTTTTGTAATATCACTTTCCTCTTCTTCATGCTCTCATGCATTTATTGATTTTATATCATTGCGTAAAATCAGATATTTTGCTAGAAGCTCCCAATACTGGTGTCAACATCAGATGGTGTTGTGTTCAGGGGAAAAAAACAACAAAAAAAACTGTTAATCCAGAACAGCTGTTTGTGGTACAAAATGTACAATGTTAGAGGGGACTCTCTGAAATGTATGGAGCCAGCCGTTAAAGTGCTCAGGCAGGTTTCTGTTCTACCACTTCTTCATTTTCTCCACTTTGATGGGTCTCATTTCTTACAGATCCATTTAGAAGCACATTTGTGACCTTGCCCTGGCTTTGAGTGGATTGGTCAACTCCTGACTCAAAGCCGCTGGTTGTATAACAGCAGATAAACTGCTTCCAGAATGAATGATATTTGTTCTAAAGGCAAAACAACATGAATGCACAAGCAGACAGCTGGGCGACTGAGGCGACTCATGGCCTCGTCGGCGTCAGTAAGCATCAAAGCCACTTAGAACGCGCTCAGAGACTACTGCTGCATGCTTTATAGATAAACCACTTCTGCTGCTGGAGTGAACACTGCTCACCTCTGCTCACTGTCTGAGCCCCTAATAGGTGCATGCACAGATATTCACGTGGTTGCACATGCATGCAAAGAAGTCCATCCTCTTAAGCATGCAACAATTGGAATTCACACAGTGATTTCTGGTGTGGACAGCATGCAGCTAAGGGAGTGACACATACACACTCGAGCAGGCATAATATCATTATTCAGGAGGCAGCTGGCTTGTCGAGCAGAACATGTCCTTGTCTCAACTGTTTGGAGTCAGCAGGACGGTCACGCACACACAAATAGACACACTTTCGCACACATACCTGAACATTTCCATTCTCCTGCGTCCAACGCCGTACGTTTGCTTGTCGTTGCTCTTCTTGAATGTGTAAACACATCAAACATGCAGCTAACATTGGAACGAATCTTTCATGAGCAGAATTTGGTTATGCAGATTCATATTACTTATCAACACATATATAGTGATTTCAAATTTATTGGACCCTAAAGATTATTCAAGGCTGTTGCTATGGTAAATCATGATATTCTCTTGTCAACAAGCCATGATAAATGGCTTCCTCACCTTGTCCAGATTTTATTTAAATAGAAATTAGTTGAAACAATAAAAAAATTTAAATACAAACTGTAGGAATGCATAGACTCAAGATTGATCAGATATATAAGAATTGTTAAACAAGGTGGAGGTAGCATATTGATTTGGTCCGGCTTTGCTCGGCCTGGGACAGTGCAGAGGTCAGCCTCTGTACTGACTGTCACTATTAGTGACACAGACTCTCATGCAAGATGTCACTGAACCTGTCACTCTACTGCTGCCATGATGCTTTCCAGATCATGTGCCTTTGCTGTATATCTTTTACTGTTTGTGCAAACTGCTTGTAATACAATTTAAGGAAAAATAAACCGTGGAGAAATATTTTTAGAACAACAAAGTTATCCCAGGACTTAATCACCTCCTTGAAATTGCACAACTGGAAGAAGAATGAAAAACTACCGCCTGCAGCGTTGCTGTGAAAGAGGGAAAGCAGCTTGAAGAAAGAGCATAATAATATTACATTCACCCACTTTTCTTAAAGAAAGTATAAAATGCTTTTATGCTGCAGCGGACATGCAGGCACTTTTATATCAATAGACGAGTAAAAAACAAAACAAGGTAGAAGGTTCAGAGTTTAAAGGGATTCATAATTAACTTTGACTGTATTTTACAGAGAAAGTACTGCGGTCCTGAAAAGTAATTAAATAACTTTTTTGTTGATTATTGAAAAAAAGTCCAGTCCAGTCCAGTTCTATTATAGTCTATAGATTTCACACAACTGAATGAACATAGTGGCAGGGCTGTTATGTTATGCTTTTTTGTGTTTTAATATAGATCAAACATTCAAATGAAGGCTTTTGAGATTCTAATTATGTAACAAAAACCTTAATTCAGTGCAGGATATTACAGTTTTTTTTTTTTTTTAAGTAATTGATCATAAAATGCTCTTAGCTGTTTAAGGTCACAATTTAAAACTTAGGACTTCATTATTTTGCTTAAAATAATCCCACTTACAAAATCAATTACATAACAACAACAAAAAGCATGTGAATTCATTTTCTGTGGATGTTTTGAAGATGCAGTTCAGGGAAAAAGGTCAATAATAAAGAGCGGTAGCATGAGAAAGTCTTTACTGATTTGCTAAATCTCTTTGTACATAAATTGTGTAAGAGTTTTATTTTACTTGGATTTCCTCGACCGTTGATCCTTTATCTTTGTATTTCCTTATTATGATTTCCTGTCTTTTCTTTTCTGGTCCCCCCCCCCCTTTCTTCATCTTAACACAGTTTGGCCTGAGCTGCTCCAACACCAATTATCCTGTGCCAAATCCATGCATGTCAGCCTCCTGATTCCTAATCATCTCTTCTCTCTTTCATCTCCAAATCCTTTGTTCCTCCCTCTGTTCCTTTTCTTGTAACCTTTTCTTCTTTACTCCATCTGACCCAGCCCCTCCGTCTGCTCCACGTAAACACGCCGTATTATTGTTCCCCTGTCTTCCATTTATTCTTGACGCATATTTACCTCTTCCTTTGATATTTTTTTCCGTATTTCCCTTTTTTTTTTCTTCGTTTGGATCCGTCTTCACGTCTCCCGCAGCTCTGTGAGATGAACTTTGTTGCACAAATATGTCATTTCAGTCTGGTGGTTGAACAAGCTCCCATTTCACTTTTCAGCAGTGTAGTGTTACGAGCTCAGAGCTGCTGATGCTGCTTTTGCACTCAAACATCTTTACATTGTTATGCTCCTGTTGTCTTATCCTACACTTATCATTGCTCCAGGGTTTTTAGACTAAATGACTACAAATGCATTTATGTATTGACAGATTGTTGTGTCCTTGACTCGGGGGAATAGATGATGGATGGATGAATGTTTATATTTTCATACTTTTTTTCTATACTTGTGTACTAACACAGTCTTCTTGTTCATCTTTTAAAAACAGGTTCTTGATAAATGCTCATATTTCTCATTTTGATTTTCAATCCAAACATTAAATCAGACCAAAGGGATAAATTCCCAGAATGCAACTTCCAGTGAAGGATTGGCCTTAATGATAAAAACAAACTTTGTGTGCAGCTGCTGCTGTGTTTTTCTTTGTTCTTTTGTCAACAAGACTACATCACAGCTACTGAACGTGTTTCTGCCGTTTGCTCACTAATCCAACCCTTAATGAATAAACCGATTAATTAAAAGAACTTCTGCATCTAACAAACGATGTGGCATCTTCCATGTTAGGAGTTTTAAGATCAGCATTAGTAATGCTGGAAATGGAAGCACCACCCCTGCCTCTCCTGCTTTAGATGTCTTGCACAAACCTCACATAAATGTATGGCAGCTTACTGTTTCGATTTAGGTAATGAATGAAAAAAATTGCCATTTTAGTTTTTTTCTACATTTCACACGCACATATGAAGAAAAAGCTTCAAAGAGAGTTAATGTTTGACACAAGTGCAGTGTTTGCCAAGCCCTCCATATATTATTTACATCAAAGTAAACATTAATTCCTATATTCGGAGACGTTTTGGGCCATGTGATGTTGTTTCTGTTTGCTGCTCTCTGAAACGGTGCCAGCAGATAAAAACAAAAGTTTTTAACCCCAAACTGAAATTCTGCATGTATGACACTAATCCTGAGAACAAGTAAATGTCTAATACGAATGTAACTTTCATCAAATTTACTTTGAATCAGACAAGAGGAAGACAAAGGAGACAGAAGAGATGGATGGAGCCTAAAAAAGGGGGGGGGGCTGAATCCTGATTTCATATATTATTATGGGAGCCGCGCTGCTGACACTACAATCTTTATATGTTGGCATGGAGCAACCCCACCCCATCTTCCCATCACCCACAACTGAGCTATCTGTTTGCACGCTCTCCTGCTAGCCCACAGCCCCTCACACCCCAAACCAACTCCAGCTGGGCAGCAGTTTAGAGCCAGATGGCAGCTCAGACGAGGAAAACAAAGACGTACATGGATCTAGTCGTCTACAAATGAATGCATCAGAATGGAGCAGAGTGGGCTTCTCGTCATATTTTTGGCATAACACATGAGCTGTCTTTTATGTCAGCTACTCGTTCAAAACAATTTGAATAAAGAAATACTCAGACAGGCAATTTAAGGCTTAATTTTCCTTATATATGTCTTTATCATCTGAAAAATAACTCAAGAACATGTTAAAAACATCCAAAAGCACAACTTTCATCACAATTGGTCTTTCCCCCTGACTTCCGTAACAGTTCTTCCTTTTCCATTTTGAAATCCAGATTCAAAACTTTTTTTTCATTCAATTTTTATTCCTTGTTTTTGTGTTTTTAAAATTTCTTAGTGATTTTATTGTGTTTTACTTACTTGCTTACAATCTGTACAGTGTCCTTGAGTGTTTTGAAAGGCGCTTTTAAATAAAATGCATTATTATTATTATTATCTTATGTATGATCGGATTTTTTTTTTTTTATTAGAAAAAACAGCTAGCCAGAAGTCCCTGCTTAATGAAGCCTCATAAAGCCTAATCTTGTCTAAACCCTTGTCTGTTCATCAGTGGGTATGAATAACCACACACATGCTTGGAGAATATTTAGAAATGGGATGTGTCTGGGCTGTGCAGGCATGCACTGAAACGGTCTAAGACACACTAAATTTAGATTTTCAGGAAATGTTTCTCACACTCAGTCGTGTTCAAGCTGGAACTTAAACTAGATAGTAAGGAGTTTTTCTTGCCTCTTTAAACATATTCACAGTGAGAGTTGATATTGCAATCAGTGGCTGGTTGTGTCGAGACTTGACCACATTTCTGCCCGCAGGAAAAATGTTGCACGGCCTTTGATGGGTTATTTTTCTTCTCATGTGTCTGAATTTTGAACTCCTAGCATCTTTGCAGTTCTTGAAGCTTCTTTCCAGACCCAGTTTTTTTTTTTCTTTTGCAGGTCTGACTGTGGGAAGTGAATGTGTCAGCTGGTGTTTAGAAAACGCATCGGTCAGCTGTTTCTGTAGCTGACTTTACTGTTAAAAAGATCTTTTAGAGCACCTTTATGAGGGGCATGTGTACCTCATCCCATGGTGAAGTAACATCAGTGTCAGATGAATCTCATCCTGACTTTATTTTGGTGCATCTGCAAAACAACTTCAAGTAAAAATCTTCTACCATCTGTGTTTTATTGAATGTTATAGTTATGTGAAGGAAAAACATCACCTACGGTAGAAGCCCCCCCCCCCCCCACACACACACACACACACTCTCTTCCTGTGTTACGTCCCCATCTAAAGATTTGCATATGCAAAGGTGTGTTTATTGTGACTGTGGTAGCAGGAAGGCAGCAATGAAGAGGGAGATGGGGTGAGGGAAATAGGGGGAGGGGTTTGTTTATCTCTGTTATGTTTTTTTTTTTCCTGGTAACTGCGCCCCCTAAGCCCTCGCTAAGAGACGAGAAAGAAAAAAGAGAAGCTGGAACCATACAGGGGAACAGTAGAGGGGGAGAGACGGGGACAGAGGATGAGAGACTGGGGGGGATTGGAAGCAGTGCGAGCGGCGGCCAAGGCGCCGGAGAACAACGCGGCAAAGGAGGGCAGGATGGACAGACACACAGATGGATAAAGGCAGAGCGCGTGTCAGACCGCCGCTCGTCGCCCAAACAATGAACGGGCTGTGGTCGCTGCCGGCAACACATCGTCACGGCAACCGTAGCCAGAGGGGTGCGCACTGAGTGGGAATGGCAGAGAAATAGACGGATGGGGGGGTTATTATGTAGGAAGAAAGATGGTGTTCCTCTCCAGTGTGTGGACCTTTCCCTGTTTGTTTTGTGTGCTCGATCATGTGCGTCTCTGTGTGGTTGATGTGTATTAGTGGACCGCTGTCTGACTCCATGATCTTCTGTAACCATCTAGGTGAATACAAGAAGGATGAGCTGCTGGAGGCGGCAAGGTGAGTACCAGACTGTGCATGCTCTTTGTTTTCATTTGTTTATCTCATCTCCTGTTTACCATCTTTGTTACTCCTCTTCCTACCTGGTAAAACCTCACATGCATGTTTCCTCCTTTTTGTTCTCCCATATTTGTTGGCTGACTCATCTCTTACCTAGCTTACTTTTTTTCGTCTTCCCAGTTTGTCCACCCTTCATTGTCAATGTATTGACTCCTTTTTTTTTAATTACCGGTATTATTATTATTTTTTTTAATTCTTCTTTTATGTATTTTATGATTCTTCCTGGTTTCCTGTCATTCTGCTGGACCTCTGTTTGGATTGAAATGTTTATATTAACACACTTAGCTCCCACACTAGTCAGGTATTTCGGATCCAGAGAGCTCAGCACTTACGGGTCACTGACACACGCATTTAGGAGGGATGCTGTGGATGCTGGCAGTCAGTGCATGTGGGCTGTGTTTGTGTGTTTCCGTCTCCTGCATGTGGAAGTGGAATAGCTCTCATTTTGGGTTTGGATGTGGGCGGCCGAGAGCTCGGTGCCTTGGTCTCCCCTCCCCTCTCTTATTTCAGCTACACATGCAAATACGCACATCAACATAAGAGGGCAGCTGGCTTAGCCTAGAAATACCCCAGTGTATTATGGGGCATTTTGGCTGAATAAGTGCAAACTTCAGACCCAATGTGGGAGTCTCACAGCTGAGGCACTGACAGCCTCATCACACGTCATTGTAAAGAGTTTATTCTTTATTAATTTAAAATTATATAGTAAAATAAAAATGATCATGTTAAAAGGTTAGTAAAAGCTTTCTTTGTTTGAGCTTGTATTTTTCTATATGTAAGACTATAAAAAACTTTATTGACACAATACACTCATTCATTTCACCTAAACTGCGCTGACATCAGTTTTCAGTAGTTTGTCCCTTCTCTTTTGAGACAAAAAAACTAGAAATCACGGTTTATCCTGATAAATCAAGCAAACGATTTAAGAATCGTGAAGAGCTCAGAGTTCCTAACCCAATCTGGCTGCAGTCATTTGCACTAAACGATGGCAGGAATATTTGTGTGACTTCTATCATCAGTTTCCACAGTAGTTCTGATTTACAATGAGCATAACCAGTTGATGAGCATAATTCCAAACAGAGAGGATGTCATCAGGGATAGTATAGAGCCTCTTGTGCAATCAAAAAGAGGGAAAAAAACGGTTGGTTTAGATATTACCACTGACTGTATGTAAGAACTGGACTGAGTGACCTCTCCCCCCTTCACATTCCCAGCACAGGTATCCGCTGGTTCCAAGAAACCAAATTCCCATAGACTTTTATTGAGAAATAAACAGTTTTTACTCAGTCATTCTATTTGTCAGATTCACCATTCTTACTCTGCTACTTTTTTTTTAACATGGTCGTGCTTATCCAATTTTTTCTAAAGATATTTGATAATATAGTCTCACATTGAACGTTTGAAGAGTCTAACTGACAGAAAGCTCTCGAGTCCGCTTTAAGTGGTAGGGGTGTGGCCCTTCAACAAGCTCACCCCTGATTTGTGAGAGTGGTTGCCAATAGAAATGATGGACCACTCACCACTTACTAACAATTCCAGATTCCAACAGGGCAACGGCCATATTGCAAAATATTGGTGATCAAATCAATTTCATTTTGTTGGAACCAGAAGCACGTCATTTTCTATGGGTTACGTTACACTCACTCGGTCCAATTCACGTGTACACATGATAGATTTAACTAAAGGGATCTACAGGAATGTTGTCATTTTGAGACTAAAGCAGGGTGTTTAACTTCATTTTGTATCTCCACAGCCACTTACTGCCGCCATATTAACACCAACATATACTCTTTTACTGTTGCACTGTGTGGTGGAGGGAGAATTATAGCAGCTATTTTATGCTTCAGAACACAGAAACTCAAAATTATCTTTTGTAAACAAACATATTCTTGAAACGAATTAAGCACTTATATACCAGGCTAAACTTAAGGTAGCACAGCATGCGGTGGTAGAAAACACAAAGCAAAATGATCAATACATGAAGGGACAATAGCTCTGCAGTATAACCACAAACGCACTGGAATTTTTGCTAAATAAGTTCATGCCCGTGAGTCTCTGTTGAATTTATCTAATTTAAACTCCAGATGTTTAAGACTATTTTTTCTTTTATTTCTAGGTCTTGCTTTATAAACCCATGCAATTTAAAGACTGCATTCTATCTAATGGATGTAACATAAGTCTGCAACTCATTCTGTTTAGCTTTAGAAAAAAACTCAGCTTGAGGACCTAAACTTCTCTGATTGGTAACTGATTAATGGAAAGGAGAGCCTCTTGAGTTGTACCAGACAAGGAAGTACGTCCAATCTTGTTGGATAATGGAGGAATTCTGAATAGCAGTTCAGGAACTTGTTACTTGCAGAGTATCTCCACTTTTGTTGTGGACTTTGAGCTTTTTTAATAACTTTGCTGACCCATTGAATCAGTTGCAGAATAAGTTTTTAAAAAAGCAGTAGATCAAAACTGTTTATTTTCTCAACTACAAATACTTCTCTGTAAGAGTCTCTCCTGACAAAGATGACTACAAAAATGCTTCAAATTAACATTTTTGTTGAACTTGATGATTGAAATAGGATATAGGTCAGATTTGAGAGACAAAACAAAGGTTGTATGGTTCCAAAGACAAATTGATTAAAGAGCCTTAAATGCTTCCTACAAGTCAGAGGCTGGAAAATTCCACAGCTGTTCAAAATATTGACCAAGCTTATTGTTGGATGACCCCATTAACATAACTTAAGCTGTAAAAACCCACGGTGACATCAGTGTAACAGAAAAATATCAGAAATGTGTTTATTGGTCCACTTGATTTGTGTTATATTCTACTTTTATTTTTCAGGAAAAATGGGTTTGGGTTCTTATGGTTTAAACTCTTTGATCAACTAATAATTTTGATCTTCTTTTCTTAGCAGTACAAATGTAACATTCTTTTTTAAAGAATTTCCTGAGAATTCCAATCATTTTAAGTGACTAAAAAGGCTTAAACAGACAAAAAATAGAGGCGAAAAGGTTAAAAAATACAAAAAAGTTATACTTTTTACTTACAGAGTAAGCAAAAGGTATAGACTTCAAAATATGTAGTCTAGATTAGAATTTGTGCAATTTATATTGAGCTTTACCTCCAGCTAGGTGTTCCAGTCATTTTATATCACAAGTAAGTGAGGTCTTGTTTGCTATTCCATAATTCAACAAACTAAACAAAGTAACTACCTGACATGACAGCAGGTGTTAATAGATTAATAGATTATTAATAGAAAATAATCATTGTTGACAAGTCCTAAAGTGGAAGTTTTAACTCAAAATTTCGAGTTTTTTAAGTCAAATCGTTGCCCAAGTCATACCTGTGACTCAAGTCGAAGTCCACATCTTTGATTTATACATATTTTAAATCATTTCTTATTTTTTCTTTGTTCTGTATTTACCAATTTCATTTTATATTCTCTAATTTTATTAAAACTTTATAGCAGCCGTGGAATATGGGTAAAGGTGTGAAGCCTGGTAGGAGTTCAGGATACAGCATGAATGGAGTAGGTGAGAAAGGTGCTGCAGGGCGGCAGACATAAAAGAGCAGTTATGTGAACTTGAAAGAAAAGCTGTAAATTAGATGAACAAAGGAGAAGAGGGGCGCTTAAGTTTGGAATGGAGAATGTAAATGAATTTTTCTTTAAAAGAAAGTGAAAACGAGAAAAAAGAGAAGGGCCAAGAGGCTCCACCAAAAGCAGGGAATAAACGTGTTTGATGTGGAGGAGAGAAATAGGATGATTGTCTTTAAAAAGTAAAATAAAAACCACTAGACTGCTTCTTCCTTCTGAGGCTGTTGTAGTAGTTGGGGTCTGATCAGATAGCTTTCCTGATTGGTACCTTGGTGTCCATTTCATTGTCAAGACAGTAGCTGTGTGAATAGAAATCAACGACTCAGATTTGTTTGTTTGCTGCTGAGGCTGCCTGAGGAACAAGTTTAGAAGAATTTTTTGCTGTGGAAAGACATTTCTGAAGTTTGACTTGCAGCCATTTTACCACATTTTTCTCATCTCCTTCCCTTTCTTCTCTGTAATCCTTCTTGCCGATGGATGTTCCCTGCATGATGTATGTTCTGCTCACATTTGCAGGAGTGGAAACGAGGAGAAGCTAATGGCCTTACTTACACCGCTAAATGTCAACTGCCATGCCAGCGACGGCCGCAAGGTAAGAGCAAAGTGTGGCGCACAAACAGCTTGGTGGGGTGTTCAGAGTGGCTGTGATGAGAGTTAGAAAACCAACCTGCTAGTGGCTTCTTTTTGTTATTTTTATTTTTATTTTAACCAGATAAGTCAAATTGTCTGTGGGTTTTGGCTGTTTGAATTAATGCATGCACTTACCAGCAGGCATGAGCTACTTTCCTCGGCTGTTAGTCATTAAAATTAATAGAAAAAGACACAAAACCTTCAACTGAATAAATTTACACAGATACTGAACAATAATGGGCGCCTGGAAACACACAAAGCACTTTCAGAAACAGAGGCAAACTCTGTAAATGGTGCATTTTAAATGTCTCCTTTTCTGTGTGGGAGTGGGGATTATTTTGTGCAGCAAACTTGTACTTCTGTTTAAAAAAAGTGTTTTCTTAGTGGGAAAAAAAACCTTCACAAGGATGACCTGCTGAATGATTAACTATTATTCATCAGGAAGAAATTTGAAGAGCATATTTTTAATATTAATATTAAACAAGCAACAAAATGTTGCTCTTCTTTTGCTTATTTGTGATTCATGTTGGTCTGACAACATTAGACGGAGGATGTAATACCAGGCAACTCTTAAGCCAAGGCAGAAGTTTATGCTACGATCTTGTTTCCTGATTTAAACTCTTTTAATTTTTTTGTTAGGTGTCTCACAATGGCTTCAAATTAAAAGTTTTTGTCTTATAATCTTAGCAATAATTTAAGAAATTGTTAGACATCGTGTTTGTGCAGCAAATTTTTATGTTTTTGTTATATAGGGAATAATCACACATTTGCATATTTATTTAAAATGTTTCTTATGTTCAGACATATAAAAAAAAGTAATGCTCTTCAGCTCTAGTCACAACTGCCCTTATGGGTGGATACAGGCTATCTGAAGGCAAAAAAATGGGCAGACGTGTTCGGGTCACGCAGGTTGCCCGCACATCAAGGTCGTAGACCGCTCTGTGAGTGAAAATGCACATTATTGCCCATGGCATGCTACAAACCACAGGTCATTGCTAATACTTGAACGACACTCAAGTTTTGGGTGAAATAGGTGAGTCGCAGGCATGTCGTACGGATATTTCATTTTTGCAATCTCCCAAATTCTGTGGATTGCGCAAAGGTCCATGAGTGCTGTTAACATAATAATTGCGTAATCCTTGTGAGATCCTTGCATCCAGCTAATTTGTTGGAGATGAAGAAACTAGACAGAGTGATGCGTTCTATTTTCAACAAGGTAGCCGTGCGAGCCTCAAATGAACTGCAAGGCACACGTGCATGGTCCCTAAGATGCGGCCACTCCTCTCTACGATCCTCCAAGGGTCCGGACAACCCAAAAACCTGCAGCACCCGTACGGGTCAAATCCCCGTACTAATGACTAAGGTTTTATTCCCTGCGCTGACCTCTTTAAACCGCTCCTACCTTCTTTGATCTCCAAGTCAAAGTTGAGTGAGATTTATGGCATGTTCTGTGATTAGTGTCAGTCAGGCCTGGAAAACCTTTTATGCTTCATATGTAATGTCTGACTGAGGATAAAGATTATTTTCTAATTATATTTGTCAGAGGATTCGTTCTTACAGATCATGTAAAATTAAAGCACATTTGTAATGAGGCGGTTGACACGGGAGTCATGCAAGCCGGAGATGAGAGTTTAACATTTCACTCAGGCTTCAGTGGCTCCTTAAATCCAGTCTCATTAGACCCCGGCCAGCCCAGTGACCCCCGAGAAATACCGGGGTCTACACCTCTATCACACTCTGCTGCAACAGCAGCAGAAACCGATCGCTGGCACAATAAACTGAGTCATTCCTTCAGTTGCTCGGCAGCGTTTTTCTGATGCAGGCTCTGCTCTATTCAGCGAAAAAAGTGTTTGTTTGGAAGAAAGCCTTTTGTACAAGAAAACGGCAGATAAACTCTGCTGGAAGTCCAAACCTGCAGTGATACAAAACATTCAGTCAATTTTTAAAATAAAATATTTGAGTTTGATCAGAAAGATGGATAAGTTTGACTCAGAAATTATTGTCAATGACAGTATATTAATTAAACTGAGAGTTCCTTTTTTTACACTGCAAACTGAACTGCAAAAATATAGAAAAAACATCAGAATCTTGGTCTTGAGACACTTGTAATTCTGGATCTGCATTTCAGCCACAGACTGAAAGATTTGTGGCCCAGTTGGTCACACTTGATATCATTGAAAGATCTAGTATGTCAAATATAAAACAAATACAAAAACCAACCAATCTTAGACAAAAAAACAGACTTTTTAGTGTCCTTATCAGAAAGTATTAAGTGAAGTTCTTATGTATTGTCATTCTATAAAAAGTGGCCGCACCAGCTTTTAGTTCTTGATCACATTACTTGTTTAGGAGCCTTGGAGGATTACCAGCTAATTTCTTCCTTGTGTTAAAGGCATAAAGAAATGGAATTTCTTAAAGGAGACTTTTCATGGTTACAATTTTTATTTTCCAAAGAAATAATTATACTGTCAAGCTGATTCTTATTGAATATTTTCACATTGATGTGGTCACTGAGTTGTATGTCCCTTCTTTCATAATTGGACTTTTCCAATTATAATAATAATAATAATTTCATAATTATGAATTATGAAATTGTTTTTGAAGGACAGAAATGTAAGGAAATCACATCAGTAAGTCATCCTTATCAGATAGATGAGAGCCAGTCTCTGAATCAGTCCGTAACAGCTTAGAAGCCATGTAAAGAATGACAGGCAATCTCATTACGGCGCTGCCATCATAGACCTGTGCTGTGGGAATGCAGGGATGAGCCTCAGGGGCTTGAGGCAATGCCACATGTGCTAAATGAAATGCCAGGTTTACCTCAAAGTACACTGTTGTGCAGAGAGAAGATCTGTATTATTATTCTGCAACCCCAGCAGTCCCACATGTGTCTACAGGAAGCCCTGAGCGCAGGGTTCAGCACTGCTGAGCTTCAGCAGCCCCGTCTGGTTTATGACTGATTAGTCCCTTGAATAAATGACTGGAAGGAAAAACAGAATACTATCCAGTTTTCTATTTTCTACCTTTAGTTGAAGTAGTCCCTGTAGTCCCCTGCAGCTCATTTTTTAAACCTGACAGAAATACAAATTGCCACAGAACTGTTTTTCCTTAAGAGATGAGCGAGAAAAGGGAAGCTCCACTCAGCAGCAATAATTGTCCAAACAGTCTTAGTCTCTTCTGAGTTCCTTTGGTTGCCCCTTGGGCTTGGTCTTCTCAGTAAAAAAGAGATGCTTAAAAATCACAACAGTTTTTGTTCCAAAATAAAACTCGCCAAAAAAAAAAAAAAGCTAGAGTCCAATAAGCTTTAGAGGAAAATATACATCTTAGAATATGTCCGAATTCTCTCAATACTCACCATCCACCGAACAATTACCTGGTGTTGGACTATCTAGTGCCCTGGATTTGACCACAATTCGGACACAAAGCTCACTACTTTTATTTTAAATCACCAAATATGACGTCACCCAATATGAGTAGAAACCCAATAACTATGAAAATTTTAAGACTATTTTTTATCTGATGATAAAGGATGGGAAGATTTATAAAAAAATTAATGTGAATATATTTCATTTATTAAAAAAGTCCTTCAAATGCAGTGCATTGTGGTCTATATTAGCCAATCTAGTGAGCAGGGATGCACACTAGGGTTTCACTTTCGGAAAAAATTCTTAAGCACTGGGTGTTGGAATTGTAGATTCAGACATCTCGAGGAAAAAAAGCCATAAATAGTGCACTAAGTATTGAGTAGGAGAAAGAATTCAGGCACAAGCTTAATCTGTCATTTTTTCTTATTTTATGCACCAAATTTATCAACAGTGTCATTGGTCAGAACTTGTCTAAGTTGCAATCACAACTAAGAGGACAGCCGGGAATGTAAGGCATCACTCTGCCCTTCCCACTTTAGAACCGTCATAAAGTCCTCTGAAGGTTGCACAAGGTTTTTCTCTAATTGTGGGTACTTGAGTGTTGCTGATGGCACTCAGCTGAAGCCTGCATCATCTTATCAGTCCCACTGTCATTTGTGCGAGAGCATCTTCATGCTGTTCTCTGAACAGGTGATCTGTCTGGAATGTCAGAGTCTGAGTGGATGTCACGTATCTGAAAATACTTAAAACACGCATGAGGACAACATTCAGGACTGCTGAAAGTCCATCTATCATGAACAGGAGAAAACACTCCTTCCTGGAGACTGGAAATCCGGCTCTGACACATGCCAAGATTGCCCTACCAGCTCAGTCTTGGTTTGTGCCACTCTTTAATTGTTCCCACTGAGAGCAATCATGCAGAGTGCTTATAATATATTTTCCTGCCAGTTTGGTTTTAGCCGGGAAATTACTTCTCACATAGACTGCAGTGCCGTCTGCAGATGCTGCTGCACTGCATCTGCTTTGAGTTAATGCAGAGTTGGGGGGGGGGGGGGGTAACATCTGGAAATATCTTCATAAAAAAAATGAGAAGACATGAAAAGTTGGTATGTTGAATTTTTGTGCAAACACTAAAATTCTTGAAAGATATTCGTTTACAACCACTTGCTTCTATTTGTATCTGAAGCCAGCTCCCTCAGCGACGCATGTTCAAACACCCACTTTGAATGAAAATCTATGTGAACTCACAAAAATAAGCTTTTTGGGCTTTAACTTTAAAAACTCTTGAATTCATACGCTGCTACGCAAGTTTTACGCAAATATTTTTACAACTGTTTTCTGCAGGGCTCCAGACTGCGACCAAAATTTAAGAGTGTGCGACTGAATTTTACATCCAGTCGCACATGTGCTACCAGTAAATTTGCCTCCCCCACCCTCCGTATTTTCTTTGCATTAAACATGGAAGGGGCGCGTCAAGGTTCAATGAAATGAGCAAGGAAATAATCAATGAGACGCGAGCGCACACGCACGCAAACACACACACGCTCGCACATCCACTCATGAGACGCGAGCACACACTCGCGTTTCATTGAGTGATGCCTGTCTGTGAGGCGGCCAATGCGTGTTAGAAGAATAGGGAATGGCCACTGTAAGTGGCTAAAATGCGTGGAGGGGGAGGGGCCTAGAGACAATCGAGCGCACGTAAACATCTGTGGGAAAGAAACTGAGACAAATATCACCACGGCCTGATATGTGCGTGCGTCTGAGCTATGAAGCGAACTATTGATTCGTTCTTCCGACCTGCGGCTAGTGTACCAGAGTCTACAGCAGGGGTTTCAAACTCGCGCCCCGTGGGCTATTTGATATTATATTTTGCAGCCCCCGCCTTACTATGAAAGTTTAATGTTAATGCGTCCTGCCAGTTTGTATGATTGGCTACGTTCACACTGCAGGCTGAAACGACCCAATTCCGAATTTTTTGCCCCTAAGAGGCCCAATTCCGATCTTTTCATGACAGTCTTAATGACACAGATCCAATCTTTTCAATTGCGACTCAGGCCCCGTGGGTTTGCCGTCCTGATTCCGAATTGTAACCGTTCTTTTCAATTGCGACCGCCGTCTGACCGGCCAGGCGACTTGATTCCGAATCGTACGTCATCGACACGCAACAAACGTCATCATTTTGCGTTGAAGTAGGCGGGAACGAGAACGTAAACATCAACCATGGTGGACGATGCTGCTGAGACCAGTCATTGGAAGGAAGCGAGGTCACTGATTGGATTAATATTTGGGGTGATCGCTCTTTTCAGGCCAAACTCCAGGGCTCTTATCGCAACTGGGCGGTTTTTGAAAAAATTTCCAGATAAATGGCAGAGCGTGGTGTTGAACCTTTCCCGCGATAACTTTTTTTTCTTTCTCCCTTTTTCGACCGTGATCAGAAGCGCGGGGGACCCGAGGCGATCCTCCTCCTCCTCCCTGTTCTGATCCTTAGATTCTCCAGAACGGGTTAATAAAGAGTCCATAGCATTTATTCTGGGGGGAAACAACAAGTGACGTTGTTCACCGTTGAGTATTCTTCTGGCTTCTGCGCATGCGGGTCTCGTTTGGGTCGTGTCACAGTCACACTGGAGATCACAAAAGTTCGGATTTACTTGGAAATGTGAACGGTCTAGCAAATAAATCAGATTTTTAAAAAATATCCGAATTGAGCATTAAGCCCTGCAGTGTGAACGTAGCCAATGACACTTTTTAATTGTTGTGCGCGGAGCTGACAAAGCAACCAATCACAGTGGAGTAAATGACTCTTGGGGGCGTGACATTGACCGGGCTTGAAAGCAGGGGAACATTTAAAGCAGGACACCTGACAGCCCCCTCCCCGGACCACATTAAGGAGTTCCTTACTTTCTTTTTTAGAACGTATTTATTCTCTGGTAATCTTCTAAATACATGCAGTCTGTGCTGAACTTTTCTCTGGAGGAGGGTTACGGTTATGGTTACGGTTAGGCGCGCGGCGGCGTGTTAACCCTGACCAAACGGTTCTCATGCACGGCTGTTACAGCAGCACACCGCTCCCCCAAGAGATGGTCAGATGATGAGAATAAATGTCCCACACCTACATGAGTGACAGCTAACGGGGCTTTAACATTAAACACGTGCGAGCAACAACATGACTTAGTCTTAGACACATTTAAAACACGTGGAGAAAATGCAACGATAGACGTGTTGAGATGAACCAGCACCTCGCCTGGATCGTTGGGGAAGGCGAATCTGCTGTGAGACTGAAGGAGAACAGGAAGTTGGAGTTCAATTTAGTTCAATTTAGTTTTAATATGCCTCTCCCCCTTTAGTATGATCTGTGTTATTATATATTTTATATTTATTTAAATGTTTTGTAATGTATGTAGCCTTTTTTTAATCAATTGGTATTTTCAATTATTTTAATTGATCACTCAACTACAAAAACCCATCAGGACACATGTCCCATAATGCATTGTTTTGTAGTCATCAGGGCAGCATTCAGTCAGTGCAGTACTAAATTTCCAGCTGTGTTAGCGTAGGTTGGTGCCTTGTGATATTTTTGTGATGATTGACAGGTGATGTTGAAGCAAAAACAAAAATATACGCCTCACACACGGTGATCTGTGCGGCGTTGAGTCCACCTGGGTGATCTCAAACACGCTTATTGTGCGTCTTGGCTGCACTTATTTGGTGTCCCCAACATGAATTTCAATCAGTTTTTAAGCTTTTCTCTGATCTCAGGTATCTGTATCGATTGCTCTGATCTCCAGTGAACATCACCCGTTCTTTTACAGTTTACCTTTTTCTGTCAGTTTACAGAATAAAATGTGACACTGAATTTAAGACAGCGCATTGTAATTTCTGCATCTATTATTAAAGTATTTATTAGTAATACAGTGGAAATTAGTAGATTTGGTTAGCATGTTGATTTACGGTATGCGCCCCTAACTTTTCTGGTTGTGCCCCTAAAATTTTCAGTTGGGGGCCACAGTGCTCCTAGTCAAAAAAGTTAGTCTGGCACCCTGTTCTGGCTTTACATACAAAACGCGCTGCCATTGAACGCTCGTTGAAAGTTAAACCAGATTGGTAGTGATGTATGGATAGTGTCCCTTAAACTTCACCGAAGTGTCAACCATTGGAAAATTGATCTTGGAGGAAAAAATAATGATTGCTTTGTGCTCGACTAGAATTCTATGACACCATATGCCAAAGAATATGAATTGGTGAAATGCGGACACACATCCTTATTGAGAAATGTAATCACTTCTCAGTGTATTTCTTTTAGGGGTTGCCAGAGCAAATCAGGTTTCACTGATTTACACAGGTGGTTTGGCAGAGAGTTTCACGCTGGATGCCCTTCCTGACACAACCGGGCCAGGGGACTTGGGTCCCCCTGTGCTGTGGCTACATAGTTAGGAAGTAGCGCAAAGGGTCTTGCTCAAGGACCCACACGTGTCCCCTGGGAGATAAACCCTAGTTTTGCATGCGGCAGTCTCACACACAGCCAGCTGAGCCATCCAGCCACTCTTGCCCATCCTTATAGACAAATCATATTTAAATCACATACACCCCACACGTACACACACAATCCCACATGCTCACACATTCTTAATGACCTTCAGAGGCATCAGCATTAATCAGACAAAACATGGGGCTTCTAATGATAGATCATAACAACACTTCTCTTTAAATGAAATGAGCCATTTCCCCCTCTCTTCTGTCTCTCTCCATCTCTTCATTTCCCCTCTTCTGCTGCACACAGGAGCACAAACAAACACAGAACCATAATGTTGACAGAAGAGAGCTCCTGGTAAATAAAAGGCCTCGGCATATAAGCAAAAACAACACAAAAAAAAAACAATAGAGCAAACGAAAGGGACAATGGGCGATGCTCAAAGTACGAGATCAGGATAGGACAGCAGGACATCAGTTACTGATTTCCTGCTGTAAATGTTGCTCTGCTTCAAAGGGTGTCTCATTCAGATCATTGAGCCATTATCACACCTCTGCCATCCTTTATAATGAGTTCATTCATTCTTTTGATTTAGCCTGCTGGAGCTCTAAGTCTAGTAGTGAAAAGAGTCCTTGCAGATGAAAACCAAATGATAAATGACATAAAACCCAATTCATGAAGAAGTTAAAGATGGAGCGTAACGCCTAAATTGAAGAACTTGACAAAACCTTTTTGACATGGTTTTGTAAATCTACAATGTAGCAATTAATATCTAAAACATGTAATAACTGTTGAAACATATAAAAGGAAAAATAATAATAATAATCCAGGATGTGAGCTAAAATTATAACGATAAATGACCGTTGCTAATTAAACTACCACTTGTTTGTTTAATTTTGGGGAAAAAATAAAAACAGCCATCAATTGGAATAATTATTGGGAATGAATATTTCAAACATTTTATTATTTCCTCAAGTACATGCAAGAAAAAGAAAAGATTAAGTATTTTTTTAAGAGACCAGATAACCTAGATCACAAAAGGGGTTTATTCAGACATACCTCTGGTTTGTCAGAAGATTCATAACTCCTGTCGTTAAAGTAAAATATGTCCAACACAAGAGGCCTTCAGCGCTCATCTGTTTGCCCAGCTGTTGGACAGGACAAGTTAAAAAAAAAAAGAAGATACCAGCTGTTCTTTCATTATTGAGTCCAACACATTTTGAATAAGCTTTGATACAGCACGCCTATAATGAAAATGTCCTTTAGAAATGTCCAAACAAATCATTGAAAACTGTTACTATTTACCTTATTAAAAAACAAAAATGTGTTTTTTATTGCCACTTAAACAAACCGGAAATGCCGTTTTGGAATCAAATGTTTAATGCAAAAAACTCCAAAACTATTACAAAAAAGATAGAGGGTGACTATAACATGAGCATCTGAACTTTGAACAGCAAGACTGAGTTATTAATTGTTGAATGGTTTATAACAAAAAAAGGACTTCTTTGAAAGTCAAACCATATGTACTGTCTGCGGGTGAACAATGGGCAAATCTGGACGAGGCACGCAGGTGGCCTGCACAAAATATCAAAGTTGTAGACCGCTCAATGATGCCATAGAGCGAAATGTTCATGTACATTTCTTTCTATGGGCTTTCTGCAGATTGTAGCAAAGACTCATACCATGCGCAGAGGTAAAGTAAGGGAAAAGTAGGTGAGATTTACGCATGTCTTATGGATTTTTCTTTTTTTCTTCCTTTCCTTTCCATGACCCTCCACTGGCCCAGACAACCCAAAAGGCACCCCTACGGCTCAACTCCGTACAGGTGCATGTGACTTTAATTTTGTACAGGAAAGGGCTGAAGTGAAGAGCTTGAAGTTTATTTAGTTTTGTCTTTAGACCGTGCAGAATGTTTATTGATCTGCTTTTCTCAGATATAGTTTTTTTTCTCATCTTTTTGTTGAATGTGATAGCCTCTTGCATTTGTGTTTGTGGACCCTCCACAATGAGGGTGGATGATATTTAACATTGCTGAGCGAAGAATGGAAACAGGCTTCCTGTCTTCATTTCCACCCCTCATGCACACAGTTAGCATTTTTCCTGTTTCTGTTTTACATGGAATTGCCTTTTGTTTTCCATCCACACTTTGTGTCGACCTCTTCTTACCGTGGTTTTTGCTGGTTTTTTTTGAGTTTTCTAAAAACCATCAGCTAGTCAGTCATGCTCGTCCTTGTTGGCACAAAAATCAAAGCTGCAGTGCAGGATGCAGATTCACAGTGAGAGAGGGGAAAAAGGGCTTCCACTGAAGTCTTGTTTCAATTTTAATTATGTGAGCTTTTCCTGCTGAGAGCACCATGCTGGCAGACCGTGTTTACCATCACTGTCTAGTGGCAACAAGCAGAAGTCAACTTTCAGCTGCAGCACAGTTTAGACTTGATAATCCGAGTTGTTGCTCGACTTTGATGAAGAGCTCTGATGGATTTTTCACAGAAAAGTTGTAATGTTGTAATCATTTAGGGAATTTGAAAGAGTTCTGTGTTAAATGTTTCAAATTACAATGTCACGCTTTTGAGTTCTGTTCAAGGGAATAATTTTGGTTTTAATAATAGATGTGAATGTTTGTATTTGACTGTATTTTCTGTTTTATTTCTACTTTAAAGAAGTGGAAAAAAACACAACATTAGCAAGGGTCACTCTTTTTCAGAAGTGAATTGCTCCAAAAATGTATAGTTTTATTTACATTTCAGGTAATTCTATAACACATTTGTTTTTTTTGAGGGGTGATTTTTAATTGGCTTTGATGTCTGGAAAGGTTTTTCAAAACTGCTCACTTTGCTGTTTTCTGGGTTTTTACTGCACAGCAGCGTGTTATTTTTACATTTTGCAAAACAGTGTGTCCAGTAATTTAGGAGACATGAACTTATGCAAGATATTGTAGAATGAAAAGTAGCAAAAGACTGGTTCATTAGGAGAAAAGACCTTCCTGGATTGCTAGAATCAGGCAGTTTGCATCGATACCTGTGCAGATTTAAAATACTTATATTGCTTTTGGTGTGTGTTTAAATGTTCCCAAGATGCAACATTTTTAACAAACCATTACCCAGATGTTCATCATTTTCTGTGTTAAGTGTGTGTAAATATGTGTATTGCTGCATGCAGGGATGTCTGTTTTAATGAGGCTCATTCAGTCTGCATTTGACCTGGACAACACACTACCAGTGAGTGACAGTGTCAACAATAACACAACAAGCTTACAGGTTTTCTTCTGCAAAACCTTGAATGACAATCAAATTTTTTCATTAATAAGGATGTTATCAATAGCCACTGCTCATTTATGAACTAATTGAACTCAGAAAAGCATTGTAGTCTGCAGTGCCGCCTGCAGTCACTGTTTTCTAGATTGACAAAAGTTTTAACACCTTCCAGCTTTAGACTTTTTACTGATGTGTATCGAAGAAGCAGGAACCCATCTCCAGACATGAAGGTTCAGGCTCTACTGAGAGACCACCAGCTGTCCTGGCGTTTTTATGCCACACATTTACTCTTGTTGGAAGTGACCAAGCAAGCCAACAGGAGCTCATAGAGACGACTACGTTGCTATTCATCCAGGATTGATCAAGGATCAAGTTCTAAACCTTCAAAGCCTAAGAGCAACACTATTTTCGGAATTGCTCATTTCTCAAAAACTGCCTGGTTTTCGTTTTTTTCACTCAATAAACCCTTAATTGTAAAATAAAATCAAAAAGGAGAGTGGCATTGGTTGACCGACTGATGTCGACGTATTAGTCTTCTTTGACAAGAAACTGGTTTGTCTACACCTATCAACTTTAATTTTTTAGATTTATTGAAGCTAATTGAAGAAAATTTTACTCCTCATTCAGATTAAAGCTTGCAAAATGTCTTTACTTTATACTTGTCTAAGAGAATGGATGAAATGCATTGGTAAAGCAGAACAATAGAAAAATACGAAATTAAATAACAATAGAAAGAAATAATAAAGATAACGATACAAACTGGTAAAATAAAATTCATCTCAATCCCCGTTCACAGTAGAGTTGAATTGCTCGCTCATTATTTTGTTTTTGATGTAAAAAGAACATGACAGTGGAAAAACCTGAAGCATGTACACTCATGTGTCAGTCTTTGATGCAAAGTGAGAAAGACATTTTCTGTCCTTTTGAGGAGGGTTTTTCAAAAATTTTGTAAAGATTTAAACTTTACCAGGATCTCCCCTCAGAAAAGTCTCCTGCTTGGAGGCGGAACAGATAGACAGGTGATGGCTAGGAATATAGATGTGTGTGTTTTTACATGTGTGTGATTGTGGATACAAAAGCATAAGATGAGAGCTCTTGCTTTGGGTTATTTATCTTCCAAACTGCTGCCTGGGCAAAGCTGTCAGCAGCTTTAAAAGAGTGTGATTGTGTGTCTTTCTGTGTCAGCCAGAGGAATACCACAGACATTTGCTCATACATTTGCAAATCAGAATATCTAACTCTTTCACTGCATCCACCTGAAGAGCAAAGCAGAGGAAGTTTAATCGATTGCAGTAACAATTTATTACACAAAGTCCTTAAAGTTTTTGTTATGCCAAAATGCCCTGTTATCTCAATCTCTCTATCGTACACACACACACACACACACACACACACACACACACAAACACACACACACACACACACACACACCCACACACACATGCTTGCATAAAAGTGGGAGTGTATCCCCTCTTGAGGAACACAGTTATGGAAGAGCATCAGGCTTCACTTCCAAGCGACACAAGACAAAACGGTCCAAATCCACCCACCCTTCCTCAATAGATCATTTGTCATTGCTATGGCAACTGCTGACAGCAAACGGTCACCGTTGTCATGGGAACAGCTTGACAGGCTCGTAAAGAGGGTAGATAGAGGCGAATGTAGAGACGGTTGAGGTAAAATGGAAACCAAGAAGGAACCAACACAGCAGGAGGGAAACATGCTTTTTTATGGTTTGGGTGTAGGATTAAAATGCTGTTGTTCACTCTTTTGAATACGTCTACACAGAAACAGATTGTGTCTAGGAGAGTTCATGCTTTTAGTTTTCTATCTGCCAACAATGAAAAGACTTAATTTTCACAGACAAAATGGATACAAAGAAACAAGAAAATGTCACATTCTTCTACATCTTGTTCTGAGTTTGATTGAAAATTCTCTCCTTTCATCCTTCTTGTAATCTCTTCCTCCCCCCTTCCTTCCACCCTCTTCTTGAACCGACCAATTCACAGAAAAGCTTTTAGAAGCTCAAGAGAAGTTCGTTTTGTTATTCAGCGTGTCAGCTGATTGCATTGAAAAAAAAAGTAGTCTGTACCTCAGAGAATGTCATGTTGAAATCCCGGACGAGCCCCCATTTCATGTTACAACACAATCTACGATTTACAACAGTGTAACATAAAGGAAAGACAAAAGAAATGAAATGCCCCAATGACTCAAAAACTTCCACAAAGATCCATGGAATGAAAGTAATTGGGCATTTCTTCCCAGAAGAATTGCAAATAATTACCCAAAAATAGCCAAAATTTACAAGGACAGACCAGAGGAAAAGTCAGCTCTCTTGCTGCCAGCTGGTGGAACATAGTTAGATCTGTGCCACTACAATGAAAGCAAAAGTCAGTTTTGTATGAAAATTTCTTTAATTGCAAACATAATGTACAGTTATAAAAAGAAAACTTTCTAAGTTGCAATTGAAACTATTAAATGTTTGCTTTAAAAATCTTTTTCTTTGCTTTCAAAACACATTGCATTTGTGGCACAACTGCTTTCAGATGCGTTGTCTTGAATCTTGCTTTATCTATCTCTGTTTTTGTTTCTCAACTCTTGAGTTTGGCATGATTATTGTGCCACAGTCAATTAAAGACATTAGGGTTCATGCTGATGGTTTAGATTCTATCAAATCAAGTGTCTTTGGCTCCCATTAATGGTGCCTGCAGGCAGACACTGACTTTTTAACGGCTTTGTTTGACCAGCATTCTGCAATCCTCAACCACTGTAAAATCAACAATTCATGGCAGTAAAGTGCTGTATTATCTATGATACACGCTAGTAAATACCAGCAAAAATCGGCAGAAGTAACAGATATTCACCGAATGCCTCAGCGCACACACCTTCGAGGGTTTTTAATGCATGAATCACTTGCGTAAAACAGATTTTTTGTCTCCATCAGTTATTCCAGGTAATTATACAAACAGCATAATCTGATCCTGCTCCCAGTGTCAGCAGCTGTAGGATTTCTCGTCTTATGTAAATGTGGATATAAAGAACCATAATTACTTGAGCCTTTTTGATTAGCTTTGTTTTCATCCATTCAGAACTAAAAAATCTTAAAGTTCGTTAAAAAAAAACTGGTGAAACCATTCAGTTTGTCGGGTTTATATTGACTTTGAAGTATTGATTTTAAAATCAATTGATTTGGTTTATCAGTGTTTGTTTTCAAGAACTCGCATGTGCAGAACTCCGTGCACATTTGTCTAAAAGGAAAGCGTTATTTCTACTCCGCATTCTGAACGTAAAGTCGGAGGGAATTCAGATCAGTATTGAAAAACAGCTGCATTGGTGAACAGATGGGGGAACAGCGTCTTCAGAGGAACGATGTTTCTAGTGAAGCAGCTTTTATACACTTATTTATTTTTGTAACTTTACCTCTAAGTGTGCGTCTGTGTGGTGGATGTCATGCTCAGTCTGCTGTCGGTTTGTGTGGCTGTGGGTCAGCTCGCCTCGCACACCCGTGCATGTACCCGCTCCGCACCCAGCACCAGCAGATTGGGTGGGTGGGGCTTAAGGCTACCCGATGTGACCCTGCCAACCGGCATCGTGGTGACGCAAAAGTACATGAATCGGTGGTTTTAGCTTGACGAAAGACTTGTGGTTCAGATGTACCAGTAAAACTGATTAATGCTTTCTGAACGCAAGTCTTTTTTTTTCGTGCTTATTTACATTCACAACAATTTGCATTACAAGTACACAGACACCCAGGAGACGGCTGCATTTGTGATGAGGAGGATGACAAACTGCAGTCCTGCTTCTCCCAAATGTCGCTGTCATATTCAAATATGAATGTACCATCTGTCCCTGCAGCTCTGCCTCACTGCTGCTGCTGCAACTCAAACTCCTGAATGAGCAGCAGAAGCCTCCAAAGGTGATCTGTGGCTTTTTTCTCGTTACTGAAAAGTCCGTCATCAGGATATGGAGGAATTTCATAAAGAATGGGAGCAAATGCATTTCATCAATATCAGAGGATAAAACTACCTTTGTATTGAGTTTTTCCTCAATATAAGCATAGGACTGAGTTTGTCCTGGGGTCACTTTGAGCCACATAATACCTTTATCTTTTAAAGAGTGAGAATTATTCATTAAAAAGTCAAAATTATGTATGGGTGTTTAATTCCATTTATTAAAGTCTAGCCCCAATCATCTATCGTAAAAGTGTTCCCAGTGGTCTTTTAAAAAAGGATCATGCCATTTTAGTTCATGGTTTTTGCAGAGCATCAGAAGTTCATCAGAAATGGTCTTATTTCTTCTCATGCCTTCCTTTACACTCTCTCCTGCTAGCTTACAGCCCCTCACACCCAAAAACCTATGAGCAGTGCAACAAAAATTGCAAGCAATATTGGTGCTATCCAGCCATCCATTTTGTCTGCAAGTTGATGCATCAGAATGGAGCAGATCAGGGAGCTTGTGGCCTGCTGACAGTTGTTTGTATTTAACAACTACAAGCTTTTTCAAACTGCGTTTTTTCACCTTCTCCTGATTCACCATGATTTGAATTAAGAAATACTCTGAAGAGCACTTGTAATCCTAATTTTCTTTATAGATGTCCTTCATCATGATAAAAATGCTACAAGAACATGTTACAAACACAATTTTCATTGTAGTGGGTCTTTAGCTTATTCAATGGGGTCAGAAGGATTGAGGCGATGTTGTTGGAAACAGGGCACTTAAAAGCTGCCCGTTTGATTTCCTTTGAGAGGTTGGCAGTCAAACACACAGTAACAGGTCAACCAGTTTATGACTGGCTCAAAATTGTACAAACCGTTTTAGTCGCTCTGGGTTTCAGGGGTTGACATAGCCCAGAAATTTGCACTGGCCCACAGGGCCAGTAGTTTTTGAAACTTACTGGCCCTGCCTGAAAGTTACTGGCCCGACACCGCGCATAGCGGGACCCGCCGCTCTGCAGGTGCTTGCAACTTTGGGGGGGTCCGGGGGCAAACTTTTAATATGGTGCATTCTGGTGACATCACTTATTTCTACACTTTTCAATAACTGAAAATAGACCATATCAAACTTAAATCTGCTCTAGTCTGTTTCAGATGTTTTGAAGAGAGCACTGCAGTGTAGTAGGTAACACTAGTTCAGAAGTTTTCATGGTGCTTCTAACGGCAAATATCGCAATAAATCATAAACCTTAAATGTGTTAAAACAATCTAATGGCAGCTTGAACCATTTAACGAATCAAATAAATCCCTTAATGCATTTGACCAATCGGATGGACGCCTTCACATTGTTGACCAATCAGATGGAGCCCTGTTATGTCAGATGTTTGTAACCTATGTCAACGAGGGTCATTTGGAGTATAATTTTTAAACTGGGAATGGTTATTTGGTTATTTTGCTGTTTGTTTATATACCGCAAATTATATCGTAATCGCAATTTTAATCTCTGATATCGCATATTGCGAGTTTTCCTCATATTGTGCAGGTCTAACTGAGATCATTCAGCTAACTAGCAATACTTACTGCTTACAGTGTTGTAAAGAAAAACAAAATTAAGTAGTTTAACATTCTACTGCATTTGAGTCTGAGATTCAGGTATTTGGAGTTGCCTTTGATTCTTTGACATTCAGCTTAAAGCTTAGTGCATACAGTTTCATCTTCAATGCATTCATTAAATATCTTGCTGTCCATACTACTAATTATACCCACTACTTCATCTAACATATTCCTATCTATTCCTGCCATGTCTTCCACATCTCTGACATGCTTCAGTCTCTCTTCAGTGACGGTGTCGGATTTATAATGAAATGTAATAATGACCCACTGGCTTGTGCCTTCGTTGTTGCTGTTTAACATTGTTTTGTATTGAATTGTTACATTCAATAAAGTTTGGAAAAAAAAGTAGTGAGCGCGTGCCGCGTGGTGCTCGGCAGTGAAAGCCGCGCGCGCGCAGGCGGGAGAGAAGGAGAAGTGATCAAAGGTTTCCCATAGAAACCCTTGAAGTCTGAACACAGGACTAGCAGAAAAACTAAATTATGAAGACGAGGTAAATCTGCACGTTTTCGATAAATTTACTTTATTGAAAAAGGTGAAGAATATATAAACCGTTAGATATTTTAGTGGCCCGAGCGGACAAGTGAAAAGTAAAGTCTTGTGGTCCGCACTGCTCGAAAAACAGGACCGGGCCAGCGGACAAATGGCTATGTCGAGCCCTGCGGTTTACAAAGTTAATCAAACACTTAAATGATTGTTTGCCGCATTTAGGGCTGCACGATATGAGGAAAACTTGCGATATTAGAGATTAATATTACGATAACGATATAATTTGCGGTATATAAACGAATAGCAAAATAAGCAAAAACATCATTCCCATTTCATTGCAACAGTTAAAAACAGTAAAATTATACTCCAAATGACCCTTGTCGACATGGGTGACAAACATCTAACATAATAGGCCTCCATCTGATTGGTCAACAACAAGAAGGCGTCCATCCGATTGGTCAAATGCATAAAGGGATTTATTTGATTCCTCAAGCTGCCATAAGATTGTTTTAAGACATTTAAGGTTTACGATTTATTGCGATTTTCGCCGTCTTTTGCGATATGCATATTGCAGAGCTGGATATTGCGTTAACGATAAATTTGCGGTATATTGTGCGGGCCTAGCCGCATTACATTTAAGCAGTTCTCTTTTTAAGCACTTTTGTCCAAAAACTGCCAAGTACAGACCAATGTCAGTAGAAAACTTACGTAGTTGGGTTTTTTTATTGGAGCTAATCCAAGATCCACCTTTGTTTAGTTAAAAGCACCAGTTATGTTCTATGACTTTGATTTATAAAGTCAAATCACTCACAGTCAAGCACTTGATTCTGCGCTGAATAAACTAAGAAAATCTGCTGTTTTACAAATGTTTTATTTGATTTTTTTTCTTTCAAAGCTGACCTTCCATATTCCACCCCTCAGCATGATCTGATGTTCTCCTCAGGGTTATGAAATCAAAATCACTGTCTGTTGGTAAATCTCTCACTGTGTAGCAGTCACATTACCTGAACGTCCAAATGCTGATGACACAAGCAGCAGTTTTCTTCTCTAAGCATTTTTGCTTCATTGGCCTGCCAGTGTCGGTCGCCTGCAGACATCCCAGCTTCCTTATTCTCTTGTGGAGCGTAAAATGTGTGGTCATACTTAAACTGGAGGAGGCCCTGTCCCCATGCAGTGATCATGCCAGCATACGGCAGCCAGTCAGTGCAGGTTCAGTTACCAACTTCCCATGCCAGTACTGTCTGACATCAAGAGCTTTGCAGACATGTTTTCTTTATCAGAGCTGGTTACTCTTTAGGTATAGCTCAGGAATAAACCAGACTGCTAAAGACAGGGCTGTCGCCTCAGTGTCAGCAGGGAGAGTATGCCTATTTGGACCATTCACTAACCCTCTGAATAGTCACACTGTAAAACTAAAAGGATGAGATACAAAATCGTCTTATAGGTACAGGGTTTTAACATTTTATTTTTAATTTTGAAGTTTGGCAAACCTTGTGATAATTTTGTTTCTGACGGACGTTTGTCTTTAAAACAAAATTATTGTTGAGGTTACATCACAGTTATTTATTTCAAACTTTGACTCATACGTCATTCAAGCCAGGCAATTCTATTTTTACGAAGAGATTTGATCAAAACATTTAAAAACATCATTTTAATGAGAAGCATGACTCACCTTCATGACATCAGTTAATATTCTAATGCAGAAACAGTTTGCTATCCGATAATATTTCTGTCTCTGTGTTATGGAAATCCCCTAACCCCAAAAGATGCTTCCATTCCTCATACTCCAGTTTAAAACATTATCAAGTTCATAGAGAAGATTATTTGTTGTTTTTGTTGTAATACAATTTAGATTTTGTAAACTGTAAGGAAAAAATAATAGATTATAATAAATTTAGTGCACAAACTAATAAGGCGACACCCGGCAAAACAATGAGTACAGAAAATTTCAAGTTAAATTGATGACTTTAAAATTACTTGCAACTATTTTTTGTCCATTCTGTCTGATTCTCATTTGTTTCTCAAAAATGTAATATTCTACTAACAGCAGACAAGTTAATTTGGGCTGTATAGATGTATAATGTCTACAACTTTTAAAATGTCTATGCATTCCTTCGGATATCTATTTTTTTTTCAATCTTATTATTCTAAAACAAGTTGGGTTTTGCTGAACAATGAAAGCAATCTCGCTGCTGACAAGGATTTCTCATCCAATCATGGTGTCACTCCAGATTGGAGGAAGAAGAGATGTTGCACGATGAGCAGAAATGATCTTATCTCAGTGCAATCTTAATTTATTCATAAGTGCAGCTTCTCATCAGCCTAGATGTGGAAATTATTGCCATTCTTACATTTACTGCAGTTGAATGGAGATAAAGAGCCCTGGTTGTCCCTGCAGAATATTGGTGTGACGTTTTTTTACACCACAATTGTTTTTGTAAGCTTAAAATCTATGAAAGAAGCCATAATTTTATTGTCTTTTTGTCTCCACAGTCAACACCATTGCACCTGGCAGCAGGATACAACAGAGTGAGGATAGTGCAGCTGTTGTTGCAACACGGAGCAGATGTTCATGCCAAGGACAAGGGGTACGTGCACGTATGCCGTCTGACTTCCAAAAAGTCAAGAGAGCAGATTTGGGAAGGCTTTGCCACACTAGAGCTGCAGAAACTCCTTATTATAATCCATTATACTAACAAAAATTCTAAGTCTACGAATTCAAATGTAAGAAGTAGACTTCCAGGACCATCCATTAAATAGATTTTTTTAAATATATTTTTAGCAGAGCAAAGAGTAACTTTTAGCATAGCTGCTACACAAAAGGGTACTACCAGAGGAAGCACTGTAGTGTTGTAGGTCAGCACCACCGAAGAAGAAAAAAAATCGATTAAGATGTTAAAAGAAGAGTAAAGTAAAACAAGTGTTTCTATAAAATAAAGCATTTCTTTGAAAGCTTAGTTATTTGTGGATAAATAATAGGGGTGTCACAATCCATTTTAACGATTCGATTCATTATTTGTAGTTGCCGTTTACTATTCAGTCGATTTTTAACAATCCAATTTGATCTGTAAAATCTATCATGTCCTAATCCAAATGGTATTTTCCTAGATCAATTATATTCCATTTATTTCCTTTTTTAACCCTCCTATTATCCTTGGGATCAATTTAACCCCAAGGGTGAAATGTGTGAGTAGTATTTGAGGATAATACAAGGGTTAAAATGATTTTACTTGATAACTTGCCTCAGACATATTGATCTGGTTAGATGAATTGATTCATCAAATAATCTTTACACCTTTAGTAAATAAAGTACCTGGGAGGGTTTAGGTTTTTTCTGTAAAGCGACTGAAAAAGATACCAAAGTTTTTTACTACAATAAAAAACAATAAACAAAAACAGGGACATTTGTTCGCATACTAAAGCTGGAGCTGCTTCAAAATGGACTGAACTATGATTGATTTATCAGCAAGAAAAATTCAAGTGCACCTGGCTGTAGACATCAGCATCCAGTGGCAGAAGCCCTCGACCTAAAAAACAACAACTTGATTTTAACTGGTGACCCTAACAGTTACAGATCATTTTTTCATTTAAGCTTCATTAAACGTTTTTCTACAATTCTGAACACTTTGAGCTTTTGGTTAGGATTAGGATTATCATATATTGTATATTATCCGTGACTATGTCTCTGGGAACGCCTGGGGGGTCCCCCCAGAGGAGCTGCAGGAAGTGGCGTCTGGGCATCTCTGCTTAGACTGCTGCCCCCACAACCCAGTCCCGGATAAGCGGAGGAAGATGAGATGATGTATATTATCCGCTTCCAGCTGATGATGTCAGGCGCCATCTTGTTTGCAGCAAGGTCCCTTTTAAAAAATTTGAAGCCATTGTAGTTTTTTTAATATGATAAAAGATTGAGGAGTGTGTTTATGGGAATTTTTTTCCAAAAGCGCATTGATGAGGTCACACACTGATGATGGTGGAGAAGGATTGGTTCTGAGTCTCTGCTGTAATTCATCCCAAAGGTGTTCTATCGGGTTCAGGTCAGGACTCTGTGCAGGACAGTCAAGTTCATCCACACACAGACTGTCATCCGCTTTGGTGCACAGTCATGTTGGAAGACAATGGGGCCCGCATCAAACTGTTCCCACAAGATTTGTTGCACGGAATTGTCTAGAATGTTTTGGTATCCTGAAGCATTTAGAGTTCCTTTCACTAAGGGGCCAAGCCCAAATCCTGAAAAACAACCCCACACCATAATTCCTCCTCCAACAAATTTCACCCTCGGCACAATGCAGTCAGAAATCCACCGTTCTCCTGTCAACCACCAAACCCAGACACATCCAATAGATATCCAGATGGAAAAGTGTGATTCATCACTCCAGAGGGCGCGTCTCCACTGCTCTAGAGTCCAGTGGCAGCGTGCTTTACACCACTGCATCCAACACTTTGTGTTGCACTTGGTGATGTGTGGCTTGGATGCAGCTGCTCGGTCATGGAAACCCATTCCATGAAGCTCTCTGCATACTGTACTTGGACTAATCTGAAGGTCACATGAAGTTTGGAGCTCTGTAGCAGTTGACGGTGCAGAAAGTTGGTGACCTCTTTGCACTCTGTCCTTCAGCATCAGCTGATCCCTCTGTCAGTTTACGTGGTCTACTACTTCGTGGCTGAGCTGCTGGTGTTCCCAAACTCTTTTATTTTGTTCTGATAGAGCTGACAGTTGACTGTGGAATATTTAGGACCAAGACAGTTTCACAACTGGATTTGTTGTGGCATCCAGTGACAGGTCAATGCTGGAATTCACTGAGCTCCTGAGAGCGGAGCAAATTATTTCACAAATGTTAGTAAAAACAGTCTGCATGACTGACTGCTTATGGTGATTTGAATACACCTGTGGCCAGACCAAGTGATTAGGACACCTGATTCTGATCATTTGGAAGGGTGAGCAAAAACCTTTTACACCAAAGATGTATTTTGGTGTAAAAACAAAGTTATTTTAGGTGCGCTCTCATTTACTCTCCAAAAACTCGTTTATTTAAACTAACTAAAGTAAAAATGCTGTGGCTCAAAGAATGTAAAGGAATATTAAAAATACTGTATTTAGACTCCAATGATAACAAACTTAAAACTGAAAACATCATTAAATCAGATTCTAACATAATCTTGACTGATAATAAAAATACCCAATAGATGGCACAAAATAAATAATCAATTGCAGCCCCACTTTACTTCATTGGCATGCAATATATATTAAGTTTTGCGGTCTACATTGATTTTCATATCCGAAGTCTGATGATTTATAACCAAACTTTATGCTCTGTTTTTGGGACAAATTTTGTCATTAAAGCAGCATGTCAGAATGTCTGACATTTGCTTTGTTGAACTGATTTAAACACATTTAATTAATAAGACACATAACGGTAGCATTTGTCATGTTTTGGGTTGTATGACTGAACAAACAACTTTGTGTTTCCTCCTTCCAGTGGGCTGGTACCTCTTCATAATGCTTGTTCCTATGGACACTATGAAGTTACTGAACTTCTTCTAAAGGTACAAACACACACTATTACATTGTTCTTCAAGGAAATGTCCAGACAAAATACAATTTTGGACAAAAATAATAGTATTTGACTAATTATTGACATCCTAATTTGACTTGAATGTTTTGAAGGTTTCTATTTCCTCCGCTCAGTTGCGATTTCATTTAAAATAAAAACAAATAACTTCTGGATAATTTCTTTACTACGTTTCTTCCTTTTTTGTGCTAAATTTGTACATTCCTTCTGATTTTATTTTCCTCCTCCTTCTCAGCATGGAGCTTGTGTGAATGCCATGGATCTGTGGCAGTTCACTCCTCTGCATGAAGCGGCGTCTAAAAACCGCGTGGAAGTCTGCTCTTTGCTGTTAAGCCACGGCGCTGACCCGACCTTGCTTAACTGCCATAGCAAAAGCTCAGTGGACATGGCCCCCACTCCAGAGCTGAAGGAGAGGCTGACATGTGAGTCTGCGTTCACCAGAGCTGCAGCTGACCCCCGATAACCTGCAGGTCAACCTGCATCAAAGGTTGAGCGGTAGCAACAAAAGCCAATCATTTTTCTATAACCTTTATCCCCTGCAGCTGCTCCAGAACCAAGAAGAAATACTCTGCATATGAAGAAAACAGAATTGTTTTTAAGTTAGGAGACAGTTTTACAATCATTTCTTTCAGAATAATTTACCAAATAAACTGTAAAAAGTCTGTTTTTTTATCATCAGATGATTTATTATTTCTACATTCTAACCTGATTAAATCAAGTGATTATTCTCATAGACTAAATCATTTTTTAAAAAAATGCTATAATTTCTGAACAGGTCAGAACCTTTGAAAGAAAAAATAAAGAAAAATAAGTTTAGAATAAATGATACTTAAAATCAAGCCGTTTTATTTCTAGTTCTAGTTGTAGTTGTTGAAGTTAAAAAAATCTGTATGAAGGATGAAAATACCCTCTCAAAAAATGACTTTATGATTTTATTTTATTTATCAGTTTATTCTTTGCACAGCTGTGTTCCCATTTTTTCTGTTTTTTGTTGTTGTTGTTTTTCTGCGTTGGTAACCTGCTCCTGGCCCCTTCTATCCTCAGAGGTTTCGGGAGTGCGGTTAAAGAGCAGCTGTCTCATCGTGTAAAGTCGGGCTTTCACCATTATTGAGAGAATCTGGAAAGTGAGAGTTTACTCTCGTCAAGAAATCCTCAAATTTTCTGCAAGAGTTCAAGTCTTTGGAAAACAAAAACAAGGAAATTATATGATAGATTTATTAATCTCAGTCTTGCACATAGATTTATCTCCACAAATTTAGGATGACAACAGTTCAAGATTCATTTGTTTGTATTTTTAGCTGCGGGGGAAACATCTAGAAGTGAGCTGACTTTGTTACATTAGGCCTACTAAGTTTCAAATTGTCAATAAAGAAACAGAAAACTTATAAAGTATCTAAATATGGTTACAAGTGAAGTTTTTTTTTTTTTTTTTGTTAAAATGCAAAAAACTTAAAGCCACCAGGAATCTTTGCAGATACGGTGGCCGACAGACCAGAGAAAGTGACGATTCATCAACTCTTTTCAGGACTAGATTATCAAGGACTGCCGTATTGATTAGCCTTGATGTCATCAGTTCTCTATTACTCTATTACTGGGAGAATTCTCTCCTCTGAAGGCTGAATGGAGGCTTTGCAGCATTTGTTGCACAAGTGTTGCATTAGCAGACCCAGAGGTTTAAAAAAAAAAAACAAGTTAGGGAAAGACAGAGATTACACTTTCAAATATGGCACACCATAGGTGTTGCATAAGTTAACTGAGTCAAAATTTTGTAGATAAAAATAAAACTCACTGAATTTTGAACCATTTTGTTTTTGTACTTCAGGTTCTACAGTTGTCCTCTTTAGGCTTGATTTTAGATGAGCTGTGCCATCAGGTGGAGTTTCTACCTTAAACAAGGCAGCTTCTCCCTACAAACACATTTTATCAGATGAAATCGGTTTTGATCATAACCAATCCTATAGGTTTGATTAAAGTCCCACTCATATCATCCTTTCATCTATTTTAAAAGCGTTTCCAGTGGTCCTTTAATTACGATCTGGCACACTCCCCCGCTAGCTTACAGACCCTCATACCTCCAACCTAACATTACCGATGCATCAGAAATGGCGACCAATATCAGAACAATCCAGCCGGACAGTTTATAGCCCGATACCAGCTCAGACAAGGAGAACAAAGATGTACATAAATCTGTTTGTCAAGTGATTGGAGCAGAATGGAGCAGAGCAGGGTGCCTTTGCCCACCCAGCGCATTTTACACTACAAGTTTTTCCAACAGCATTTTTTTGTCTGCTCCTAATTCACAATGATTCATAAAGAAATATTCAGAAATGCAATTTCAAACTTAATTTTCTTAATCCCTACCATCATCAGAAAAATGCTGGAAGAGGAGGTTATAAACACCAAAAACTCTGTTTTCATCTTAATGGGTCTTTAACATTTAAACAGCGTAGAAAAAAGTAAAAGGAGTGTAAACTCAAACAATATTTTAAAAGGCAGCACATCCAGAGCGCACAGCACATCCAAAGGTTTCTCTTTTTTGTGAGACTGAATTTGGTCCGAAATCATTTGTAAATATTTATACATTTTAAGGCTTAGCTTGTCAAATTTTTCATTGTTATTCATGGAAGCAATATTTTTTGTTATCGGTTTATTCCTTCTTTTAAATCTGAAGGTTTTGTTGTTGTTTCAGATGAGTTTAAGGGCCACTCGCTCCTCCAAGCTGCTCGGGAGGCTGACATGGCTAAGGCCAAGAAGACCTTGGCTCTGGAAATCATCAACTTTAAACACCCTCACACACATGAAACTGCACTGGTGTGTTTGAACTCAATCTCCTTACTTTCCTGTTATTGAATGTGATTTTAATGTGGTTTTCTATGCTTATGGTAATTAGCACTGTGCAGTGGCATCGCCACACCCAAAGAGGAAACAGGTCACAGAGCTGCTGCTGAGGAAAGGGGCCAACGTCAATGAGAAGAATAAGGAGTGAGTCACTCTTGTTCATAAATTCTAAAAAATAAAAATCCAACAAGAAGCTTATTGTCCAGATAAGCAGATGGTAAAAACCTGACTGTGATCATTGTTACATGTGAGGCGACTCATATGGTAGTGTAAGTTACATGAGCATCTTAAACATTTGAAAAACTGTTAAAAAAAAAAAAATTGAACCATTATTTAGCTATTTGTAAGCTTTTTTGCCTAATTTATTTACAATTTTTCAAGAGCATGTTAGGAACAAATAGTAATTTTTTGATTTTTCTCTGCTTTTCTTCAGTTTTATGACTCCTCTGCATGTGGCGGCTGAACGGGCTCATAATGACATCATGGAGGTGCTACAGAAACACGGTGCAAAGGTGCGAGGTTTATGTAACAAATTAAAGTAAATAAAAAAATGTATTTTAAAAATAGATGATTTACGAATGATTTTTATTGTTAAACTCTTGCTCTAAATACCAACAATGTGCAATAATGTGACGCTACCACCACAAAACTGTGAAGATTTAAAGATGCGACTTATGTAGAATACATTTTATTTGAATAAGACAGAAAAGTCCAAGTGAGACATCGCACATGTTTGTGTTTGCAGGTGAACGCCCTGGACACGCTGGGTCAGACGGCTCTGCATCGCGCGGCATTGGCCGGCCACCTTCAGACCTGCAGGCTGTTGCTAGGATACGGGGCAGACGCCTCTCTGGTGTCGCTGCAGGGCTTCACGGCTGCTCAAATGGGAAACGAAGCTGTGCAGCAGATACTCAATGGTACGCTGTCCCTCATGATGGTGGGAGGTGGGGTGCGGAGTGCATATGAACTGTGCACGAGTGCGCCCAGAGGTTTAGTTGCTATGCAGCAGCAGTAAGGTGGGGGATTAACTGGAAGTGTTTTGTAAAGGTCAATATTGATACATTCACAGTGATGGTGCAGATGGGTAAATAGGTTTTGAGGCTGAGTTAACTAATCCTTAGTTTAGAAGAGACGCCACATCACAGTTCATTGCTGTTTAATGCTCAGACTAAAGATTTGTTTTTCATCAGTTAAATTGTGTTTCTCCTGAGGTCAAGTCATAAACAAATAGATGCATGAATGTGGCTCCACTATGTGCTTTGTAAGCTTCAGAAAGAAGAATCACCTTTTCTTGACCAGAATCAGGAAACAGATTAAGGTCATACCGAAGGTTTTTTTTCAGCTGTCAGTCTGGATCCAGTGAGAAAAAATATATAATATATAAATATATAAACCGGTTTTTCTAGTGATTATTTTTGGTAGCCATTGTAAAAGGCTGCGATTCATTATTTTAAGTTGTTGCCATGGAGAAAATCCGCCAAATTGTTCTCCTGTGGATGTCAGAAATGTTTCTTTCCCAGCATTTATAGACCAAGAGCACTAAAATGCTGCTAAAGTTGCTCTGGTGACAACTGTGTACTAGAAAGTAATTTTACTTCGAATGAACAGTTTCTTTCCAGGTATAGTTTTGTTGAGGGTTGAGTTGAGCCGCTTCCTGATATTTTTGATTCCTGTTTTTGCGGCTCTGCAGAAAGTGTCCCTGTGAGGAACTCTGATGTGGATTACAGACTCCTGGAAGCCGCTAAAGCTGGAGATCTGGACACTATCAAGGTACTTTTCCTTCTGTTTAAATATGTTAACTTAAAATTTAAAAAATTGGAAAAATCTGATCAAAATCATCTGCATGTACCAGAAACAATATTCATTTATAAAATCCATTTTTTCTTTATGATATTTATTCTAGTGGTTTACTAATAAAAAAAATTTTGTATTTGAAGAATTAGAGAAGAACTAATTTTAATTAGTTCAGGTTAAAATAATGTCTTGTTTTAAAAACTAGATATGAAATTTAAGTTTCCCTTTGCAGAGGCAACCTCTAGAATTTCTTCTCCAACCCCTTTTGGATTTTGTCCATTGCTGTCTTTATTTTTAGTTTGTTAAAACTGTTGCTGTAGTTTGTTTTTGCCACAGTTATCAAAAACTTCCTTTATTTAAACTCTGATCATCTTTTGATTTGTTGTAAAGTTTCCCAGTGATCTTTTAATTACGATTATGCTGTTCTTAGGCCAAAAGTAAAAAATCTCCGTTGTTTTCTACATACATAACATAGTTGTTGCAGAGCAGCAGTAGTTCATTAGAAATTCACCTCTGAGTTGTGGGCGGGATGGTTGGTGTGGGGTAAGCCCGCCCCCACTTCCTGTCATCGTCTGTTTACGCGCACTACCACTATCTTGCAACCCCTCAATACCCCAACCTAACATTACCAACAAACAAAAAATGGCGAGCAATATTGAAGCTATTCAGCCGTATAGTTTTCAGTCTGATTCCAGATCAGACGAGGAAAACAAAGACGTACATGGAACTTATTTGTCTGCAAGTGGATGCATCAGAACGGAGCGGAGCAGAAAGATTGTAGCTTGCCATAGAAGCTTCTACAGCACTTCTACAAGCTTTCTCCAACAATACTGTTGAATATTCTTCTGATTCACAACGATTTTGAATAAAGAAATACTTATTTATTTAGCACTTTTAATCAACAACGTAAAAATAGAAAACAAATGAAAATGCTAAAATCTTAAGAACACTATTTTTATCAGAGCGGGCCTTTAGACGTGGAATGTTTGTAGCAGAAGATAACCTGGTGTGTCCTCACACTTGCTGATGGGCAATGGGTGATTATCATGTTCAGGAGGCTCCGTCAGTGTCTTAGGGGAGACGCTTTGGCACCCGGGCAGGTGATGTTTAGAGATATGATCTCGGCCTGTCAGCTTTCTTTTTTGATTTTAAGATTAAAATAAAAATAATGTTTGCAGTCTTTTTTTACAACCAAAAACAGATCATTTCTGCCTTTTGGTTGGATTTTTATGCTAAAGTTTCCTTTCTTTCGTGATTGCAGTCATTGTGCACGCCTCAGAATGTGAACTGTCGAGACCTGGAGGGGCGGCACTCCACTCCTCTTCACTTTGCTGCCGGTTACAACCGAGTGTCGGTGGTGGAGTACCTGCTGCACCACGGGGCTGACGTTCATGCGAAAGATAAAGGGTGAGGCCTCCGATTCTCACTCATTTTCCACTAATATCGTTTTGTTTGTGACATTTTCTTTTTTGGACTGAATTCTTTAAAAATGATCTTGTTTTCCTCCCCCTCTGTAGTGGTTTGGTCCCTCTTCACAATGCCTGTTCATACGGACACTACGAAGTGGCCGAGCTGTTGGTCCGACATGGAGCTTCAGTCAACGTGGCCGATTTGTGGAAGTTTACGCCGCTCCACGAAGCCGCCGCAAAGGGCAAATATGAGATCTGCAAGCTGCTGCTAAAGGTTAGACTAGGATGGTCCTTTACTCACATCCAAGTCCAGTAGATCCTGTTGGATGCCTGCAAATTCATTTATTACAGCTCCTGAGAGGTTTACTTCCAAAATGTCTGTGTTTATGAAAACCGGGATACCAGCGGAAATCAACAGATGGTTGACAATCAGGGGAAGCGCCCAAGTAGAAAAAGAAACATGAATAAAAAAGGGCAAGGACAACAAAAACTGACCAACCAAATGAAAAACCAACTGCTTAAAAAGTGCAGGTAAACCCAATCAGCTGATCTGGATCAGCCTGAGAGGAGTTCAGACACCACGGTGACACATAACACATGAGACAGCATTATAGTTTATAGTTTGCCTTTTTCTAATTGCATTACAATGACAGCCTTCCGCTATAAAATGCCATGTTATTCTTTTGATTGATTACTCAATGGGTCAAACAAGCCATTAAACGTGTCAGGATTTTTTAATAGTTAAACATTTGTCTAAGCAATTCATTTTTGTGTAATATTAACAAATGATATTCCCATTCAAAGGCTGTGTATGAAGCTCTGTGTAAGATTTCTAGAAAAAAAGGAGCTGTAAATCTTTGTTATGTAACAGCTTATTGTGCCACATTCACAGCCGAGTGGGTTTTTGTAAACACCCACAGATCGAGATGCGTCAGGGAAACTGGCCTTCCCTTTTATGATTCTCCCAAATCTGCTTTTCTAAAACGTGTTTTTTATGTTTTGTTTTTCTTTTCTTTTTAAATTTAGTCCATATTTTTTATTCCCTTCCTTCATTTATTCCTCAATTTTTTTAAAGTAGTAGATAAATACTAAAGACTTCAATTCAATTCAAAGAAGGATTTTTCTTTTTGTTTTTCTTTTCAAATCATCGTCTGTCTGAAACATTTTGCACATCAAAGTTATTTTGTCGATTTGTAGTTTGACATGGAAAGTCGTGTTTTCATGGAGCGAGGTCCTCTGGCTGTTTTCTGCTTATGTCTCGTGCTACGTTCATAGTGGGCTCGTGTTTAAGAACGTGCTGAACACAGGCTATTGAACGCACTTTTAGCATATAGTGTTCACACTGGTCTGCCGCTACCCCATACTAGCACATGTACTCATAGTTGGAAAAAGACTGGGTGACATGGAATTCTGGCCGGGCACAAACTGCAATTATTAATTTCTTCTTTATGAGAAACTTCAAAGGGTTAGCACTTCCATGTTTTGAAAAGGACACCACTTCTACCTTCCATTCTTTTATTATAGACATTTTATATTAGAAAGATATAGATGAATATATCTTCATTTAAAGGATTTAAACATTCTTTAAATTAAGAAGATTATCAATGGTTTACTGCACTGCAGCAGAAGAAAGAAAAAGGTTTTAGGCAATAAAAAAAAAGAAAAAATCAGTTTAACGCTAAGCAACAACTTGTCTTTGTGAGACTTTCTAGTTTTTATTCAACTAACTAGTGGAGGTGTGAGATCCAGTCTTCAAGTTGTCTCTTTATATTTCCAAGAATGAAAATATTGTGACAAAGTGAGATGAAGTACTTGAGTAGTTTTACATTCAAAGAGGTGTTTTTAAAGTAAATCAGTATTTGTCACAAACTCGCCTTTTTATTAAAGGATTTCAATCCTGGAAAAGTGAGCTAAAGGGAAACCGAAGTAAAAGCAGTGAAGGAAAAGTGTAACTGCAAATAAAAATCTTAGACAATGTAATACAAGATAAAAAACCTGAAAAAGTTGTTATGCATCAAAAAGCTCTGAATGTTTCTAGTCCAGAGCAGAGCTCAGAACCAGGAGCGCAGAGAAGCAGTTAGAGCCTCGCCTCGGCTCTGCAGACACCTCCACCTAAAGTCCACAGAGAGCTGTAAACAAAAACAAAGAGGCAGCAGGCTGTTCGTCATCGTATAAAGCTGCCTTTAAAGCAAAGGTGAATACGGTTTCCTCACCTGGTGTTGGTGTACGACAGAACACAGCTTTCCCATCAGAACAGTGAGAGCGTTGTGACTATATTGTTGAAAAAGACGCAGAAGAATCTGTAAGAATGCAGTAAGACGAGGTGATTGTGTGAGTATTAGGAGGAATGCTAAAAAATATTAGATGCAGAAAAACAAAGCTTAGACTTTTTTTATATAATGTTTTCCTTTAACTACAGTCTACAGGAGTCTAGAAAAATCTATTAAAAAGAAAATGATCAGAACAGGAGCTTTGACAAGTGGACTAAACAGCAACTGTTTGAAAAACCTTTCTGGAAGCTCGACTTGATCCTTGCTAAAGTAAACCCATAAAGAGGCTACTTAAAATACTCCCTGACCAGTGGACAAAGCTGTTGGATTTTCATGAAATTATATTTTAGGAAGAAAATCCTTCATCAAACAAAGATTTCCTGATATGCAATAGTTCCAGCAGACCAACGTTTTTCTGCCTCAAAGTCGTAGTTTGTTGTGTTTTAGGCTGTTGGTTCAACAAACAAGTAATTAGAGAAGGTCACGTCTGGCTCTGGGAAGCTGGGATGTTTTCCAGCCTCTCCGAGGCAGATCAACTCTCGATTAATTGAAAAGCAGCAGACTCTGTAATGAAAACCTGTGCCATTTTAGTAATAAGCCAGGAAAACTCTAAACCCATACTTAAGCTCCTCTTGTGGAGATAAGCTTTTCGTTGTCTCCTCAGGACAACGAAAGAAAGAAGAAAACAAAGCTAAATGGCAGCTTAAATATACATAAAGAAGGGAAATTTTCCATTTTTACAGCAAAGAAAATCTAATCTGAAATGAGCTTTGTAGAGAAAAGAGAGATCTCTGTTATTAGAGGTTCCACAACAATAAGATCAACAAATGATTTAAAAAATCAAAGAAAAATAGTTTTTCCAGCCTTACCAAATGGTTCCTTATAGTCCTATCACCAGATAATCTGATAAACCTTGTGGAATTTGTATGGTTTCTATTTGGTTTTCTATCTGAAAGTCCAGAAACAGTTCCATAAATGTGCACTAGAGACCAAAATAAGGAGTTTGTTCCAAGGCTGACCTCCTTATTCCACTTCCATATGAACACCAGAGCTGACAATCAAATGTTAACATGCTTTTCTTTCAAAGTGGATTGGAGTTTTGTGACTTGTGTTGTTGTTGCTGAAGGAAGTTGTGTTTTTAGAGACACCATCTGTCCCAGCAGCTTTACTGGTGTTGCATTGCAGCCGAACCAAAGTTGTGTTAGTAGATCGGAGGCGTGTTTAGTCGTTAGTGTTATCATCATCCACGCAGCAGTAAATGAAGTGTTGCTACCGCTGTCTGTGGGTAAACGCTGAGGGGCTCATTAATCCCAGCGAGCACATTCAAAGTAGCACCCCCAATCCTTAAACTCAATCCCTTTCATCCAATAACTGGTCTGGAGCCTGCAGTTTGAAATACAGGATGGAGTTCTGATACTGGGAATGAAGGTTGTTTTTTTTCACGATATATTTCAGTCTAACTGAAGTCTAACTGAATCATTGTGAGGTGTTTGGACTTTCAATGCGACTCTAAAGCTGCTGCCACTCCGGGAATGTGATGCATGTTCAAGAATGCTGCTGATTGCGGGTTCTGAGCGCACCTAGCACATGGCGTTCACACTGAACATGCAGGGAGGGACCTCTTATATTTTTTTTGCTACTGTTTACTAGCACCTGCAGTAAGAGGCTTGGTGCAAAATATCATAGCGGTGCAAATCTTAAAAATCTTGCTTCCGGCTTTTTCTTTCACAGCTCTATTCTGATATATATAAGTATTAGTTCATATAATTCCAACTGGCAAAAAAAACGCAATTATTAATTATTCGTCTATGATCAGTTTTTAAACGGTTGGCACTTCAATGAAATAAAGAGACACCATCCATTCGTCACTACCAAATACAAGTCCCTGATTGGTCAAAGTTTAACCGACAGGTGAACACGAGAGTTGTGGAAGACCGGAACGTGGGTTTATGCGCGTTTGCATAGACTTTTCATTGAAAGTGGACACTTGAACGCGCGTTGCTAATGTGATGTGAAAGTAGCCTCTGATCTGCTTCTGTCTGCATTTAGAGCAAGCTAGCAATCAATCAAACGCAACACCAGGTTTACCCTCATAGTCACGTGTCACAATATGAAAAAATGCTGTAGTCCAGCTGTTATTTTTTTTTTCTGGTTTTACTTGAAGTTCATGATTTATCATCTGCGGTAAATTGCAGCTCTTGATTGAGAAAAAAATCTGATTATCATTTGAATGTTTTGCAAACTTTTGATCAAATTTGTGTGAAAATAATAAAAACCAGAGCAAAGGAAAGATTTTTTTTTTTTATGTTTGGTAAAGTTTCTGTTAAACATCCTAGTTCTTAAATTTCTGAAGAAAACTCTTATTCGAGCGCCTGACAGACTTAAGTTTATCCAAACAATCAGGAAAGAGTGAGGGCAGTTCTAAGTTGCCGGTAGAGGCCCAGTTGCACCTCTTTAAACCTGCAGTCAAACGACGGCTAAGAGGTGAAAATGTCTACTTTCATCCCTGAGGTGAGTGTCGTCCGCTTCACTGAAGGTCCTGTCCTCACCTGTCTACTCCTTATTTTCCTTGTTCTGCTTCCTGATGAACCGTCTGTCTCCTCCTGCCTCTTATCACTTGTCATCTTGTCAAAGTGAAAGACTTTTTGAAAGGACCTGAGATTTTGAAGGATGCCACTGTCTGGGATGGATTAAGTTCTGGTTTATCCCCAGTTTTTTTTTCTTTGACTCTAAACATTTGATTTTTTTGCATTGATGTTCAGGTGATAGATAATCATTTGCATAGTTTTTCTCTTTGTCGTCCTTTTGTTTTCCTTCCTCTTCATGAGATTCTGCCTTCTCTTCCTCAGCACGGAGCAGATCCAACCAAGAAGAACAGGGATGGGAACACGCCTCTTGATCTGGTGAAGGATGGGGACACAGACATCCAGGACCTGCTGAGAGGAGACGCTGCACTGCTGGACGCTGCCAAAAAGGGCTGCCTGGCCAGGGTGCAGAAGCTATGTAGCCCCGACAACATTAACTGCCGGGACACGCAGGGACGCAACTCAACACCACTCCACCTCGCAGGTAAAAGGCAGGAATAGAAAGGGATTCAATACGCTGCAATCCAGTCACATCTAGATTATTATGTTAGATCTTGCACTCGTTTTATAGTCGGCGAGTAGAGATGATGTTTCTGAGCACAAACCTGGTGTTTTCATGCAGCATCTCTAAAAGTTGTGGAATCTATGTCAGAGATAACAGGACCTCACTGCGACTACAGGAGCTTACAGGCTTTAACAAGAAAAACACTAAGAGGCTCAGAGAAAGACACACTTCTTTAGCCGTAAAAAAAAAATTCATTGCAATAATTATTTCAGTTATTTCTGTTTGGGTAATTTAAAAGCTGACCTTTGAAAAATAAGAAAAGTCAATGGCATTGATTATTTATGATTTTAGGTGTTTATTTTTAACGATTCCAGGAAAATCTCGGACTTTAGTGTGTAGTACAGCATAACATTTAATTTTGCACTGAAAGCATAAATCAGGCACATTAAAACTGACATCTGAAGGGGAAAATGTCCACATGAATCGCTGATGTACGCTGATGTTTATTTTTCTTGTGTAGCCATTGCAGCACACTGGGCAGTTTTCAGACTCATAGTGCAGAAAAATTATTTAAATATCTGACATTTTTTTAGCAGAAGATCCAGCCTCTTAAAATATTTGGTTTCTGCTTTTAAAAAAGAAAAAACCCTTATGTGGTTCATCACGTTCATTCCCATGGGGGCTCAAATTCTCCCTTTTTTCTTTTTCATTTCCACCTCTCCTCTACTTTCTGTCTTGTCTTTGTGATGCTCTGCAGCCGGCTACAACAACTTGGAAGTAGCAGAGTATCTGTTGGAACACGGAGCTGACGTGAACGCACAGGACAAAGGAGGGTTAATTCCTTTACACAACGCTGCTTCGTACGGGGTAAGGCTCCAAAACAAAGGGTTTCCTCTCTAACTGTAGACGCTCTTTGAACTGCTGTAACTCTTTGACTGTTTGTGCAACAGCCGTACTTCCAACAGATTCTGAAGGATGAGAAAAGCGGCTTTGCGCGGACATCCAACCTTTTACGTCTGCTTTTCTCAGCTTCACAATCCAGTGAAATCCCATTAACTGCACAAACAGTCAAAGAGTTGAGTTGATTCAAAGAACACGAGCTATTTCCTGTCCACCAGTACGGCCCCAGTCCTAAAAGGTTCAAAAGAGTTCAAATGTGCAGGGGAAACAAGTATAACAGTTGTTACAACATACTATGTAACAATTTCAGATCTTAGAATTTGACAGTCACCCGTCTGTTAGATTTAAGCCAAATTTAATCTCAAATTTAAATGAAATTATAAGGTTAGAAAAAAGACTCAATAGTACAATTCCCGTGGATACTAAATGTGGGATATATAGATGTCAGAAGGGTCTATCTAAGACTGAAATAAATCAAACAGGTTTTCATTTCTCTTGTAAAATTGATCCATTTTCATTGGAATTAATTGAACTCAAAATGTTTAAGTTACAAACCACCCAGTGGTTTCTTAACTACATTACCTGGGTCCAGCTAGTTTTGATTCTAAATCAGCCTCAGACAGGAAGTTACACTCTTTCCATTTTAGTGAAATGAAGTGATTGTGTCCTGAATTATTTATCTGTGTTAGGCAGAGCGGTCATTATTAGAAATGAGAGGAATGAAGGTCAACCGCAACAAGACGGAGAATCTGTGTGTAAATGAGAGAAACTCAAGTGGAACGGTGAGGTTACAGGAAGCAGAGGTGAAGAAGTGGAGGACTTTAAGTACTCAGGGTTAACAGTCCAGAGCAGCAGTGAGTGTTGGAAAAGGGTTAAGGACGTGTGCAACAACCTCAAACGGGTGTAATTAAAACTGTAAATTAAAATAGTTTCAGCCAGGTTTTCGAAGGTTTAGTCGCCTCTGCTCAGCGTTCTGCAAAGAGAGTCATGCAAGATATTTTTATGAAGGCTTAATGAGCTCTGCATCACATCAACACATATAAATGCAATGAGGCACCCCCACATACTTAATTAAATCACTTCATGTTGTGTTTCTGCCAAAGCAAACTCTGGAACGGATTTCTTAATACAGTGGAACATTGTAGCATGTTTTTGTCTCTGATAAAAACAATTTGTTTGCTGTTTTTCAAACTTTGTCCTTCCATCTTTATCTAATGTTCTGTTTTTCTTCTTCAAAGTGCTCCATTAACCATCCCTGTCAGCTCTCATGTCTTCATCTCGACCTCCACTCCTCTGTGCAGCACGTGGACATCGCCGCCCTGCTGATCAAGTACAACACATGTGTGAACGCCACAGACAAGTGGGCGTTCACCCCACTCCATGAAGCAGCGCAGAAAGGCCGGACTCAACTCTGCGCGCTGCTGCTGGCGCACGGAGCCGACCCCACCATGAAGAACCAGGAGGGACAGACGCCGCTGGACCTGGCAACGGTAAAAACAGACCACCGAAGAGACATTTCAGAAACCTTTCTCTTTACTGTTTTCCTCTAGTATTATTTTTCTAAATCTACATTTATATGTAGCTGTTTTTTCAGCTTGTGTTTACATACTTTTAAAAACACACGTCGGTTCTCCTTGTCTTTGGCTACAGGCTGATGACATCAGAGCTCTGCTGATTGATGCCATGCCGCCAGACGCCCTGCCCAGCTGCTTGAAACCACAGGCCACTGTGGTGAGTTCTCCTGTTTGGACCTGCAGCCTTCAGGTCCATGATGGTTTGAAAACATAACCATATTTGAAAGAACGTGATCGTTCCTCTCTATCAGGTGAGTGCGGGCGTGGTGAGTACAGGTGCAACGGCAGCGGTGGTCATTTCGCCTTCCCCATCCCCTTCCTGCTTATCGGCAGCCAGCAGCATCGACAACCTGACCGCCCCCCTCAGCGACATCGCAGGAGCCGGAGTCACCAATGTCGCAGATGGAGCGTCCGGCTCCGACAGGAAGGAGAACGACAGTAAGCGTACACGGACAAGCCCCCACATTCTCACATCATGTGTGTGTGTGTAATCTCACGAGTAACCTCCTCTGATGACCCTACAGCTCTGCTGGACATGACCATCAACCAGTTCTTGAAGAGTCTGGGCCTGGAACACCTTAGGGACATCTTCCAGCGAGAACAGGTACACAAACAAACCCTGCATGAGTCACAGAGAGACAATGGGGAAGAAAGAGGTGGTAATCATAGGGTGGGAACAATCCAGAGTCCTGTGAAGGCAGTTTGAAGAAAATGAACCCCTGTTTTTCTGAACTGAGGTGATTCTCAGTCTAACTAAAAGGAAAAAGCAAGATTAAAATGTATTAAACATCGCCCTTTTCATGCCCCATAAACTAACATAAAATGTAATTTTTGTCCGACTGTGTCAAGTTAGTGTGGAATTGTGGGATATTTGCTCGTTTTGTAAGCACTCTAATTAACATCCAACTGTCATTCTTTATTCATCACTAATCAAATTCTCCGGATCAATCTCATCTCTGAGAGTCTAGAGAACCTCACTGTAACCCATCTGCATATAAATGGAGTCATTACTTCCTCCCATTCGTTGACCTTTTCTTCCCACCTCTTTTGATGTTCATGAACATTTGTGTGACCTACTTTAACTGCAGTTTACCACAGAGCAATGCAACCCTCATACTAATAAGGTCTATTATTAAACATCATTGTCAGAGGGTTTATATAACTGACTCATATTTGGTTGAAATTTATTGTTGCGCAATGTCAGCATTTAGCTACAGGATAAATGTTTGATTAGATGGCAGATTCTTCTCTCTTCTCTTCTCTTCTCTTCTCTCTTCCTCTTTTGTCAACAAACAGCCGTTGAACTGCTGGGATGTTTTTGGTTTTCTCTGTGCAGATTTCCCTGGATGTGCTGGCAGATATGGGTCACGAGGAGCTGAAGGAGATCGGCATCAACGCTTACGGCCACAGACACAAACTCATCAAGGGCATTGAGAGGCTGCTGGGAGGTCAGCAAGGTCAGTCCAGGCAGAAACACACTTGTATGAAGCAGCAGCAAACGGTTTCGGAATAAAGACACCAAAGCAATAAAAACAAGTGTGTTATAGAATGTCAGATAACTCTCTGAATTTTCTGTTCAAAAAATTTAGCTGTATTTTAAGAAAACACAAGACATTGCGGAGAAAAATGTTTTTAGAAAGGCAGTAACTTGAATGCCATTACGCGCATCAAACTAGTCAATACTACTCTTTGTAGTTTTAGACAGGGGTCTCCTATCCCTGGGCTGTGGACTAGCATCTGTTTAAGGGTCAATTAGCACCAAGCTCCAAAGGAAGAACATATTATTTGTTTTTTATGTTTTATCTGGTTCTGAGTGGTGTTTTATTTTGGAAAACTGGAGTCTCTTCACCACCACTGTCTATGACTCACTCTTCTTGATGCATGTCTAGATTCTCAGTCACGTCTTACATCCACTCGCTACCTTCTTAAAGTCCCTGCTTTAATACATTACTGCTAGATTTAAACCAACTCAGCTAATGAAATGAACACAAAACATAAACGTGAGAAAAAGAAAGCTGCATTTAAAGACCCATTAAATCATATTTTGATCCATTTTATAAATGTTCCATGTGTTCAATTTTGTTTAAAATTCTAGGAAATAGTTTTTACATAACAGCAGTAGTTCATAAGGAATTAGCCTCTGAGTTGTGGGCGGGACTATTGGCCTGGAGCAGCCCCCCCCCCTCCTGTCACCGTTAATGAGAGATCGGAACAGGGAACTTGTGGCCATACCAGCGTGTTTTCAACGTCACAAAAAACTCTTTTTCCAACGCTATTTTTTTCGTCTTCTCATGATTCAAAACAATTAGAATAAAGAAATGTTCAGAAATGTAATGTTAAACTTATTTTTTCTATATATATCCTCCATCATCAGAAAAATGCCACAAAAACATGTTAAAAACACAGTTTTCATCAGAGTTGGCCTTTTACCAGACATTATTATAAGTATAGTGCTCTACTGTGACAGTTGTTCCCATGCACCACTCTGTGTCTGTCTACTTCATTAATATATATAAGAGATACCAGTTTTTATGCCGGTCATGTCATTTTATTTTGTTGTATTTATCTGCCACACAAGAAAATATTGTCTGATGTTGAATTGGTTTGTGGTGTAATAAAGAGGGGAGACCGCCAGTCTAACCCTTGTGCTATCTTAGATGACCCCACCCTTACATTGACGTGTTCTCCCTACCATGACAAAGGTGGATAAAGGTGGAAAGTTTTCATGTAATCCATGGACACCAGTGATCACAAATCATGAAGAAAAAAGGTTCAGCACACTGTGTAGTTGGTCTAGATGACCCAAGTCCCAACGTTAAAGTGCCCAGGATAGCACAAGGGTTATGGGACTTTCATTCATTTATTCCAGGGCTATGTAGCCCAGGCTAGCTAGCGGTGTCTCAGATTGGCCTTGGTTCACTTGCAAGTGAACTCTGGTGTGCTTCCCTACTGTGTGTATGTAGATTAACCATCTAGTTGAGCTAGATGAGCTACAAGTTTTTCACCTAGAAAAAGAAAGCCTGAATCTGAATTCTTCCCCTGCCCCTCCTGCTTCTCCCTACCCAGGGGTGGGCAATTATTTGACTCGCGGGCGACATAGGGTTTTAAAATTGGATAGAAGGGCCGTAACAGAGCAGATGCGTGGCGTGAGAAATAGGAATAATGAAAAACAACAAATCTTCCAACACCACATGGATGCTAGAGCGGAGTCCCCAAACTTTTTCTTGTGAGGGCCACAACAACTCTTTTTTTTTTAAACTTCTTTTATCTTTATCTTTTTTTATTGTAAAGCCCTATTATAGAGTTTCATTAATTCACAATTGTTTTGATTAAATAAGTACTACTATTTGGGATAGGTTATAGTGAGCCAGTTTAGGTCGTGCTGGTTTGCGGCGCCTTCTGTCCGTGAAACCAGGGTTCGAACCCGGGCTGCTCCCTATTCTTATTCGGACATCACTCCTAATCGATGACATCATCAATAGTCGCCAGTCATCCACGTTAGTACGTTGCTGCCAGCGCTCAGAAAATGCAAAAAGTCATTGCTTACATTTAGATGTAAACTTCGGTGCTTCGGGGCACACCCACGTAAAGAAACGCGTTTTCCTCGGCGACACAGCACAACGTGGAACAACCTCGCGGGCAGACGGCTCTGTAGGGTGGTAGGAGGGTTGCCCTTCAAAAAAAAACTATTTCGAACACCCCTAACCCTCCAAATGCCCCTACAGTTGGAAGGGGCAGGGAGAAACCGTAGGGGTAGGAGAAGAATTCAGATAAACAAACACAGACATAATATGTTGCAGGTGCTCATGAATATACAGTCAAAAGATGACATGCCAACACACTGTGTTCGTGTATCGTGGCTTTCTTACACCTCAGTGTTTTTTGTGCTGGTCAGAGCTGATTAGTTATTCTTTGTCATTTATGAATTGAAGTGTTTGTTTGATTGAGACTCATAACGTGTCTTTAAAATGCATTTGTAGGGGCAAACCCATACCTGACGTTTCACTGCTCCAGCCAGGGCACAGTGCTCATCGACCTGGCACCAGATGACAAGGAGTTCCAGTCTGTCGAAGAGGAAGTAAGAAAACACACACAGTTATGGAGAAGCTGCGTCTGCCTGTTATTTTCAGTGGGTTTTTGTAGCTTCCGTTAGCAAGAAGTGTGATGGAAAGTGACAACGGAAGTCAGCGTAGATGAGCTTAAACTAACGAGAACCAATAGATGCTAGCAGAAATTAAATCTAAATTGAATCTGTAAAAGCTTACAGATTGTGAGGTCTTCTTTAGAGAAACAGAGAAGAATCTCCTAATACTGAATCTCAATACTGATTTGTTGTTTCAAATAATTAAGTTATAAAATCAAATGAGCCACAGCTCTATTTCCAGCGATCCTTTAACACCTAAAGTATGACAGAGTTCTTTCCAAGTGTCTCTGTTCTGTCTGCTTGGGGTTGATTTTCCTGCTGTTCTTGTCGTCCTCAGCTGCAGAGCACGATCAGAGAGCACCGGGATGGAGGCAACGCAGGCGGAGTCTTCAGCCGGTACAACATCATTAAGGTATGTTAACACAAAGGCGTCCGTGCCGTGCTCAAAGCACAGACGGTGCTTTTGTTTGTGCAGGAACGAGACATCCTAACCGCGTTTACCTTCCTGCCGACTCGTTAACATTCACCGCTCGCCTCTCCGTCTCCTTTGCCTGCAGATTCAGAAAGTGGTGAACAAGAAGCTGCGAGAAAGATACGCACACAGGCAGAAAGAAATTGCTGATGAGAACCATAATCATCACAACGAGCGCATGCTCTTTCATGGTAATGAATCCAGACTGTAAAAATGTACAAAAACACACAGAAGGGTTTTTTAATCATTAACACTGTGAGTGTAAAACCAGATCTATTTCTTCCCTGTTTTCTGTTACTTTATTTTTATTCTTTTTTACACTTTCTTTGCCACATTTGTTATATTTTTTCCAAGCAAGTCTAGTTCAATTTGTGATGTTAAATTTATAATACAATATCTTTGTATCATACGACGGAGTTTTAGGGCCAGTTTACCAAATAAAATGTTTTTTAATTACGAATTTTAAGTCTTTTTAAATTTTTTTTTTTTTTGGTGGCCCTAAAACTCAGTCGTAGTATCATGTATATGTATATATAAAACTCGCTGTATAAAAATTTCATACTTTTTTGACACGTACTGAAGGAAAAATGTGATTGTCAGCTCTGTTTTAGGTGATGCTTGACTCTAATATAGTTATATTCAGTTATATATATTCAATATAAATCAAATCTGACGTTTCCAAGCTGGACATGGAAGTGCACTCGGGCGGGCGGGCGCCACTTTCTCTGTAGCTTTAATCACTTTGTCCTGTTTGACAAACGTGGCTCAATCGAGCCCTGGCCTTTCACAGACTCTGAGATTAACTCTGATCGGCAGTGTTTTCATTCTTCCAGCTCCACTGTAAGCTTGAGCAAATGTAATTTATCAGCCGTCCTCTTTTGACCACTCGACTTGTTCAAGGCGCAGCCTGGGGGGAGTTTGCCTTCTTGGAAAATGGACTCTACAAAGCTGGAAATCCCAGGAAGTAATCAGGTTTCTGTGGGGCTTGAAATGGTGCGTCTGGCATCAGTGATCAGTCTGTCAACCGAGATTTCCCAAGATTACCCTTTGGAGTGTCTGTATACACTCTTTGCATTCTTAAGAGGAAGGGACTTGGGTTCTTCTCTACATTATTCACTGGTAGACTAGAATAAAAGTAACAGAATTGACAGTACCACCAGTCTGCAGAAACCTGCTCTTAAAGACCCACTCCTATAAAAAAATGTTTTTAACGTGTTCTTGAGGCAGGATCCATGTACATTAGTTTTCTTTGTCTGAGCTGCCATCTGGCTCCAAACTGTACTGGCTGCCTGGATGGCTCTGATATTGCTCGCCATTTCTGTTGCACCAGTTATGTTAGGTTGGGTTGTGAGGGGCTGTAAGCTAGCAGGAGAGGGTGTAAACAGAGAGCTCTCTGGAAGGGGAAGGGAGTTGGTTCTTATGAACTACTGCCACTCTGCAGCTTTTGATTGATTTTGGCTAAAAGCAGCATAATCATAATGAAAAGACCACTGAGAACGCTTTGAAAATAGATCAAAAGATGATCAGTGGGCTTTTCTTAAGCTTTTCCATATATACGATCATATATTACCTTTGGCACACTAAAGAACACATTATTTGTGGAACATGAGTTATTTTCGTAAACTCTTTTTCTACCCGGAAGTAAGATGACTCAGTTCTGGCAGCGCAGACTCTTCCTGGACGCGGCTTTTCTCACTGGTCTACATCACCTTGTGAGAACCTGCTTGTTTGTTTTCGTGGATTCAGAGGGGCTGCTGCTCAGAGTGCAGGTTTTTAGAGGAATACTCAGACATGTGTGAGTGGATCAAAATACCACTTTGGGGTTATTTATAGTGAGGAATGAGCATTATAATACACTTCAAAGCTCAAAATGTTGATTTTCCAGGCGGACATGTTTACATGTTTCGAGTTCATTTCTTTGATTGCATCGTTTCTGACTTGTGGCAGGTTCTCCCTTCATCAATGCAATAATCCATAAGGGCTTTGACGAGCGTCACGCCTATATTGGGGGCATGTTCGGTGCAGGGATCTACTTCGCAGAGAACTCCTCCAAAAGCAACCAGTATGTGTACGGGATTGGAGGAGGAACAGGATGTCCCACCCACAAAGACCGCTCCTGCTATGTGTGCCACAGGTGAGGCATGCAGTTCAGCCAAACCAAAGACTGAGCTGCTTTAGTTTTTAAAAACTTCATATTCCTACTTTGGAATGAAATTATGCTTTATGTTCTTAAATTGCGTGCTTGTGTGCATTTGCAGGCAGATGCTTTTCTGCAGGGTGACCCTTGGAAAGTCATTTCTTCAGTTCAGTGCAATGAAGATGGCCCACGCCCCGCCGGGTCATCACTCCGTGATTGGACGCCCCAGCGTGAATGGACTGGCATATGCAGAGTATGTCATTTACAGAGGAGAGCAGGTTAGTGCACACTAACACCTTCATTCATCCAGAAGACATTAGTCATTATTTATTATTATTTCATTACCATTGTCTGAATACGGAAGTTATGTTTTTGTGGTTATTAATTATTGTTTATTTACATAAATAGATGAATGCATCAAAACAATGAATTACATTTTATCAAAGGCAAATCTTTGGACACCTTTTTTTTCTAAAAAATAACTTACAGTTTTTTTATAGGAAAGAAGAACTGTTTTTATTCAGGGCTCTTAAAGTTAATATGACCATTTTTTACATTTATCCATTATGGGTGGCAGCAGTGCACAGCAGCCCAAAAGGTGAAGCTGGGGGTCCTCCAGGCTTAAAATCTGATCCAGAGAGATTATCTTCATCATCAGAAAAATATCTGCAGCTAGTTTGACTTTTCGGGTTCGACGGTTAAATACGAATCCAAAAAATCTACTTAAACTGTTTTTTTCTAAGTAGAATCATAAACATAAATCCAACATTTGAGCAACTTAATTAGCAGCATCCTTATAACATTAGACAGCTGAAAATTATGTATTATTATTATGGTCTGTCACAATAAATCTATGTCAGACTTCTGGTTTTTGTCTGTTAAATTCAGATTTTTTTTTTTTGAATCCTAATGCCTCACTGGCTCTTTTCTGCCGTTGGTTTTTGTTAACTTTAGTTTCCATTAAGCAGACGAGCGGCCGCTTTAAGGAAGTAGCCGATGTCTTTTCCACACGTGACCTGACACGCGTCAAGAATGATGTGGTGGGAAGAATCCAGTAGTTTTCCAAAATAAAACTTCCTTCAGAATCAGTTTGTAAATAAAACAGACAAATTGTAGGTTTGTTTCTTGTCTCTATGGCCCGGTACCGACTGTCTCATGACCCAGGGGTTAGTGACCACAGCTAGAGATGGGTGGATGGGATTTTTTGGTTCATGAATTCCTCACATCTAATTTATTATAAAAGGTTTTGATTGTAAAAAGTTTATCAGCCCTATAAGGATTTTTTCTTCTTTTTCCTCAATAAAATGCTCCAATTTCTTGTGTCTACAGGCTTACCCCGAATACTTGATCACCTACCAGATTGGGAAGCCAGAGAGCGTGGCGGCGCCAGCAGCCACGGCTGAACAGAAGTCCTAAAGCGCTGTGACCGCTGGAGCTGGAGATGGCCAGCTGCTTTCTGAAAAGACTAAAACTTGAACCTAAAAACGTTTAAAGCCTCAGATGTGGAAGTCAAGTCCTCAGAGCTGAACTGGAGGCGTGCAGTGTGAAGTTATGGCTGCATAGAAGCTAAAAAAAACCCCACAGAAAATGTGTTTGGTGAACACGAGACGACAGAGGAGGTTGGAAAGAAGGAGTTTTCTGATTTGAAACACCAAAGCAGAAACAGTCTGGCACCCTTAATCTTAAGGTCAAACAGTCAGAGTTGCTTGTGGATGTGAACCATAAGCAGTTTTGCAGCTCTATGTGAAGACAATAGCAGTTACAGAGAAGCACAGTCTAAAGCCAAACAAACATTACAGTCTTTAGCATCTATGAAAACGGCTGGGTTTGACATCCTGACCTGTTTTGCTTTAGTTCATTATTCCAAAACAACATCCGCAGGGTGTCTTTAAGAAGCAGCAACTGTCCTGCTGAGAGAACACGCCTCTGTGGAGGTCAATGTTGAGGCTTTAGGAAAACCGGGGAAATGACCAAATGAGCAAATCAGTGAGGAAGAAACGATGAGACCAGAATTCCCTCCAGTCCAAACGGGGACCAAGCAGTCAGACCAAGATCACCTCTGCAGCTAAAACATGAACAGATAGAAGTTTTAAAGTTTATTTTTTAAAGAACTTCAGGGACTAATGTTGTCATGGAGTTGTGCTGCCTTTTTTTTAAAAAGAAAAAGCAAAAAAACAAGTCGAGCCAGTTCAGTCTAAACATGCTTCTCAATAAAACTCACCAGGACCATAGAATATGTCAGACTTTATATAAGTGGCCTGCAGGAAGCCCCTTTCGCATGAAGCTCTTCATCTGGAAACATTGCTGTCATTTCAGATTAAATCTTGATGCAGCCTTTGCAGAAACGGTTACATAAAAACAAACAAGCGTAAGTTTCAGAAAAGCTGCTTTTGAAGACGGTCTGATGCCTCACCGCACACGGAGACGTAATGTTAGGTGTCAATGTTAACATCAAACAAAGAAGACTCCAAAACACGTAGACTGAAGGTAATTCTTTACAGATATGGATCTTTTGAAGAAACGGAATGTATGGGGTAAAATAAAGCAAAAGAAAAGGGCATTTTCTTTAAAAAGCCCTAGTTTGTAACCCACCAGGTTGGGTTAGTGCCTCCCCTTGAACTCATCTGCAATCATTTGTGAAGATTTTTTTTATATAGAAATGTTTCTCGGACATGGGTGTTGTTGTTTACATGAACCTGCTGCCTTCTCAGCCCATTCTCAGCTGTTGCTGCCCTCTAGTGGCTGATCAGCTTATTTTTGGGGAACACAAATTTCCATTTTAGCTGAAGAAGACATCATACATGTAAGGAGTGTCCTGCAAAGCTGTGCATTTCAGAAATTTCAAGTTTTCCGCCCATGTACAATTTTTTTTTGTTTTGTTATTTTTCAACATTTATCGTTGTGAAAATTGAATCCTTGTTCCTGCGTTTGAATGAGAAATTCAGCAGACAAGTTGCAGAGCAAATGTAAAGGAGACTGAAGAGGAGGAAGATTGCTATACATTGGTTGCTTTTTAAAAAACAATACAAACCCAAAAACATTGTATTACAAATTGCACCACAATTTCCTCCATCCTGTAGAATCCCGATGGCTTTTTTTGTTTGTTTCCGTACAGACCATTTTTTCTGTCATGAGTTTATCCATATTTGTTTTTGTTGATGCTGTCTATCCTGCAGAGCCAATTAATTTCAGTTTTCACTGAGTGAGCCCCTCCTATCAAGTTAACCTTTGCAGTCTTTGGCCTTGTAGTCCTAATGAATGGCTGTAACTGGTTTGGACAGCTTGCCTTGAAAGTTCTTAACAAGTAATTTGTGTCATTTATTGGGACTTAAGCTACTTTTAACATGTAAAGTTCTCAAAATGCGTTTTGCTCTACAAACGCACATAATGAATTGTTTTTCACAGAAAAGTGTAATGGCACATCTCAGCTAATTATGCATATAATTAGGCCGGATGGAATAATAAAAAAAGTTAATGAAAAGATGTGGCTTTAATGAGATAATCATGGCAAAATGTATTTTCAAGTGGAAAATAAAAGTTGCTGACCCTAAAAGAAAAGTACTCAGCCTTAAGGAATCATATCTCATGTTTGGGGATCATATTTTATCAAATGAAAGTACATTTATATAGAAATCCTTCTAAAAAACACATTTCAGGTCCTACACTGAACGGACGTTTCAGTGGTTTAAGCAGGAGACCGGCATTGATCTCATGGAGGCAAACAGTACAGCGTGATGAGAGGCTGCGTTTTAAACTGTAAAGTTATTCCTCGTGGGCCTTCAGCTGCTCTTTTACTGATAATTTGTCTTTTTTTTATACATTTGAGCAGCTCTCTACTGATTTGTCTGAACAGCCCGTCAGCTGCCTTGTTGTAAATATCCTGGAGGGTGTGTTTGTGTGTTTGTGTGAAACCAGCCCGAGCCTCACTCTTTCCTTTGTTCCTTCGTGTTTGACCTCCTGGTGTACAGACTCTTGTACAGACGACCAGCTAACATGTGGAACACACAAACTCATGTACATAAGTAAATGCCTAATAAAGAATTCCAACTGTCTGTTTGTGTCCTGTTTTTAGAAAGCATCGACTATCCTGAGACGAGTTAAACCAATACTAACACCAATTTTAAATACTCATCTAACTAAACTGACCACTAGAGCAACACCATGGATCACAGACTTGATCAAAACAAATACAGTAATAAATAGAAGAGTAAAAAATAATTTCAAGAAAATCACTATGGCGACCGAGATCTCCACTAACTCCAAAAGCCCACCGTGATTCTGTTTTTGACCTGCAGACAACTTAACTTCAGTTACTCTGATAACAGCTTGCAGAAGAACAAGGACCCTGACAAACACTGTCTGCACATATTAAAGCATCGAGAACTTTTATTTCACGTCATAACCATATCTGGGGCACATGACAAGGACACTGAAACACACAAAAAACAATTGTTAAAAACAGTTAATTCAATAATTTTTGCTGATCATAATCATTAAGGACTCCATTTTGATATTGGAACTGTGATGATTAATAATAATTTCTAGAATATTTTAATAATTTTTTGATGATATTTAAAAAACACTTTCTTTTGATAGTCGACATTTAAAGATTTCTGGTTCTTTGAAACCATTACATTAATGATAATGTAATGATTTCAAAGCGTAATGTTTTTTAATACATAAGCATAAATATGTATGTTTATGATTATTGATTTGTGGATGTATTAACTGTATATTTAGATATGTATCTCTTTTACTTTTTATATCTTTATTCTTTTCCAATTAAGTTCTGTATATCTGTATACATATCTTTTGTTTGTCTTCTTTTGCATTTTTTTTGTTTTGATTTCTTGAAATAAATCAATTCCAATCCAATTTTTTCCAGTATTGGTACGTAAACAAACAATGCAGATGACAACATCTAACAGAGCTGAAAAAAGCACCTCAGTTTAACCAAAAATAGTTATCACTTACCAAAGATAATTGATATATTTTTGATGCATGTTATCAATGACATTCTGAGAAAAGGTTTGTTCCGATTTTCCATAAAAACATCACTTCTTTACTAAAAAGAATGTTCTGAAGCACTTTGTCAGCAATATTTACTGTATCTAATGTCATGTTAACATATGAAGAAAAATAAGTGAATCCTTTACCTAGGGAGATACGTAAAGGATATTTTTTTCTGTTAGTAAATTTCTGCCATATGTGCTCCAGGTGTTTGTTAGTTTAATGTATTTTGATTTTGTAATTCTCTGTAACTTTTCATTTTTTTAATAATAACTAATCAGCATCATCTCAGCTGTTTTTGACATTCTAGATTTGTGAGATATGAGCAGTACGGTGATTGATGCATGTTTTACCACTGGATTTCTCAGCTTAACAAGGAATGTTTCCTTTCTTGTCCAGAAGGTGGCGTTGGGAACCAACATTTTAGGTTTGTGTGTGTCTGTGTATATATTTGATTTACGTATTTTTATGGAGAAAAAAACAAATCATCCAATGGTGGAATGTTAAGATCTCGCTCATCATCTGTGTTTATTAATTTCTGGTACTATGACAGTAAAAAAAAAAAAAAGTGAAAGGAGCCTTGTGTGGTAAAATGTGTGAGGCCTTCACTGAACTCTGGCATTTCCTGCATCATCTGCTGCAGTCGTTGTGGTTTCCTTCTCTTCGTTCCAGGCTCCAATAAACAAGAATCTGCAATGCAGGTGTATGCTGGTAATTTCATCTATACATGATTATAGCCTTTGTGCGTGTGCGTGAAAAATAAATAAATGCCCACACGGCTTCCTTAAGAACTTTGTTTATTTAATAGTGAATTCTCAGTAATAAATAAATGCACAGGTCACTCATCCCAACGTACAATTGGAGGGGATTGTTTTGTTTTGGAGACTCGTATTGCCTTGACGGGTGAACATTGTTGACCAGTCAAGAGACACAGCGAGGGGCACAAACACAGAGAGGCAGACAGAAAAGCACGCACGTGTGTACAAAGTATTGCATTTTTCACTCATCTGCTCTCTCCTCTCTCCACACAAAGTCAAGTCAGAGTGGCATCATCACCATGATGTGCAAATCAGCCATAAATTACAAATACAGTATTGCATCACTTCAAAGTGCTACAGAGATAGGTGCCGACAATCTTCAAAAGCAGAGAGGGTGTGTTCTCCTTAAAAATGTCCTGTGTTTGTTTGTATGGGTCTTGTGTAGCCTTTATTCTAAAGGTTTGGTGTAATTCTGACTCCGATTCAAAAGTTTCTGTCCTAGTTGTGCTTGAAAGTAAGGTGTGCGCGTGCCGTCCATGTTTTCTGTATGACTCCTTTATAAATGAGGCAAAAACATTTTAAAAATGGTGGAACTCCAACTGTATCGGAAGACACTTTGGGTCCTTTTAGCTTAAATGAAAAGGATTTTTCAAGTTTTCATATTTACATAAAATGTGATTTTTGACTGAAAATAAATAAATAAACATGTTTGCGTTTATAACGGACGGCATTTTAGAAAATTCCTTTCCATTGTGAAACTGTGGAGAAAGTCTGTAAAATCTGAAATTTTTGGACTACGATTATTTGTGACGACGACGGCGGCAGAGAAACAATGCTTTTCTGGTCAATCCGGGGATGCTCAACCCTTGGATTTACCCTCACAAACAAGGCACAAACACCTGAAAGGACCACCTGCCACTCATGTACATCTTTGCCATTATATAAAAAAAAAAAACGTTTCCAAGGCACCTCACAGGAGTCCGTGTTTTCAGTCTGTTTCTGCACTCTTTTGAAGACAACTTAATTAACCCTTGTGCTATCCTAGGCACTTTAACATTGGGAGTTGGGTCATCTAGACCCACTAAACAGTGCGTTAAAACTTTTTTCTTCAATGATTTGTGAACCTCACTGGTGTCCATGGATTACATGAAATCTTTCCACCTTTATCCACCTTTGTCATGGTAGGGAGAACACGTCAATGTAAGGGTGGGGTCATCTAAGATAGCACAAGGGTTAAGTAAGAAGAATTGGTGTCCAGGTCTCAAAGGTTTTTTTTTTTTTAAACAATACAACATTTGGTCCTATCCTAAAGCTGTTTCTGGGGGATGATGTGCTCTAAATTCTCCCATGTGGTCTTCTAAAAACAAGGCCTCAAATTAACAATACAAATGAAAAGACAGTGGGCATCCTCATAGTTTTTGCCTAATTATTTTGGCCAAACCCCTGAATAATTCAACATTTTTGTAAATGACCCTTTAAAAAAGGGGATGCTGTTTAGTTAAATTGCAATTTTTCTTCACTCGATGTGGTGGTTTTTCAGGAAAAATAACGTAATTTAGTAAAAGGACTTTCCCAAAGTGTATCAGAAACTTGAAGTGGGGTTTCCCACTCCACATAAAATGGGCATGGCCTTTTATTTGTCATCTCATTTTCCTAATTTGAACTCCTCAGTGAGGAGACGGCTGGAGGAAGGGATGGAGGGGATAGGGCAGGATGAAGATGAGAGGCAAAGATGAGGAGGAGGAGGCAGGCGACATAAAGAGATGAAAAGGAGATGAGAGGAAGGTGGGGGAGAGACGGAAGGGAGGAAGAGGACGCATGAAGGACAGGAAGCTCCGGTCGGATCCCCGGCAGAGCACCTGTCACTGAAGAGGCTCCTGCTTTCTGTCACTGTCTCCTCCCCTCCTTTTTTTTTCAATCCACCTCTTTTGTCTGCCAACAGGAGGGACACCCAAAGAGAAAAGAGCGGATGCTTAAAATTCCTCCTTCCTTCCTGTGTCCATCTCCTCTACTAAAGACCACTTCTCCATAGCAACAGGCTGTCTTCATACTGAGCTTATTCAGTGCGTGGTGGTGGATGTGTGCGGGAGATGGAGAAGAAGAGGGTTTTGCTGCTGAGCAGGCCTCTCTGGATCCGGTTTTGTGAGTCGGTGTCCCTCTGTGCATGGTGGAAGAAAGTCAATATCGGTCCAACACTCAACCTGGTTTAGGAAACACGTTTTGAAAACCAGTTTGTTTTTTGTTTTTTTTTTTGTTTTTTTTGTTTTGGTCAACTGGAAGAAATCGGAAAGGAGCGTCAGCTGGTTTCTGAACTTCACAAAGTCCTTTCACTCTGTCTTTAATCAGGCACCTTGACGTTTTTTATCTCGGGCCTTGGAAGCATCTACGTCCTGCAGAGGTCAGTGACCCTGACAGCTCCTTCAGCCAATGGCAGCCCAGTCTGGCCTTCAAGTTGGGTCGAGAGGATGGGGTGGCTGTCCATCAGCAGCCTGGGGAGGTCGTGATTGGGCTGTGGTGTAGGTACGCAGGGTTCACCACAGAAACAGGGAAGTTAAAAATGAAGGGGGAGGTGGGCGTGGCTGTGGCTGAGTTGGTGGCCGCCGTGGACTTGGGTCCGAGCAGCGGGCTCGCAGTGGCGGCCGCTTCCGCAGCACATGACGTAGCGAGGACCTGCGACTCGAACTGCAGCAGTTGTCCCATGAAGCTGAAGTTTGGGGAGATGATGCTGCGACGCCGGCGCACAAACTCAAAGGCTTCATCCAGACGAATGCGCTTCCTCTTCATCAGGTAGGCGAGGCAGATGGTGGCAGAGCGCGAGATGCCTGCTTGACAGTGGACCAGCACTCGTCCACTGGAGTCCCGAACAGAATCTGAGAGAACAGAAAGGTCAGAGGTTTATGTGTTAGATAAGAAAACACGAACATCTCCAGTCTGAAGTTAAATTTGGACTTATTAGGCTACAACTTCTTGTTTTTGTATGCCTCAAAAATAAGTATGATGCCACAAAACTGTCCAATTATTCATCCAAACTCAGACTCGTGGTCAAACAAAGGTTGGGGATGTGAGGGGCTGTAAGCTAGCAGGAGAGCATGTAAACAGATAGATGATGGGATATGGGGGCAGGCTTGCTCCGTGCCAACGGTCCCACCCACAACTCAGCGGTGAATTTCTAATACACTACTGCTGCTCTGCATAAACAATGTCCTAGAAAATGAGTTTTTTTTTTTATTTGGGCATAATTGTAATTAAATAAAACACTGGGAACGCTTTGAAAATAAATGAAAGGACGGGACATAAAGCTCTTAGAATAAAAATAAACCAATACTCTCTACATCTGTTTTTCTTTTGTTAATGTGTAGATGGATGATTTGACCCATCTGAACCAGAGGAACATGCGCTTATGCAACAGCGGATGTATCTTCTTACTTGGTTGTTTCTAGGAATGAGAAACCACCCACTTCCATCAGTTAGACTTAAATAGGTTATAGAAGCTGAAGCATCTTAGTCACTGTGTTCTTAGCCAGATGCTCTTCTTTCTGTCAAATTCTGCTCAGACAAACTGATGAAGTAAATTGTGATTTAAATGATAAAGAAAAAAACGGTAATGAATCATTTTTAGTAACAATGTTGAGTTATCCGCCTCCAGGATGTTCACAGTTTCTCACCAAATGTGTCACTTTTTTTTTCTCTAACAGTGAAAGCATCTTTAACACAACAGATGTACAGTGAAGCTTCACCTCAAACTGCTTTCGTTTCCTCTCCTCCACATTTTCATATCGACGCCTTTCTGCGCAGATACCCAACCTCAAAGCGAGACAGCAGCCAGTCGCACTTACAGTAACCAAAACACACAAGTGCAAGGTTTGAGTCATCTTCCTCCCTTTCGCACCTCCTCCTCTTCTCTATTTATAGTTCCGTCTCTGTGTGTATAGATATATGTTATTACTTAATTTTGGAGAGTAACAAGATTGAGGAAGGAGATGATTAGAGTATTTACTGTAACTCAATTTGACCATGATTCTCATTTTGGATGAATAATTGGACAGTTTTGTGGCATCCAGCAGGAAAAAAACAGAAAAAAAGAACAAAATGGAAGAAACTTCACAGTTTCTTGTGTTCCACATTTTAGATTCTGTAGCCTTCACCAGTCTCTCCTGAATCACTGCTATTAAAATTTAGATCTCTTTTTTATTTGCTCCTATATATATATTTTTGTATTTTTTCTGTCACAGTGCAGGTAACTCCGCCATGGCGTCTGCTCATCCGGTAGCAGCACATGAGTCAGACTCTGGTCCCACAGCAGCTAACTCTGACGCACACGAGCACCAACACACACACCCTCTAGAGCGCATGCTTGCAAAGAAACAACAATGCTGCAGAAGATGCGGTCCCCAGACACAACACGGATGTGCAAAGTCAAATAGGCACAAAACTGAGTTTGTGTTGCAAATTTCCTTTTTTTTTTGTCTCAATCACTGTATATTTGGTTTGTCAAGTTTTGACTAAACATTGTAGCATCGATATGGTTTGAGAATAAAAAAAAAGGCCTGCTGACCTAAAAAAGCAGCAAGCATGCTTGACAGGCTCCTGGTTTAGCTGAGCACAGCCTTTGGGTATGTGAGATGAACTGACCTATGAACTCAATGGCCTCCAGGAACCAGCAGCTGATGTCTTCCTTGTGGTTGTCCTCCACAGGGATGCACTTGTACTGGTAGGCGCCCTCGAAGTGGTTGGGGCAGTCGGCTGACACGTTCAGCAAGGCAGAGATTCCGATGGCGTCCAAAACCTCCTTTTTGGAGGCGTGAAGGGCGCTGCCGAGGTAGAGGAATGGGAGGATCTCCACTGGGCCACCCTGGACAAAGAAAAGATTCAAGCTCTTTAAAAATGTATCTTTATAAATGAATCTGCCGGGGGGGGGGGGGGTACACTCCAGAAAAGGGTATATAGTGCATGACACCGGAACATTGTCTTCATCAGCGCTTTATCACATTAGAAATGCTTCTTGGGGAGCAGAAGCAGCTCATTATCTGTGTGACGAACACAAGTTCACTGCAGATGGGCGGTTTATGACTTAACTGTGCTGGTTTGACATTTGCAACACGCAAAATGACCTGAGAAACATTTCCAACCTCAAAGCCACAAAATTTAGACAACATCAGCTTGACTGTTCGACTGGCTTTATTCCAGCTGGTCGAACTCATCTTCTAGGAATAAAAAAACAAGCTTTCCTAAAGGTCCCCCCCCCCCCCCCAGAATGTCACTTTACTCCTGCAACACTTATTTTGCAGCTGCTGCCGTGCAAGAAAAAGCCCCACTGCGCCACAGTGCAGCACACATGCATGGAGCAGCAGCTGAGTGATTGCATGAATATTTATGACACTTCCTGTAGAGGAGAAGTGTCTGCAGTAGAATAAAAAAATCCTGAGCATGAAGTTCCTCTTTGCTAAAAGCTCATGAGAAAAATATTGTTGTTAAAAAACAACAAAGCTTTACACCAACAAGCCAAAACACATTATTTCATGAGGAGTGGATCTAGTTTTACTGGATGTGAGAGGTCAGCTGATCTGCGGCAGTCTTTAATGGCACTGCCACATATCGACAAAAGCTCAGTTTGTTTGTGTCATGGCTGATGACGAACTCGGCCCTGACAAAGAGTCAGGAAATGATCAATACCACTAAGGGGTGTAGTGTGAGACCAGACTGATAGTGGGGGGAGCCACATCCAGAGACCCTCAGTCATATTTCTCCTTCCACGGTAAGCTGGATTTTTTTCCCCCTAACCGCGATTGCACCTGACGGCATGGCAGAGACAATCGAGCATTCTTCTTGGGAGGGAGGGAAACGCACACAGAGGCCGGGTTTGTGAGTGTCTCTCCCCTCACGCATTCCAGGAGATTTAAAGCACATGTGACTGCGAGCGTTGCATAAAATCTGCAAGCTCAAACAACAGATGACTGTCGAAAAAACAACAAGGCCACCCAGGTCACAGGAAATGATGCAGAGCTAAATCGATCCTGAACTATGACTTCCAGGGCGGCAAATTGCAACACAAGCAGCCGATTCAAACAAACCACATGAAGCTGTTTACTCCAAAACAGCACTCTGGGATCACATTAAATGTTGTGGATTTTTAATTATTAAAGGACCACTGTAAACGTCTAAATGTAAATAATGTGAACAGAAAATACCAAATACCGTAGTTGTGGTGCAAAACAATGGTTTTGATCAAAGAAACAAATCTGTGCGTTTCTTTTACAGTCGACAGTTTAGAAAGGGTCACAGAAGGGTCCCTCGACAGTTTTGCCACAGGTTTACAACGGTTTATGATGAAATTCAGCCAATCACAATCAAGAAACCATACACACAGTTATTAGACAGTGCTGGAGGCCACATATTATTGATTTTATGACAGGAACCTGCAGGGCCGCTTGGCCGGACTTTGGATATGCCGGTCTAAATCCAAATAAAATGGATGAGGGATGGATAAGTTGATGCTGTTTTTCGGTAGTTTACCTGATCATTGTGTGGCGTTCCACATGAGGAACAGGAGGAGTCGATGCTGGACTGGCTGGTGAGGGACGGTAAGGATTTGGTCCTCATACAAAACTCAGGATACTCTGAGAAAAACCTGTCGTATCCCCCTGAAAAAAAAACACCATCAGAAAAGAAAGCAGAATACAGGAGGGGTTTTATTTGAAGCTTGGAAACTACCATATATGTATGCACTTTGGGGGATGCGCCCAAACCACCTTATACATGCACAAGATTAGATCTCAATGTTTTTATTTTTAGGTGTGGATTTGTGGGAAATCCTCTGCCGTCTCCTCTCCAAGAATCCCGTCCTAACAACCAGAGTGTGTCATCTTTACGAGCTGCACACACTCTGCTTTAAAGGCATCCGCACTGTTAGGATGCTCAAAAAAAAGAAGGGGGTTGCGCCGCAGCTTGCAGCAGCTTTGGTTTGGTAAGATTCCCTTCCTTCTAAATATAGAACAGATAAACCACAGGCTGATTTTTGTCTCCCCCTTTCTCCTTCCTCCAATGGGCTGCATTGTTTTTATGAAATGATCTCGGCATGGCTTCCACTCATCTGTGCTGCCTTGCTCATTTGGCTCACAATTGGGAGTGTGTTTGTGTGATGATGACAATGAAGCACATCTGCAAGGAGAATCTCGAAATTACTCCCTTTTTATGTGTACAATCTATTAAAGTAAATCTATTTTATGACATGTATGTCATATTTACTGTACAATTGTTTTATATAAGAAATTTAAGCCTGTTTTTCTATTTTAGAGAGAAAATGAAAAAACTGAATGAATATCTTATAATTTGAATGAACTCAATGGGTAAACAGGTACCTTTGAGCAGGTAAGTGCGCGTTCCCAGTGAGTCCCTGAACAGCGCGTTGAGCACCAGCATCATGGTGCTGTCCTCCTTCACCGCCTCCGTGTCCGGCGTCCTCTCGTCGTACACAACCACGGCGGAGTACATCCCAGAGCGCAGGCGGCTCCGGACCTCGTCGTCCCCGGCCAGGATCTGGTCCAGGCTGAGCGCGGAGCCCTTCGCCCGCCGCCGTACGATGGTGTTGCAGCGGGCGTTGACTGCGCCCCGAATGTGCCCGGCGCTGTAGGCGAGGAAGGAGCGGCAGTCAAGCAGGAGGCACTTGGCGCTGTCGTCCTTCAGGAGCCGCTTCAGCACCGTGCAGTCCATCTCTCCCAGCTCCTCCATCGCACTTAGCATTTTGTAATTTTAATTTTTCTTCTTCTTCTTCTTCTTTTTTTTTTTACAAATATGTGTTTTTTTCTCCCGCTGGTCTGCTTCTCCAAGGCGCACAGATCGTGCGTGGACTCCGCGCCTGTCCTTTACGCGCGCATCCTAACCGTGTCTCCGTCCTTTTCTTGTCTCCTTCTTTCTCTCTGTGTTTCTCCTCAGCGCTCCTTCTCGTTTTCTTTCTTTTTTTTTATGAATGAGTTCATCGCGTCACGGCGGAGGTGACGTCAACTAGCAGCAGCCTATCGCAGAGCCCGCAGCTCCATCGTGCCCTTTCCTCCTCCGCCGCTCATTCACAAAGAAAGACAGACATCAATGAAACCAGAGGCGATAAGCCCCCGAAGACACCAGCAGCTCACAGCCGCATTTTAGTACTAACCTCTCGGGAGGAAATGTTCCGAATTAACACTGAGATTCAGTCCAAAGCTGCTGAGCTGCACACGGATTTGTCAAGGTTTTAGCCTCTTTGGTTTGTTGTTGTTGAGGATAAAAGAGGCCACACTGGAAAATGATTTGTTTAGACATAAAAAACAACTAAATGATTAAAAAAATATCCCAATTTTTATTATTATATCAATCATATTTTTTGGTTAAATATTACTTGATTTAAAAAAATCTGCTTAAATTGTGATTTTGAGGATTTTTTTTGTTAAATCGTTATGATACAGGAGCAGACTAAAATAATGCTGTTTGAAAAAAGGCTTGTAGGAGTGACGTAGTAATTACTATGCCTCTTCTAGATTTGACTTATCTCTAGACCTGACCGTAATGATTATAAACATCCATTTGTTGCTTTATGCTGCTTAATTTACCCCCCCCCCCCATAACAGCCCTCCTATCCCTCCCTCTCCAACATCCCCTCTCTTCTTCCCTCCCTTTCTTTTCCGTCCGGTTCAACAACAAAAAACTGTTACGAATATAAGTAAGATGAATAAACTTTAGCCAAAATTGCAAAAGGGGTTTATTCAAATATACACCTACTGTGTCAAATGATTATTAACCCATGTTGTAAAAATAAAATATGTCCAACACAAGAGGCTTTCAGTTCTTATTTGCTCAGCTGTTGGACAGGACAAGTTAAAAAATGACTACCGCAAGCCACAAGCTTCCTTCTCTGCTCCAATCTGATGCATCCACTAGCAGACAAATAGGTCCATGTATGTCTTTGTTTTCCTGCTTTTGGGTAAAAAATAAAAACAAAAGACCACCGGGAAGGCTTTTAAAATAGATCACAATTATTTTATTATATAAAATATTACACAAAATAATACCAGTATTCAGATGGGATTCAGATCTGATTGTTACTGAAATTGTTGGTTCAATGTTTGTTATTCTAGAGCTGCAGTTTATGCATTAGGCTACCTCAGTCTGGTTGGGGTTGGAATCATACTTGTGTGTATCTGTGTGCGTGGGTGTGTAATCCTGCAAGCGGATGTCATTTGCATTCTCCTATCACACAAGCCTTACACCATGCTCAGGTATTTGCATGTTGATCTCATTTCCATGGTTACGGAGGGAAAGAGAGCAGCCTGGCAGCAGATGTCAGGAAAAAAATTCTGACAAAAACAGATTGAAAGCAATCCAGGCCAACACTCAAAACAGAAAACAGGAAAGAAGAGTTGCTTCATGTTTGAGATATGCGGATTCAATACGAGTTCAAGTTTTTAGGTTTATATTTGTCAAATGTTAAACACCTCTTTTATTTTTTTTTGTTGTTTATTTTACTAACTGATCCCTTTTAAATGTTTGTAAATGTGTCTACTGCCTGAGCATTCGTGTTTGGAACTGTGTGTCACTCTTAAAAGCTAAAAATGATACAATGGAATTACAATTTTGAGACTTATGGTCCTAAAATAATCGATTAATAACCAATTAATTTTCATTTTAGAATCATTTTCTCTATATATTTTGCTTACATCCTAAATACAAACCCAGCTACACTAATTCCTATGAAAATTGGTGCAAATGTAACATGGAGCTATAAAACAGTGAGATGGAAGGAGAGATGGTGACAGGCAGATGGGAAGATGATAGAGAGGAAGAACAACCCGTGTTCTCTCATGCTGGACTGAAGCCTCGAGTGTACGCTGTCAACATCGATGCACACAAGCACACCACACAGCTCTACCAGCCCTATAAACAATGCCTCACAGAGATGGGATGGTGCTGCTTCTGCTGCCGTAGCAACAACAGAGAGGTGTAAGAGGGTGGAGAAAAGAGGCAGGGAGGGGGTTGTTGAGGGATTGGCCGGAAATAGGCTCTGCTGTGATGTAATCCGTCCCTCCCTCTGCTCTCTCGCATCGGTCCATTCATTTCTTCACATCCCTCATCTGGATGCCGTCATCCGTCAATACGGTGGGTGAGGAGAAGAAGGGGTAAACATTTGATTCCCACCAATTCCCTCTAAGGTTTTTTTCTTTTTTAACTCCATCCTCAACTCTCATTCTTTAAAAACTAAACAATATGACAAAAATAAACTGGAACAACCTTCCATATTTATTAAAGCTCACATTGAAAAGATAGTAAAAGGTGGCTGTGGTGGCATCAAACTTAATTTGACGAGTTGTAGTCATCATTGTTTAGTCTAATTGGACCAACGTAGAGTACATGGCTACTACAGTTTATTTTGTTTACACACTAGAACAAAAACTAAGGTTTTAAAATGAGAAACACACAATTGACAGATGATATTGATCAACAAGCATTTTAGACATTTTAGATGAAGTAAGCCTAGATCTACTAGGGTTAACATCAACAATGTCCACAATGAAAAATGTTTAGCTAGTTTTACGAACACACTAAGCCCCAGAATGCAACACTGACAGACACCACAGAAAAGTAAATACACGTATTAAAGTAATAATAAAATAAAGATCCATAAGAAGGTAACCTACATCCCTAAGGTTTTTTATGCTAAAATGATCATTTCCATTAAAACATCTTCAATTAAAGCAGAAGAAATATTTTTCAGACAATGATAGTTATAATATCCAGGCTGTTCTACTCATACTGCATCCATATAAATATATAATTATGAAACAAAGTATACAAAATAATGTAGTTTGTGCTGTTGTTCCCCTTTTGTGTCGCTACAGCAAATCAGCTTCACACATAATTTATAAAGTATATGAGGAGTTAAATTGACCAATTAAAGTAATTTTGTAAAGGGAGAATGTGACATACTACTGTGATATGCACGTAGTAGTACAGGCAGCTTTCGTGAGTAATTATTAGTCATGTCTGGACACAAAGTTTCAGATTGTCCGAGACAATCCTTTTGGTTAAAGCTTTTTCTGAGTTTTGCACAGATCTAAAGCAAAATAGGTCAAGATTTCTACCAATCTCAGGTATACCTAGAAAATCTTAAAAAATAAAAAAGACAAAAGCTAACAGGATTTCTTGGAACATGTGGGCTCTATGAAACCTATTTTAAATGTGAAATCACCATGCCATTTTTCACGATCTGCTTGGAGTCCTTATGAGATTGGGATGTTTTCGATTTTACCCAAAATTGCTTTACTTTAAATAATATGGTTTATTTTGACGTGATTCAATGTCATTTTTCCATTATTTGAACAGTACATGACCAACAACTGCTTGGTAAAGTAAAAATTGAGATATAAAACTTACATTTCTCTAGGCCAAACAGTTTAAATACCAATCTAAAATAAAACACACACAGAGGCTTGTATTTGTGTGTCTGCTGTGTACACAGTAAATCTGTCCCCTCCTTTAATCTTATAATCCAGTGGTTAAGCCTTGACTGGGTGCTGCTGCATTCTCATGCATAAGTTGGTGTCATTTTCAATGTTTGAAGTAAAAGAAAGAGAAAAAAAGTAAATAAACTAGGTAAAAATTAACAGACAGCCATGAGAGAGGAAAATATTAACAGACCAGTTTAGGGCAGTGTTTGAGGCTGGAGGAGTTCAGCAGCGGAAGTGGGCGCCGTGTCAGGGTGGGGGCTGTTACTCAGCATGGATCCGATCTAGAGTTCTTTTACTCAGTCTGACGTGTTTTTACAGAGATGAGTATGCTTTTCAAAAGTTTTCTCTTTTTTTCACAAGAGTAGCCACTTTTTTATGCCTTTTTACTGAAAAGTCTGTTAGTTTTTAGCACTTGTGCCACTGATGTTAGTGAATATGAGAGTTTAGAAAGGATTTTTATCTCTGGGAAAAGTCAAAATCTCAGAAGTCTGACTGACCCTTTTGAAAAAGAATTACCTTTCTTTGCCGTGTTTCTTTTGATGTTACTGAAAATGCTTACAGGACAGAAAAAGTGTTGGTTCAGTGCAGTTTGTGGAGACGGTGGCAGTAAATGTATAATTTGTCAAACTGCTCACAAAGTGCGTATCCTAATTTCAAAGTCACTTATGCAAACACACACAGGTCTTTGCATCGACTTCATTCAAGTTTGGCCCATATGTTAGATCATGGAGCCAAAAGGGTGGGGGCAAACCTTGAAATATATTATGTGCTTATTAAACTAGACCAGTATTCCTATAGGTTTGTTAACGCCTGATAACATTTTGACAGTAGTTTATGGGGAGTGTTGTGCTTATTTTTGACGAAATAAAAAATCAACACCTTCTTCAAATAATTGCCTAAGAAAGTCATTTTTTCAGATTTTTCAGGAAACGCAAAAAACAAAAGTTTGTTAAATATGTGATATTGTGTCATATCGAACAATTTTTGAATGAACAGTAGGATTTTGATGTCTAATTTTCTCAACAGTCCATAATCCAATTAACATTTTTATACTGTATTGCATTCTGCAATCTAAAAAGACTCTCCTTCTCAGAAGCCTCTGTGTTAAAAATACTAGTTGTCATCCGGCACCACCAGCAGGCCACACCCACTATCAGCTCAATAGTGAGCACCTGTGAGACTCAGCCAGGAACTTACTTAACTCAGCCAGTTTGCATTCCCTTCCCCCCTCCAACCTCTACCAGGAGAAGAAGCAGTCCCAGCCAAATGCTACCACAGATCAGTCCATGTCCAGCTAAGTGGATGCATCATAGACGTATGTTTTATTATCGTCAACCAACAATGGATGATGTATCATTGTATTCATTTGTTTCTGCATTTAATTACAGGCAAAATCATCCACAACTCATCAACTCAATCCAAATAAATAAGATGCCTGTGGAGATTTGGGATTTCAGTGTTTGAATGTGCACCCCACCTAAGATGTTCGATGACCCACACCAACTAAACAGTTTTCTTTACTCTGTATGGAAAGAACTGCCACAAAGGGTACAGATGTCAAATGGGCCATTGGTATGGGTAACATTGTTGTGCTCTGAGAATCAAGAGGAAAGTTCCAGAACCTCCAGTCAATGAAACCCATCACTTCTTTTACAATTTCCCATACTAATAAGTGTTAGACAAGAACCCTACAAAGAAGAGCTGTATAGAGAAAGTGAAGAAATGCATATTCCTCCTAAGCATTATGCTCAGTTAGTTTGTTAGTAATGATTTTTTTTCCAAATAGAATAAAAGGCTTAAAATTGCCTAAATCACAAAGGCATGTTTAAAAATTTGCCTAAGTTATTTAATTCTCCCATGTTTTGGTAACTTTGTTGTTTATATGTCAACAGGCATCTGTTTTCATAGCTATTTTGATTAAAATTGTGAGTAATTATAATTTCTAAAAGCCATTAAAAGTAATTTTACCTTTTTGTTTTTTAGCTGACTGCCTAAACTGAAATTTTAACTAAAACAACTGATCAAAAGATGAAATCTTACAGAATATTTTTAGCCTAGTATATAGCATAGTAAAGATTTTTATCTAATAGGAGCCCTGAATTATGGAAATAACCCCAAAATCTGAAGAAAAAAAAAACAATTTTATTTCTTCAATCAGCAGCCATCATGAAATGCTTATAAAAGTGCCTAAATCCCATTGACTTAGTTTCCTTGTCTTAGGCAAAAATAAAACTGCCTAAGTCACACTCTTGACATAGGCAATTATACTAAAGGAGTAGAATGACATGTTCTGTTTAACTGAGGATGTAGGCAACTTTACCAGAGGTGGCCATCACCATGAGGAGAGGATTTAGGCAAAAAAAAAAAATCATTTTTGTCAAAAAATGACAGGCAATTATCTTAACCCTTGTGCTATCTTAGATGACCCCACCCTTGCATTAACATGTTCTCCCTACCATGATAAAGGTGGAAAGATTTCATGTAATCCATGGACACCAGTGAAGATCACAATTCATTGAAGAAAAAGGTTCAGCGCACTGTCTAGTGGGTCTAGATGACCCAACTCCCAATGGTAAAGTGCCTAGGATAGCACAGGGGTTACGGTGATGAAATACTAGCTTAAATATAAGATAAGATATTCCTTTATTAGTCCCATGATGGGGAAATTTCCTTGTTGCGGCAGCACTACAGGTACAAAGAGCAATGTATTAAAAAGAAAAACTATCGAGTCAATATACACACATACACTTCCAAAAATTGCACAGGATGACCATATAATCAGTTATTGCACAAGGTAAAAGAAATATGACAGAGCCAATGATGTTGGTTAACATGGTTCACTGGGAGCAGCTAAGGTTGTACAGTCTAACGGCAGCAGGTAGAAACGAATAAAAAAACAATAACAAAAAACATTAACATGAAAAAAAAAATCAAATCTTTAATGATACAAAGATAAGTCATGAAAAAAGTTTGGTTGTTAATCAGCTAATGCCAATCCTTTAGTTATCTTTTTCTCTAAAGGGCTGCCAGCAGCTAGAGAACATCTGAAACTACGTTCACATTGCCCTTAGCAAAGTGCGTTCAAGGGACCACTTCCAATGATAAGCCTATAGAAACAGACATAAATGTGTGTTTCAGGCTCCCACGTTCAAAACTGTTCCGTTCACACATAGCTACATAAGTTTCAACGACCCTTTGGAGGCTTTATAATATATATAATATAATATATATATAAATACACGGCCACTGAACTCAAGTTGAAAGTAGAGCCAGGTCAAACTTTGTTCAATCAGGAACTCGCATTTGGTAGTAACATTTGGTTAGAGTCACTCTTAATTCACAGAAGTACCAACCGTTTGAAATTGATCAGGGAGAAAAAATTAGTAATTGTGGTTTGTGCCCGGCTGGAATTAACCCTTGTGCTTCCTAGGCACTTTAACGCTGGGAGTTGGGTCATCTAGACCCACTTCAGACAGTGCGCTGAACCTTTTTCTTCCAATGATTTGTGATCTTCTACTGGTGTCCATGGATTATATGAAATCTTTTCCAATTCTTTATCCACCTTTGTCATAGGAGAACACGCTAATGGGAAGGGTGGGTCATCTAAGATAGCACAAGGGTTAAAATGACACCAAGTCTTCATATATCAGAATAGCTGTGAAAGAAAAAGTATGAGCAAGATGCGTGATTTGCACCACTCAACATTTTGTACCAAGTCTCTTCCAACTGTAGGTGGTCGGACATGCGCTTGTCCAGTGGGAACATCATGGGCTAAATCTCAAGGCTTAGCACATTATCAAACGTGTCACATGCCCAGTATGTCTGTAGCCTCAGATATGTTGAAAGTTGGTTTTGCAGACAGCAAACAACTCACAAAGCTCCTCTGTCAAAATATTACGCTTGTTTTGAATAGTCAAAACTCCCTGTGGTAAAGTAATGGGATCACATTCAAAGCTATGCATGTTTGGTCCAAACACGTTCATTCCAGGGTCACATGCTTTACAGCGTGACATGTAAATCCAGAACAATCATGAATAAGTATAAGTGGAAGCTCCCCCGGTATCAATTATTAACTCTGGTTTATTTTTGGGGAAAAAATGTATTATTTTTTTGTTCATACCATTCAAAATGTTTGATTTATTTTATTTCACTTTATTTATCCCACAAAGGGAAAGTCTTTCCCGTGATTTGACCTGGAGCGTGTGAGCTGCAGCCAAACTGCACTCGGGAGGCGTGTAGCATGGGTCTCGCCCAAGGACCTCACTGGGTGATGTTAATTGCTCGCCATGGAGATGGTAATGCTCCTCAGTACTACTGCTCATTCTCTCCGAATCAACCCTGATTTCCTGCATGGTAGTTTCTCACCTTACCAACTGAGCTACCCACCCAATTTATCTATCCATCCATCCATCCATCCATCTTCCTCCGCTTATCCGGTACCGGGTTGCGGGTAGCAGACTGAGCAGAGATGCTCAGACTTCCTTAGCCCCAGCCACTTCCTCCAGCTCCTCTGGGACCCGAGGCGTTTCCTAGGCCAGCCGAGAGACGTAGTCTCTCCAGCTTGTCCTGGGTCTTCCCCGGGGCCTCCGCCCAGTGGGACATGCCCGGAACACCTCTCCAGGGAGGCGTCCAGGGGGCATCCGGATTAGATGCCCGAGCCACCTCAGCTGGCTCCTGTTGATGTGGAGGAGAAGGGTTCTACTCCAGCCTGCCGGTGACCTGAGCTTTTCACTCCTATCTCTAAGGAGCGCCCAGCCACTCCTACTGAGAAGCTCATTTGCCGCTTGTATTAAATTGTACCCAATTTAAAGATTGTTTAAGGGATAATCCACAAGTCAAAACTGTCATGATGGAAGCTCCACTTGTGTTTGTTTTCAAATGTGGCAGCAGAGGCAGAAATAGACACAGGATCACAGACAGGAAATAGATCATTAGAATCTTTCTTTGGGACTTTGTATCCATTCATTTTATTCACTTTCTAGAACAGCAAGACCAAGTCCTGGTCTTTAGGACCACTTTCTTGCAAGTTTTACACTCTTGTTTCACCCGCTTTTCCTGGTTGCAGAATAAAATCTCTCATCTGAATCCTAGTCATTTGATGTCACAATCTGTGTTGGAAGTCACATGCAAAGAACGTGGTCGCAGGATCAAGTGTTTGACCTAACCAGCGTGATTCAGTTAAGAGGTCACGCAATGATGCTGCGCAAGAACATTGGGGTTCCAGTAGTTGGGCTAGTTTAACTCTGAGTGGGCCAAGAAGGTCTTGGGTCTTTTGGAGGACAGTCAAGTTTTTTTAAACCATGTTTACACTACGCTAGAGGAAAATAGTCTTCAACTACATATTCTTTCAGAGTTGCAAATTCAATGTTTAAAAAAGTTTAAATAATCTGAAGTTTTAATGTTGTCTTTAAATGAAAATAATCCACAAATAGCATGGTCCATTCAAATCGCCTCTACTAGATTTTAAGTACTAACAGTGTACATATTGCACAAGGAGGACAGCAGTGATCTTCTCTCCTCTCCCGAGTTCTTTGGGGGGTGGTAGTTGTGTCCTGGCCAGATCACTTCCTTGACACATGACAAGGGTGATCCCCACAATTCAAGAATTTTTTGAATTACATCTGAGGTGAGATGGGGTTTGTTACCCCTGGGGTCTAGTTTTGGGTCTCCTCTTTAGTGTTCCTAGATTCCAAGTGTCCCAATATCTTACTTTTTTGACTTCTGTCCTCGAGGTCCACCTGGATGGCCCCTGGATGCGGTAGTGGAGGATATTCAGGAGGTAGTGGTTCTTTTTCAGTGGCAGGTGTGGTGTTTGAGCACGTTAGGCCTTGCACTGAACCCCAGTTATCCAGGGGCTTAGCCCTGTCCAAAACCTATCCTAAAAAAAGGAAACAGCATCATTGAAGTATAGCATCAAGCTACGTACACACTGAGCATTTGATGCCTGTGTAGCCTGGTGTTCATACAAGCATTCTTCTTTCTTTTCTTTTACTACTCATTACCAGTGCTTGTCAAATATGATAATTGGAAGAGGCTTGTAAAATGTCGGGCGTATAATCTCATGATTTGGGCACAACACAGAAATGGTTCAGTTCATAGCTAGCATTCTTGCAATGGCTAAATGAATTACCATCATGTCAGGATATAGGCCTTGGCTTATCCATCAATCCATTTTCTCAACCCCCTATATCCCTTGGGGGTCACAGGGTTGCTGGAGTCTGTCCAGGCTACTGTTTGGCGAGGCGTGTCCACCTTGGACACGTCGCCAGTCTGTCACAGGGCGGCCTTGATTAATCTTAACTATAAAAAACAAATGTCATAAGGCTTTTCAGCGTATCTGGTCATAAAGCTTGCGTAGGAACACATCAACTCGACAGTCGGAATGTGGAAGTCCGTATGTGTGTTTACCCGCATTTACATAGACTTTCCATTGAAAGTGACCACTTGAAAGCACGTTCAAGAAGGAGGTGTGAACGTAGCTTTAAGATTGTCTAAATTTAGAAAAGAAAAAAAAATGCAGAGTTGGTTTCTAAAAACTTTTTTCCTAAATTTGAGAGTACAGATTTCAAAAAGACTATGATGTATAATAATTAAAGTCTTAGGTCTTGAAAAGCCTTATCCAGGTGATTTGATGCCAGCTTTTGATATGACCTTACTAACTTCTATAAAGAGCCCCCAAGTGGGGACTGAATGAACCTAGCTGGTTTTGTTTCAAACCAGCTTCAAGTAGGAAATCCAATTTTCTTTTCCTGGTTTTATTCTCTGGTTCTCCTCGTTCTATTCATCCATCCAGAAGATCACATGAAAGACTGAGATGCTGGGGTTGGGGGAAAGAACGGGAGGAAGCACATAGTTTTCGCTAATGTGACACGGTTGCATTGAAGTGATTGAATTTCCTCCCAGTCAGTGTGTGTATGCAGTGAGTCAATCATCTAAATTGTTCGACAGCCAATATGACTAGAATTACCTAACAATTCATGCGGTGTCCACTGGTGGATGGCCAAGCCAAAACCCTTCAGAGCCTTATCACTAGCTGTCAGTGCAACACAACTGAATCATACAGCGTGTTGTAACATTTGACAAGTTCTCACTTAGGTTGGCATCCAGCTCATCGTAAAAATATGCAGTTAGGGAGATCAAGTTGACTACCAGCACACCTCTGCATGCACTCTTTTCAAACACCTCAACCAGAAAAGATGTTTTACGGTTTCCTTTTCAGATCTCCCTCATTTCTCTCTATTTCCAATGACATTTCTTTGCATCTCATACCACCTGTTCCTGTGGAGGACTCAGTTAGATCATCAACCATAAGGAGTACAGAAAGTTCATATCTGAGATTTTTTTAAAACTGTGGTTGCTTCAATAGTAAATGGAAATTTTGGTGTGGAAAGTTTTAATTGTATCTGGATGTTGTTTACATCATTCCTGAAGAAAAATAATTCATTTCGCCACATATAACAATTTCATGTACTTAGTGTGACAAGCAAATCAAATTTTTTTTTTATAAAGAATTCTTTTGAATGCTGCTATCCTCAGAGAAATCCATCCATTTTCTAAACCTGTTTTATCCCTTTTAGGGTCACGGGGAAGCCGGAGCCTAACCCGGCCACTCCTGAGCGAAGGCAGGGTACACCCAATCTGTCGTGAGGGAAACAATCACACATCCATAAACACTCGCAAATAACACATAGGGACAATTTACAGTAACTAATGAAGCATGTTTTTGGATGAGAGGAAGCCGGAGTCCCCGGGGGAAGCCCACGCATGCACAGGAAGAACATGTTTCAGGTCCCACAGTTGGGACTTGAACCGACCTAAATCTGTAAGGCAAGAAGGCCTCAAAATACTACATTTATTAGGTTCACTAATATTATAAGTATTAGTGTCTCTGTTTGTTGTTGTTTTTAGAAATATTTTTTTCTTAGACATAAACATTTTCTGCCCACCAAAATGACAAGAATGAAAGTAAAACAGTAAAATAAAAAGAACTAGCTGAAAGCTGATTCCAGTGTTCAATCCCTGAAGTGGTTAAAAATAGCAAAAGGCGGAGGTTAAAGCTGCTGAAATAGCCATGACTCTGATGCAAGTGCTTTATTTTTAATTTTAATCAATGTATCAGCGCTGCTCAGAAAGAGCCCACAACAGTGTGCAGGGCACATTCACCTACAGCTTGAGTCACCAAGGATCAGAACAAATATTTTTAGAGAGGTCATTTATAGTCAGAGGTCGTACAGTAATGCTTGCATCCAAGTAAACATTTCAGAAACAAAGAAAAGGAATTTATTAAAATCACTGCAAGCTGTGGTTAATCAGCAATGTGTTTTAGCACACAAAAATATGAATTTGTCATGATTTACATGCTACACATGTAAATAATATATATACAGTTTGTACGTGTATGCAAAGATTTTTCTATTTGCATTTTATCAACATTTACAACGTTTTGTTTATTTTATTTGTGGTTATACTTATAAATCAATCAGTTTTATATTTTTGTTTTGCATTTTCTTTTTCTTTATGTTTTTCCCTTCATTCTTATTGGCGCATGTCTGTGAGTTTCATCACACAGTTGGAGTTTTTTGGAGCTGAGAAATTCCCAAAATATAGAAACATTAAACTTCTAGAAAAATCTACAAAGCATGTTGTGTGATTTGCTCATTAAATAAATAAATAGAAAGTGAAAGGATAAGCCTTCATCAGAATATTTGTTGCTTCTTTTGGGGAAAGCAACTGTTTACAAAATAACTAAATTTTACAAGAACTAAAGTCTGTATAAAGAGGAGATAAGTTAGCTCTGTTGCTGCCATTGATTGCAGAAGAGAACTGACTGGCGAGCAAAACAACATTAGACAACCTGATGTTCCAACAACAGTTACATGGCTGTTGGTGCAAAGCTGTTGTAAAACTCAATCCTGGATTTGGAATCTGTGCTGAACAAAATACCTATACACATTTAGAATATAACACAAAGGTCAGAGCCAACTGTATCACAATGGTATGTTAACATTTTTTTTGATTGTTTGTTTGAAAATGTGTAATATTTTGTGCACCTTTTACAGACTGAGATGGAACAACTCACAGGACTGGATTCATTGATATAAGAGAAAAGATCAAGTTAAACAAATACATAGAACAACACACAGTTGTTCATTGATGTTTGACTTAATCAGTCATTCCTCCATCCATCCATCCATCCATCCATCCATCCATCCATCCATCCATCCATCCATCCATCCAATCCATCCATCCATCCATCCATCCATCCATCCATCCATCCATCCATCCCCTAGGAAGCCCGTGTCCTGACATTAAAAAGCTAAAATATATCTCGTTCCCACAGATTAATATCTCGTTCCCGCAAGATAATATTCCGTTGCCTCGAAATACTATTTCGTTCCCTCGAAATAATTAATTCGTGCGAACGAAATAATTAAGTCGTGCTGACAAAATAATTATTCACGTCATAAGTCATACATAAACACGGATATGCTCTCCGTCTGGCAGCAAAAGCCGCTTTCAGCGCTTACTTCCGTGTCTCTGTGACCCACATTCGTTCAAAAAAGGAAAAAGAAAAACAAGAATGATGAATTTATTATTGTCTCAATGAATATAAGAAAGATATCATAAGATTTACGATACCTAGGCTTGCTGCTTTGCCATACGATTCACAGGACATAGCTCCGCCGCAGAGCTCTTTTGCTTGTCCTGCCGGCATTCGGGCAGCTGGCTGGCCGGTAGACAGACAGCCAGCTGATCTTGTAGTTTAGGGTCGAATAGGAATAATAATATTCAGGACTTGTCTTTTATTAACATACTCTTTAGCAGTCGCTTTACATTTGAAGGCCAGTAGGCTACATGCTAACTAATCGATCATTTATCCTGTTATTCACGTCATAGATATACAGCAGATACCTTCACATTTCTGACTGTGTGTGTCTCATTACATTGCATTGAAGACACGGAGAGATCAGATTGAAAAGTTCATCTGGAGAACAAGAAACAGTTTAACTAATGAAGAAAGACAAGACCAGAAAAGCACCATGTTTTTTTTTACGGTTGTTTTAAGTCAAAACATGTACATATTCTAATGGATTGCATCAAAAATTGTTAAATTAAAAGTCATTTGTGTGTTCATCAATGACCTCCTGCCACTCTTCCTGCTCCTTCATCATGCTGATGATACACAGGACACATTTTAAAGTTTTTTTTTTGTCAAATTCTAAATCGACTTTTTGGTTTGCTTGTATAGGACAAAAAGGTTTAAAAAAGTCATTGTTGTAAACTCTGATAATGAGGTAGTTCTATCTATCTATATACCCAGGCTGTGTCCCACCAAAGTGGGGTAGCCTAGACAGGGCACACATTCTTAACTCCCTCATTCTCTTCCCCAAACCCTCCTCCTTCAGTGTGTGCGGGTGTGTGTGTGCGCGTGTGACTGGTCTAAGGCCTGGTTTAAGCCACACCACACTGCACCAGGGTCAGTGGCACAGCCTGGTGTGGGCACCTCCACAGCAGGGCCTCAGCCAAGGCTGGTTTCCCCTTGCTGCTTCATACCAAGACCAGAGGTAGTTCTGATTAATAGACATGATACAAACACAAATCATTTAAAGTACATCTGGGTGTATCTGTACCATGCTGAGACGGGCCCCGTTTGACACTATATAGAATAAAGAGGAGATTACGGAGCCTGTGTCCTGACATTAAAAAACTAAAATATATCTCGTTCCCACAGATTAATATCTCGTTCCCACTATTATTGTCTCGATGAAAATCAGAAAAATATCATAAGATTAGGCTGGCTGCTTCGCCTACCGGACTTAGCTCTTAGCTAAGTGTGTGCATTGCAAGATGTGAGCAATATCCCGTCATGCATCACGCATACCCAAGATCCATTTCGACCAATCTCCATGTCCCTGTTACTAAAGTGTAACAACAAGACCAATGATTGGCTGGTCGAAATGCATCTTGGGTATTCGTGATGCATGACGGGATATTGCACACACTTAGCTAAGAGCTAAGTCCGGTAGGCGAAGCAACCAGCCTAATCTTATGATATTTTTCTGATTTTCATCGAGACAATAATAGTGGGAACGAGATATATTTTAGTTTTTTAATGTCAGGACACGGGTTCCGTAATCTCCGTAATTTCCCCTTTCCTCTTCACCCTGTACACCGCGGACTTCTGCTACAACTCGGACGCGTGTCACATCCAGAAGTTCGCAGATGACACAGCCATCGTGGGGTGTATCAGTGGCGACGAGGAGGAGGAGTACAGGAGCCTGGTGGATGATTTTGTTGTCTGGAGCCACAAAAACAACTTACAGCTCAACACCTCCAAGACTAAGGAACTGGTCGTCGACTTTGGGAGGGACAGACCAAACCCCAGACCAGTTCTGATAGGAGTGGAGGAGGTGGAGGTCGTGCAGACCTATAAATATCTTGGGCTGTGGCTGGACAACAAGCTGGACTGGGCGAGCAACACGGGGCAGCTGTACAAGAAGGCCCAGAGCAGGATGTACTTCTTGAGGAGGTTAAGATCCTTCAACATCTGCAAGAAGCTCCTGGGGATCTTCTATCAGTCTGTGGTCGCCAGTGTAATAACCTACGCTGTGGTGTGCTGGGGGGGGAGCACCTCAAAGACAGACTTCTCCAGGCTGGAGAAGCTGATCAGGCGGGCTGGCTCTGTGGTTGGCACAAGGCTGGACCCTCTGGCTACTGTGGCAGAGAGAAGGACACTCAAAAAACTGACAGGTATCCTGGACAATACCACCCACCCTCTGCACACGACCATCAGTAGCCAGAGAAGCACCTTCAGTAAGAGGCTGCTCCTCCCAAGGTGCAGGACTAATAGACTGAGGAACTCCTTTGTCCCCCGTGCCATCAAACTCTTCAACCTCCACTTAGGAGGGGGGAGGAAGACGGAAAAGGAAAGGGCCTGAATTACCTTTTTTTTGTATATACTGTTTTGCAGATATTTAAATTGTTTCTTACTGTTCTAATCTTCCTAATTTTTTCTAGTCACTGTGCTGCCTTTTCCTTTTCCTATATGTATGCCAACCAGTGCTGTATGCGATGGAGATGTCAATTTCCATGCGGGAACCTCCCAAATGGATAAATAAAGTTGTCTATCTATCTATCTATCTATCTATCTATCTATCTATCTATCTATCTATCTATCTATCTATCTCCACTTTATTCTACATAGTGTCAAACGGGGCCCGTCTTAGCATGGTACAGATACACCCAGATGTAACATCATGTCAGGACGTGTAGACTTTAAATAATTTGTGTTTGCATCATTTCTTTTAATCAGAACTACCTCATTGTCAGAGTTTACAACAATGTCATATTTTTTAAACCTTTTTGTCCTATACAAGCAAACCAAAAAGTCGAGTCAGAATTTGACAAAGAAAAAAGCTTTAAAATGTTTCCTGTGTATTATCACTATGACGAAGGAGCAGGAACAGTGGCAGGAGGTCATTGATGAACACACAAATTTATCAATTTTACAATTTACAAATTTTAATTAAACAATTGTTTTATTGCAATCCATTAGAATATGTACATGTTTTGACTTAAAACAACAGTCACACAAAAAATGGTGCTGTTCTGGTCTTGTCTTTCTTCATTAGTTAAACTGTTTCTTGTTCTCCAGATGAACTTTTCTGTTGTGGTTCTTGATTAAATTATTCCCAAGTCCAGTTAAAGCTTTGACCTTTGTTTTAATGTCTTCTGGCATGTCTGTAATATACTGCATGCAGATGCACATTGACTTAGAGTTGAGTCCTAATTTGATTGTATGGTCCATCAAAAATCCCTTCTGTAGTTAACCCATGTGCTATCCTGGGCACTTTAACATTGGGAGTTGGGTCATCTAGACCCACTAGACAGTGCTCTGAACCTTTTTTCTTCAATGATTTGTGAACCTCACTGGTGTCCATGGATTACATGAAATCTTTCCACCTTTATCCACCTTTGTCATGGTAGGAATAACATGTCAATGTATGGGTGGGGTCATCTAAGATAGCACAAGGGTTGATCTAATGGTTTTAACTGACACTTTATTGTCTTTTTAAAATGTATTTTTATGTGTATCATCATCTTTTATCATTACATTCAGTGTGAGATTTACTCAGTTTGCCAAAAGGACCAATTGAACCTCACAAAAAAAAAACAAAGCCAAACACAAGAAACTGTGCAACACGAGAATCTGGCCAAGGAAATGTCATTGTCCTAAGATGTGCTGCTTTCCTTAAGAGGTTACACTTATGGACTAGTTAGCATTAAAATGTAATTTTTTTTAAATAACAAAGTTAAAGGGGATTTAATTCGTAGTTACAAAAAAAAAGTATACTTTTTTTTTCTTTTTGGATGGGGAGGTTGTGTCATGCAGCATCCTACTTTCCAGGACAAGTATAGCAAAATAGCAAACAGTGTTAGTTAAGCTGATGTACCAACAACACATTAGGAGTTACATGGCTGTTGGTGCAAAGTTGTTGTAAATCCTGGATTTTGAATCTGTACTGATCAAAACAATTCATTCATTCATTCATTCATCTTCTTGACCGTTTATTCCCTTTCGGGGTCACGGGGTTGCCGGAGCCTATCCCGGCCACTTGGGCGTAGGCAAGGGATGCCCTGGACTGGTCGCCAGCCTGTCGCAGGGTAGAATATCTTCAACCACACATCCATTCACTCTCACACTCACACTTATCACTGATCAAAACAATGTGATAATAATTTGAATTTTTAATCAGTATTTACCCTGATAGTGTGATGGTCATGTGTGTTGTTAGAAACAACTGCATATGTTAGAAACAGTATGCAAGACTCTAAACCCTATATAACCATTCATATCATATTTGATACTCGCTAATCTGGGACCCCTATCCCCTTATAGTATGATCAAAAATTTCCCTAAAAACCCAATGTATAGAACTTGGTCCATGTTTTCTCCCCATAGTTCTTCATCATTCCACTAGAGGCAGTAGAAGGGCTTTTCCTGCTCATTACAAAACGGCTGCTTCCACAAAATCTTAAAAACACTTTCGGAAGGAAAAGTTTTGCTAATTTTGAAAACTTTTTGGAGAGAATAACTCATCTGTTGTTATTCATTTTGAAAAGACTACTTGCTGTATTGTAATAATGCTAAATTTGTTAATAATTCCTTCTTTAGAATACAGTTACAACAGGTCAAAAATGTGTGGATCAAATTAAAACAGTGGTTGAAAACGCATGTCAATATCTTTGCATCTTAAACATAATTGAAAATAACTATATCTCTCAAATAATTACATTGCAAAATTTGCTTTTATGGATTTTGTCAAAGTCTTCAAAAAACCTCTTAATTCCAAAATAAAATGAATTTTCTGTAAATTCTTCAATGTAGTGGGCTTTACAGGGTTAAAATTCCTCTGAAAACATAAAAAAATATATAACAGAAGATTGAAATAGCACAATGTTGTATTATCATTGGCTAAAACAGACAAAACTCTTTAAAGACATTTAAATTGTGTCAGGCAGACCGCAGCACAACATTTTCTTTTGCTAAAACCCCTCTGAATTGTGTCTATGTTTCTACAATTCTGAAGTGTTAACACATCCTATGCTGTTAAGATCACAAGTATGTCTGTAGACCACTTTGGATTTGAAGGGTTAAAAAGGAAGAGCCTTTTTTCTTTCTTATATTGAAAGGTATCCAGAAGTGTGATTTTGTGGTTCTGTATGTTGCAATTGTTCAATTAAAAAAAAAAAAAACAAATATTGAAAGGTATCCATTAAAGGTACCAAGTCAGTGTTGATTCAAGCAGAATAGCCCAATACTTTTAATAGCAATTCTGTGTGACTAGAAAAGAAACTCAGTTTCACTTGTTATTTCAATGTGCTGGAACCTTCTGTGTCAATATTGTTGCACACAAGTATTTTAAGTAGCAATTTTTAAAAGATTGTGCTTTAGGCTGTACACACTTTTCTTTGTGGCTTTAGATATACAGTTTCATAGCATTACCTTTGTTTACACTTGAACATAGAAATGTTTGTTAGTGCAAGTGATAAATCACAGGCAAGACAATGGAAATCAAAGCTACAGCTGTTAGTAAAACCTTCATTTTGCAATAAAAAAATTCAAACTGTGGCTGTGACCTTTATTTCTTCTTAGAAAGTTTTAAGAGCAGGTTTGCTAAAAGCATGTTTGCATGTTTAAAAAATGACTGGAACTAACTGAGCATGCTCCCTGATGTCACAAGTTCAAAGAACCTGAAAATGTCAGAATATCCTTCTTTGATTTCATTTGAGTAATCTAGAAGCTGCGTTCATTCTTTACTCGGTTTAATGTCTGAGCAGACCGCCATATAGCATAACATTTCAGATGTTAGAGGTTGAGCCACATTTACCGGACCTCTCAGCCAATCTGATTGCATTGTGACTGATATAATGTGATACTTTGCTCTTCCAAAGCACACTGCATTTTCCACTTTGACTTTGTCATGGACACTGATTGTCTGGTATTGCTGAAGGCCATTCTGCCCATCTCTATGGCTTTAAGATGCTTTTCATATACCTGCCCCCTGGTTAGGGGTCACTATCCAAGTGCATTTTCCGGGAACATGGACTCTTAGATGCAGAATGCTCGTTTGTTTGGAGGACAGAACCAATTATAGTCACCAAATGACTAAGTTTATTTTTCAAAGATGACAGCATTGGCTGATTAAGACAAATAGAGAGGGGAAATGCCTCCTCTTACAAAATATTTCTCACGCCTTATTGAGTCCATCATGGATTAGTGTTAAATTTGTCCTCTTGTGGCAGGGATACTTGGAAATGCTTAATGATGTTTGAGGTTTTATGGGAGAAATTTGTGTTGCCTTCAAAGACCATGCTACTAGTTTGTTAGATCTTTATCTGAAGAGAGCAAGTTTTTCATATTATACAAAACACCTTTTCTACAACAAAATTAGACATATTTGAGGAAAACTGCAAAAACTAAATGAAAAAAACAAAACATTTTTAACCTGTTAAGCTACATCTACACTGGCCTCCGCAATGCATGTTCAAGTGACCGCCTCCAATGTAAGGTCTATGTAAACGTGTTTATAGCTTCCGTGTTCAAAACTCCTGGCCTCGTGCATCGCTATACAGGTTTTTATGACAATTTTTGAGGTCTACATACAAAACACGGAGCCAATAAACATGCGTTGAAAGCTAAACCAGTTGAACTTTGACCAGTCAGGGACTTTGGTAGTGATGTTTGGGTGGCGTTCCTGTTAACTCACAAAAGTGCCAACTGTTTTATAAATAATCTGATCATGGAGGACAAATTAATAGTTGTGGGTTGTGCCTGGGCGGAATTATATTACATCAAATCTTTCACACATCAGAATAAAACTGTGAAAGACAAAGCCTGGAGTAAGATTTGTGAGATTGGTACCACATCAAACCTCTTCCATGAATGCGCGTTTACCACGTTCTTGAACGTGCAACATGTTGCCGTGTGAACATGAAGCATGAAATGGAAAAGATGAACACTGCATTCTTTGCTATTTCTGAAGGAACATGTTAGGTTGTTTACATTACAGGCAAAAATCATCAATGATTTCAAAACACCGCAAGCAGTTTGGGGCTAACGTGTTATGTAATCATTTTCCACCTCCTGCAATTATTCACTTTGCCAGCATGACTGTGGCTTTGTAAGGTTGGATTTGCTGCAGCTTATCTGCTCTGAAAATTAATATAATGGAATGCATCTGCATACAAATCTCTGTCTGTGATAAACTTGCTGTAGCACGCAGGAATGAATGAGGAATGAATGCTCATCAGGGATGTTATTCCCTATTAGTCATATAATTCCTATCTATTCTTATTGGCTTGGCAGAGTGAAATAATAATACTTTACACCTAGTCTCACTAACAGGAAAAATGTACATGCATTAAGCAAATTTAAATGGTAGCACTGGATCTTAATGAGCATTCATGAGCAAAAATAATGAGGCAAATACTACTAGAAATCATCGCAAGGGAAAAAAGGGAAAAAATGGCACTCTGGCCTTTTGATTCCAGAAGCGGGAGCAATGCTAACGCTGAAAATTAACAGGCTCCCTATTGTTGTCTCCTTATCTGAGCATGTGTTGGCCACTTTCCTTACAGCAGGAGATGCCTTTCGCTGTGTTCTGGAATACCAAACTAACAGCAAACAATGAGAGTAAGGATGGAGTTTTCCATGACTCCCAGGTTAGCAATGTGATTCCAGACTTCCTCAATGAGTTCCTTTGTATTAGTGTCTTGAAAAGCTGCAGCTGATTGCAACTCCAATGTTCCATAAAACATACTTTCCAAAGCATTTTTCTCTTTAGAAAAGAATTAAAAAACAAAACAATGCGAGCAGATGGAGGGACTAGATTTTAGCTTAGCTTTGAAAAGGATATTCATTCATTCATTTTCTATTCCGTTCAGTCCCTTTCGAGGTCATGGGGATGTCGGCCACTTGTGGGCGGGGTTCCTTGTGAAAGGGATATGGTATGGCTTAATGATCATTTCTATTGACCAACTAAAAATCATTTTATCCATCCATCCATCCATCCATCCATCCATCCATCCATCCATCCATCCATCCATCCATCCATCCATCCGAACCCGCTCAGGTTAATGGAGCCAATCCAGCAACTGTTGGGTGAAGGCGGGGTTCACCCTGAATAGGTTGTTAGTCTGTCACTGGCCAATTAACAACGTTATCCATTAATCAATTATTCAATTAACCTATGAAGCATGGTTTCTGTGGGAGGAAGCCAGAGAAAACCCATGCATGTAAAGGGAGATCCGGCAAACTCTACAAAAAAACGATCTTAGCCAGGATTCAAACCAGGATCCTCTTGCTGTGAGGCGAGGGCATTCTTTTTTAGGCAGAAAAACATAATTGAGAACTTGCTTTCTCAAGACACTGAGGTTTCAAGGCTGCAATAGGATCTGAAAAACAGTCATCCCCAAATTATGAGCTGCTTTGACCATAAAGGGACAGGAAACTAAAGGCTAAACCTCTCAATCTTAGAGGGCTTTAAAGGAAAAAACAATTTTACAGGGAGTCACTGCTGAAAGATTAAAACTACATAAAATAATCCCTCTTGTAAATACCAGTAAGGACTCTAAGTGAAATATTTTGAACTAAATATAAAAGATTTTGGAAAGTCAAAAAAATGCCACAAGCACATTTTGAAAACACCAAAAATCCAATTTTCATCAGTATGGACTTTTTAGGGAAGCTTACAGTGTTTAATAAGTTTTTTTTTATTGGAAATGGTTTATTTCAAGCAATCAAATAGGAATAATACACAAAAACAATACAATCATCAGTTATATATTCATACAATAACTAATCAAATTTGGATAATTATACATATTAATAAAAGTTGCTTGAAAGGGAGTGGAAGGAAGCGACCTTATATAATCCCACCCCTGTTCTACTGTAACCATTTTATTACATGATTTATCATTATCCGGTTCATAACTTATATCAGACAGAATTAAGAATCTTGCAATATCAATAAAGCACATGACAAAGATGAATTATTTACATTATTTTGTAAAAAATAACTTTTAGAATTCAACATGGCAATGAAGTATCCAAATATATGAAGATTATGTTACTTCTAAAAGTCATTGATATGATTAAAAAATAATAATATATCAGTAAAATAGACATAACACTATTTCAGGAATTATCATAGCAAAATTTGTTCACGAATCAAAAGTTAAAAATATGTGCAAAATTATGCTACATTAGGAGTAATCATGAATCAATTTATCATTTTTTTTGGAGCAAGTGAAGTAATATTAATAAAAGTGAATCAATTTAACCATTTTCAATAATTGATTAATCATTTGTTTTATTTTTTTCCCATTTATGTATTTATTTATTTTTTTATGATAAAGTAATGCTGTGAAGTAAGATAAGAAGGGTCCATATTTTGTCGAATGACCAAGGTTGGCATTTCTTCTTCTGCTGATTAACAGCCGTTCTTCTTGGTTTAAACAGTTTACAGTTCTCTTCGCTGTTATGTCTGCAGACATTAAATAGAGGTCCATATCCTTCTTCAGCTGATAACAGCGGCACCTAAGAGTTGAGGTGGACTTGTCTGCAGGTCAGAGCTTTGCTGTTAATTAGGTCACTTCAGACTTTTGGAGAACATGATGAATCTAGGCGTCATATTTCTTGAAATTTGAAGTTCATTGATAGATCTTGGTGATTTAATCATAGAAGTGCTTAAATATATTACAGATAAAATTAATCAAAAAAAGCATGTGGAAGGTTTACATTATTACATTTAATTACGGAGAGGTACTAGAGAGGTCTCAGAAGGTAAAGATCCATTTGTGAAAAGGAAGAATGTGCACAAAATAATGTCATAGTCTTTGATGGTTCTGGTCTGATGACATCCACTGTGTGTTGGGAGACTTAACACCAACGCATTATTCCAAGTGGAGAACAAGATGGAAGAAGAAAGGTGTACCATCTAGAACTCCATGACTTTAAAGGCAAACATATGATTGGCTGAGAATAAATCGTGGAAAGGTTTTGGAACACTCTGATGTATTTGAGTGAGTTTAGGGGCCACGGTATGACAAAGTACAGTACAATCTGTGAAATAACATATGAGCCAAACCAGCCTAGACTCATCCCTCAGTTTACATTGAACACGAAGTTAATCAAATCTAACCAGAACAGAAACAAAATAATTTAATTTTCAAAGACAACAAACCATTCAATGGACATTTTTATTTGTTTAAACCCAGACTGAATTGCTTAAAATAATACATTTATGGTCAGTTTTTTCTATATAATTTTTAAAAACTTTCAGGAAAGATTAATTGTAGAATTTTGTGGCCGATAATTCATGATCACACTGTAGTTAGACATGCTCATTTGATAAAGTTGAGTAATACTGAAAAGTAATTTTTAACATATCTGATGTGATATGATTCAATTAAAACAGTAATCTACAAACTGGCAGTATTTCTTGTTCCACCATCAATGTAAGCAAAACTGTGGGAAGGTATAAGCTGTGACCACATAAAAGTCATCTCACAATTGATGATAAGCACAATTTTAAAAAGCAAAATATATTTACATACATTTGTTCTGCTTATTCTAAAACCAAGTGTTCTTTCCTCTTACGTGTCATCTTACGCTTGTTTTTGGCCAGAGTTAATTTTCCAAACAAGGCTGTGACGATTATTTAATTTAGACGTAGGCGTACCATCTGCAGCAGAAAAAGTAAAAACAAGTGGCCTACCTGGCAATGAAGTTGATTTGATTTATTTCATTTGTAGAAGAGGAAACGAGTCTTTTCCTCCACAGTAAAGGCATTAGTAATATAGGTTTATAGGTAAAACATTTAGCTTGTTTAAGCCTCTATCTTAAAGAGTAAACCTTATCAATTTAATCAGCGGCTCACAATGTAACCTCAACTGATGTGTTTGTGTTTGTTCCGTTGCCCTGCTCCACTCACACTGCCTCCTCTTCTTGGTCCTGAGCGAAAATCACCAGAGACAGACATTAGCCCGGCTTTTGAAAACAGGTCAACTGTTGCTAAAATTAATGACTGCACCATTAAAGAAAAAAGAGGAGGTAGGGAGGAGGAAATTTGGATGGAGGACATAAAAGTTCAAAATTATGGAGCAAGGATAAAAAGAAGTTTGAGCGATATGATGCTGCTAACCTAACAATCCGTGTAAAAGTGATTTCCTGCAAGTAGGCGTCTATTTGTTCTGTTGTTGATGCTCAAAGTTCTGGTCAGATATTAATGCCCTGTGTCAGGAACTGGTGATGAAGGACCCAAAATACAGGACACCAGACTTGGTGGTGGAAACTTTGACATATAATAAACTTTAACATGAAGAGAAACAAAAAGGTGACAAAGCAGATGACCTGACAGAAGAACTAAAATCCAGACACTTATACACACTGAGGACAATTAACACAAATCAAGACAGCTGTGGATGATTGACAAAATCTACTAACAAAATCTGACTAAACCTGGTGTGACTGAAAGTAGAAAAAGAGCAAACAGAACGTGCCTAAAACCAAGAATGCAACGGAAATAGCAGACTAAAGCGCTCAATCCTCACACACTGACAGTAGCTGTAGACCAGGAATGTCAAACTCATTTTCACTAAGGGCCACATCAACATAGTGGCTGTTCTCAAAGGGCCAGATATAAATTATACATGTAACTAAATGTAATGAAAAATAAACATTACTACTCCTTAATGTTAAATAACTCATTTATTAATTTATGACAACTTTTTTAAGTGACAATTACTGTTGCATATAAAACATAAGCTTGCTTGTTACTCTAGCATAAATCCTTTTAACCCTTGTGCTATCCTAGGCACTTTAACATTGGGAGTTGGGTCATGTAGACCCACTAGGTAGTGCGCTGAACCTTTTTTCCTCAATGATTAGTGATCTTCACTGGCGTCCATGGATTACATGAAATTCTCTCCATCTTTATCCACCTTTGTCATGGTAGGGACAACACATCAATGTAAGGGTGGGATAATTCTAAGATAGCACAAGGGTTAAATTTGATTCTGTCAGGTTAGGTTATATGGACAGTGTTTAAGTCATAATGTATACAGTAGCTGCCAATCCGATATTTCAAGTCCGATTCCCCCTAGATATGAAAAATACACACCAATTTTTATTTTAAGAAATTAAAAACTTTTATGCTCTCGCGGGCCACATACAATGACATGGAGGGCCACATTTTGCCCACGGGCCGATAGTTCTACAAGTGTGCTGTAGAGTGATAAGACATGCTGGTCCTAAAACTTATTTAGTCTTGCTGTTGTTTTGTCCCAATTAGATCTGAGCAAAAATGCTGATTTCTTTGATAATTTCAGTACAAACTCAACATTTTGATGTCAGCTGGCAACCATTTAATGAAGGTACATTGACATGCACCTTTACTGATGCTGCAGGTTTTTGGGTTGTCTGGGTCTGCGGAGGGACGTAGAGAGGAGCAGCTTATTTCATTCATAGACAGCCGTATTTACATGTGAGGGTAGTTGTGACTAAGGCTTTACCATGACCAAACCTTAGTTGATCCCCAAACTATCCAAAAAAAAGCCAGTTTACTGTGCATTACCAAAGAAGCAGGTAGGACACCATTTTTTTGGGGAACACCAGGGCAACCCAATTTTGCCATCGTTGTTCACAGCAACTAGAGCCTTGTCTTCATGCTCACCGTCCCCTGGCTCTGTCTGGGGCCTCTGCTGGTTGCCTTTGTCCACCTGCCCAGTCTGGCGGTCGGTTTTTGCCGCTTCCCACCAGTTTGTCCTAGAAAGGGGCTGGCGGGTAGGTTGCACCGGTGTGCAGTGCATGGGTTCTCCTCGACTGGGGGGCTGCCAGGTGTTGGCCGCCGTCTCCGTAGTGAGGGTCTGGTGCACGTGAGGCTGGTTGCTCCCGGGTCTTTGTCTGATAGTGGAGCTCTTGGATGCCTGGATTCTGCCGCTGGCTCTGGGGTGTGGGGTGCCAGGCCTCCTGCCTTTGCTGGATCGTAAAACCTGTTTAAAACCTGTAAATAGCTGTGTGCAGACTATTTGTTGGTGTTTTAAGGTGAGAACTAAGTCAATTTACTAATAACCCCTTTGTTATGATGTTATGACTCTGTATTTTTGACTGCCCCCCCATCTCCCTCATCTTAACCCCTTATCTCTAACATCCCTCTCTCTCTTCTTTTCTTCCATCCGGTCCAACAAGGAATGCATATAAATATAAGTATTATAAATAAAGCTTAGCCTCAAATGAAAAAGGGTTTTTTACAAATATACACTCTGTCTGAAAATTCATAAACCCCTTTTGTAACAGTAAAATCTGTCCAACACCAGAGGCCTGCTTGCTTAGCTGTTTGACAAGTGAAACAAAAAAAAAACAACAACAAAAAAAAACAAAGAGACCTTCTGCAGACCTCGGTTGTAACCCGTTATTCTTTGAGTTCTTGTCTCTATCAGCTGGAACCAATCTGGCCATTGTCCTCTCAACCTTGGGCATCAACAAGGCCTTTCGAACCACAGAGCTGCTGCTCACTGGGTATTTTCTCTTTTTCTGACCATTCTCTGCAAACCCTAGATATGGTTTGGGGTAAATCCCAGTAGATCCGCAGTTTTTGAAACACTCAGACCAGCCTGTATGACATTTTTGGAGCCTAATAAATCTTTGAAAGAAAACTAACCTGTTTGTCTGTCAAGAAGGAAAGTTTTAAGCAAAATCAGATCACTTTTATTTGTATGCAGCTTAACATGAATGCAGTCAAACAAGCCCTACATTGAAACTCAACACAGTTATGAAAACGATTAAACAAATGTAAAAGTAAAATAGTAACATATTAAGAGAGGTAATATAGCAAAAAAACACAGATAAAAAGCAAAATATCACAAACCAATAGATCAGAAATGCATGCTGTGGCAAAAGGCAGGCTATAAAAATGAGCTTTGAGATGTTCTGGTGGTGTCAACTTTGACTTCTCCCAGGGTGCAGCTTGTTTTTGCTAAAACCTTTCAGGCTCTGGTAAATACCACTGCCTCCCAACATCCTCTGTTGTGTAAGCAAGGAAAGAGCTCCAGTTTGAAAGTGTAATTTGAAAACAATGGACTGTGTTTGTAGCTCAGTGTGCTTTAAGCATTGGCACGTGTCGGCTTTGCAACAACTTAGTTTTTTCAACACAAAAAAAGGAAGGGAATAGGCTAAAATGCAAACCAACAGTATCTGGAAGCAAAGATTACACTGGTTGGTTCAGTATGTGATTTTTGGACTCTGAGCAGGTAATGCAGTCTCTAAAAAGTTCTCTTCTGAACCCACAACTTCCTTATTTTAAAATAATTTCCAGAAGTTGAGCAATTAAAAACTGACAACTAGCTGTCCATCATTCTGATACTAAAACACATTTGCACAGGAAAAAACCTTATCTTTAGTTGCAATAAACTGCACTTATGGAGGAGTGTTGGAACGCAAGAAAGAGGCAAATAAATAGTGCTCAATGGCACTTAAGTAAAGTATTACCTCAAATGTTTAGGTGTTTGAACCAAAGATCTCTTGTATGACAAACAGTTTGAGATTGGTTTAATAAGAACTGTAACTGGACCCAGGTTCGGTACACCAGGTAACCATTACGTTATGGAAGGGGTTCATTTAAAATCAAGATTGCACTTACTTGGGTGTACGGTCTTTTGATTGGATTGGACTGCCAATTCTTCAGTCACAAAACATATTTTTCATACAGCTGTCAGACTTGTTTGTTGTTCCTCTTTTTAATGTTTGCTAAAGCTAGGATTTGGTGAGGTCAATTTTAAGGCCAAGATGGTTGGGCTGAATAATTGGTTTCCAAATGTCCCTAAACAAACCAATGGCTAAAAACCAAGTTTCATCCATCTCTTTAGTCTTTGGTTCAACAAGCTGTACAACAAACTGCAGGTGATTCATTTTCCTTACAAGAACAAAAATACCAAAAAACAACTTTAAGGCTACATTAACCCTTGTGCTATCTTAGATGACCCCACCCTTGCATTGACGTGTTCTCCCTACCATGACAAAGGTGGATAAAGGTGGAAAGATTTCATGTAATCCATGAACACCAGTGAGGTTCACAAATCATTGAAGAAAAAAGTTTTAACGCACTGTTTAGTGGGTCTAGATGACCCAACTCCCAATGTTAAAGTGCCTAGGATAGAACAATGGTAATAGAAATGAGCTTAGAAAACCACAGAATGGTCTTCAGTGCATCACGTCTGACTGCTTGAGTTCCTGCAACAGAACTTTTTAAAGTTAAGAGTTTTAAGATTTTAAATTTTTCTAAATTTCTTTTTTCATTTTTGTCTGTCCCAACTTTCACATTCCCAATGTTGGGAACAATGGCCAGATAAGCCAGTCCTTGTTTCTTCTTATCAGATTTTGTGTCTCATGGTCTGTCAGGTGCCTTTTGGCAAACTCCCAGAGGAGTTTCACATCCCGTTTAGAGAAGAATGGCTTCTGTCTGGTGACTCTGCAATAAACGCATTGTTGGTTGAAGTCCTGCATTGGTGTACAAATCCCTGAAAAGTAATCCTGACCTTGCAAAGGAAATGAGAATGGGAACTTTTAGGAAGTTAGGATTCAATGAGAATTTTCATTTCAATCCTGCAATTCTTCAGATACATTTCTTGCTAATGCCAGATGAATGAGTGAATTAGCTTTGTGTTTTGTGCCATCTGTGCTTCAGTATGTGTTTTTCTAATGTTGGGGGGGGTTAATAGCTTAACCTTCCTTTACTTCCTGTTGTATACATTATTACAGGCAGCAGTCCACTGCGAGTGGACAGAGAGAACAGTTGTGCGGTAATTAGCTTTTCCCAATAAAGCTGACCTCAGGCTTTGTTCTGCCATCTGGACATGCTGTTCTACCTCCTGTGTTTGACTGACTGTCATGGTATCCCTCTCCTCACAATCCAGAGTGGAAAATCCCCCAACACCACCAAATCCATTCTCTTTTTAAAAATTGATTTATACTTTTATAAATCAGTGTGTTCTAGATCATTCCTGGGACAACATGAAGTCCTTTAAGGTTGAATGTGTTTTTGCTTTTTTGTGTGCATAAATCCCCGTGCATCATTCAGCAGCACCCTTCCTGTAATGCAATCAATTTTCCCACATTGACCTTTACACAAACATTTACTGCACATGCTTATAACAAATTCCACCATAATTTGAAATTCTTTCTGCAACAAGGTCACAAGATCATAGTTCTGGAGTGCACACACAAATATTTGATAAATTCGGCTTTGATATATGAAGATGAAGTCCTTGAGAAATTATGGGGATAGAAAGAATACATAGGTCGTTCACGGATAATCCTGGATTCATTCTGACTACACAATTCAAGGTTATTCTTTTGTTTGAAATGACATTTTTAATCAAAATTAATGAAGTGGTCTGTATTGCTTTGTAATGACCAACGTCTTTCTTGGTCATCCTGCTCTAAGGACAAAAGAATGGAATGAAGTAAGTAAGAAGAACAAAAGAGACAGTGTGTCCAAATGCTGGACAAGAGTCATTGTGAGTCACTTTTGCCTGTTGCAAAATGTTGCTATCAGCAGCTTCAGCCAACAGACAAGCGTAGGTAGTGCAGTGACTCATACCAGTTTGCTTGCAAGAACTACATTTGCTTCCAGAACATGTGTGATACTGCCATGCAAGCTTGTGTGTTACACTGACGGCACACGCAGGACGTGCTTTGCTGCAGCATGTGTGTGTCATGTTATAAGAAGCAAGACATTAACACAGAGAACAGCAGTTCATTTCAACATAACAGCTCAGACATTAACAAAATGCCCGCTTCAGATGATTTAAATATGTACAGACCTTTAAAAACTATTAAGGTTTATTGCTTTGGTAATCAAACAAACTATTAAATGCAGCAAAAAAACATACTTGCCGTATTTTCTAGAATATAAGATTTATTTCAGAGGCTTATTTTTCTTTTCAAAAATGAACATGCGCCTTATAATCTGGAGTGTCTTATGTATGGATAAAATCTGGTTGCTTAGTGATATGACATAGTTCAGAAATAGACTATTGACGGTCCGCCTTAATCCAATGCATCCTATAGTGCAGAAAATCGTTCGAAACAAAAAACCTTTTTGCTAGCCACTTCTGATAATTGTTACAGATTAACAGTATCTAGATATTTCTATACAATTATTAGATCAGAAACTATGGGGGTATTCAGACTGGAAAGGCCATTGGTCCGGAGTCTGCTTAATTTGGTCCAGATCGAGTCCTGAAGCTTGCGTTTAACCAGTATTCAGACTGACGTCTACCGGAGATTTCTGTTCCGGAGCAAAGCTTGTAAACAAAACCACGTTTCTAAAGATCTCCTCAATCATTACGCGGGTGGGACAAAGCAATGAGAGAAAGAATAGAATTCCTACACGTTACAGTCCCCATCAAGGCAGTTCACTGATTTAAACTTAAATTTTGCTGACCATTTTTAAATGTCTTGATCGACATCAGGTACAACACTTTATACTTTGGTACAGCACATGTTCCCAAGGAGATATGCATCCATCCAACCACATTTTAATGAGTTGCTTTGTCTAATCATTGCTCCATGTTTGTCTGCGTCTCTCTGTTTACATTCTGTAATGCCCAGCTACGGTGGCTGTTTTGGTCCAATTGTTCCACTTCAAGCATGCAGTCTGTTCAGACTGAGGAATCTCAGAGCAAACAGAAGCTCAGTCCGATTGGAAACAAACAGAAACCCCCTCGAAAGATGGGTACAAGAGTTGTTCCTGTCCTAGACCAGGGTCTGCTTTGGAGTATTCATCCTGAAAATTTGTTCTGGATTGTTTGTGGAAAAGAACCCTTGTTCACTTAAAGCGAACCAAATGTGTCCAGTCTGAATACACCCTTAGAGGCTTTGCTTTGAAATCGTGCGAGGTGTGGCAGAAGTATGATTGCAGACTATTAAATAAAAAGTGGGGGAAAAGTTGTTGTGAAAGTATTTATATGTAACCCTAACCTTAACCCTAACCCATAAAATAAAACCAATCACGCAATTGATATGGGCATTCATGGAAAATAAATTTACAATTTTTGGTTTCCTTTGAGGCTTCCTGGGAGTCAAAAAAGAAGCACACAAGATGAGGAGTTTTAAATTTTAGTCAGACAATCTTATACAAAGTAAATACAGAATATTCTTAATAGTTGATACACGGCACATAAGTTAAAGCATAAATGATTACAGATTTCCACAGCACAAAAGACAAAAAGGACAATAAAAATTCTTCTGTTTAAACTGTAAAAATTAAATGCCTCTTGTCACATTTTATAAAGGATTCAGGCAGTGTGTCTGTCAGGTGAACGCTTTTTAAAAATAACCAGGTTAGTGTGTGCGGGTGTGACTTGCATACTAAACGGAAGCATCTCGGTGTTGGTGTGAAGAATTGTTGCTAAGCAGTGGTGGTTGCTAGGGGTGGAGGGTTAAGACAGGTTTACAGTCAGTGATAGAATCTGAGGGTTTACCTACATTTCAATGAGCGCACGTGACATGTGTGTTGCTGCAGTGAGTTTCTAATTTCAGCCCCTGCATGGGGGAGGAATTGAGGTTTATTTTTGGATCAACTATGAAGCAGAGTTTCCTATATATAATGGATTACAGCATTTGAAATATGTCCTACAAAGATTGCCATATTTTTTAACAACAAACTTAAATTTAAGTGATTTCGTGAAGAATGCATCCAGCAGCGGCAGATTTGGGGTTGTTAGAATGACTCATTTGTTTCGTCTGCGTTTGCACCGCTTCAAGAGAGCCCACAGAATATCTGGCAGACGTTTAGAGTAGAACCAGCGCCCTCTTTGGCTTTCCCCGGAATGATTATAGAGTTTTACACAGCGGGGGGAAAGCCTCACAGTTTGAAGGTTTCCCTCTTTGTGTCTTCAGGAACTCTCCAGATTTTCATGCACACACGCTAATATAACCAATATACTTTACACAGGTCCATTATTTATAACGTCCCTGGCATTCCTTCTGTCAGATACGGACTGATCCACTTGAGTAAAGGACACAGTGGGAGGGTTGGCTGGGCGTGACACGGGCAGCCATTTGTATGTGAGGTCTTGCGATGGAGGGTCCAACCGCCAGTCATAACGCTTCAACAGGAACATGCAGGCTTCCTGACAGGACAACAGTGAAGGGGGGGATAAATAAATAAACAAATCTGTGTTTCTCTGACTGTGTTCTTTTTTTAGAGGCGCTGCCACAGAGCAAAAAACGAAAAATGCTAGAAGAGCTCATGGCACCCGCCAGCGCCGTCTGTGTGCGACTCGCAGAGCAGCAGCCTCCACAACACTTCTCTGTGATCACCATTCCAGGTCTGAAATAGCAAAGCGACACCCATCAGCAGCCAATTCAAATGGAACATGGGGTCATTTGGGCATTTGGGAGGGAGCAGATCTCACAGTTACATTTTAAAAATGAAAAAAATTTTGATCGTTTAGAGCATCTTGCAAAAAACAACAACAAACTAGTTCATTTAGTAGAGGAGAATGATGATGTCACAGTCTGCACATCTTATCCTGCAGCCCCAAAGTTGACCAATCCTGCCCACCAACACGCCTCCCCTTCCTCTTAAGAGTGAAGATTTTTCCTTCCCGTAAGGGGGGGGGGGGCAGCAGGATGAATGAATGAGGAAGAATGAGAGAAGGGAATCGAGGAGGGATGATGAGATTGGGGGTGGGAGGGAATGTAGAATGTGGACTGGGAAGGATGAAGGAGGGAGATGAGTCACATCTCTGACCTAGATCCCCTTGCTATGCTTTATATTCTGGACACGTCCTCCTTAGGGTGTGCGCATGGGTGTGTGTGCGTCTGTGTTTGTGTGTTTGGAGGGAATAATGGTCAGCAGCTGGTCTTTAAAGAATACATCAAAACTTTTGTGTCTTAAAGTCCCACTTCGATCATCTTCTGATCTATTATAAAAGCATTCCCAGTTGTCTTTTAAATATAATTAAGCAATTTTTACCCAAAATCAAAAAACCTATCTGGTTTTATGGGACATAACTTCTGCAGAGCGGCAACAGAAAAATCAAAAGCTATCCAGCCCTGCAGTTTTGGGCCAAATTCCAGCTCAGATGAGGAAAACAAAAATGTACATGGATCTATTTGTCTGCAATTAGATACCTCAGAATGGGGCAGAGTAGGGAGGCAGTTGCCCACCGATAGTAGCTGCTATGTCACATCTACAGGTTTTTTCAAACGGAATTCTTTTGCCTGCTCCTTATTCAAAACCATTTGAGAAAAGAAATACTTGGAAATGCCAGTTTAAGCTATTTTTTCTCTACATGTCCTCCATTGTGAGAAAAATGCCACAAGAACATGTTAAAAACACCAAAAACATGATTTTAATTGGACAAAGTTAAAAAAAAAAGTGCCCAAATATGATTTAGTAGAATTCTGACAACTAATCATAAAAATAAAGCATTTATTGGGTTTTTTGGAATTTATTCTTATGTTGAATCCATTAGATAAACTTATATTCTCTCTATCATATGGGCAGAACACACTGAGCAGAAAAGCACACCATTTGAGTCTAAATGCAGCACTTAAACATGTTTGCAAAGCTAGAAGGTTGTCAAACATGGGTGAATGTTTAGTATAGAAGTAGGGGGGGGAAAGGGATTTGTGGATGTGGAAAAATACACACATAAAGCATTTGTGAGTGAAATAAAGGATGCCAATGTAATGTCTATTTTCTGTTGTGACCCATTAAAGTTGTGCTAATGTATCAAACATTAGCTGCAACTACTGGAAAACCCTTTTTAGAGTATTTCTGTCGTCTTCTCTGACGAGGAATACTGCGTTATTAGTGTCCCATATTTTGTTGAAGCAGTTTGTCCCACTTTGTTTTGGTTCCTAAAGGTGTATTTCATTTGTTTTGCATTTAAAAGTTGGCTTTAATTTTTAAACCAGACTTGGGTTAAACCATTACATCACACAAAGTCTTCAACTTGTTGACTCGTGTTCAACGTGTTTCAATCAATATTTAGTTGCAGGAAAAAACTCTTCACACGTGACCCGACAGTTGTGTCTTGGTAGCCACAGGAGTTAATGAACACTGGATGTGAAGTTTGCTTTATCTTTGGGGTTTTTTATGAACTCTTTGACATTTAGCGTCACTTGTTGGTTCTGTCCTTATCCTTTGTGTCACTTGTGTGCATTAAAATAGAACAAGCTGTTGGTTTCAGGACTGATTGATCCACTTTAAATTAGTAAACCATCAGCAACCTGCAGAGAAGTGGGAGAACCTCCAAGGAACTACACCTGAGCTCTTTACAGCCATGCTCAGAGTTTGAAATGAGTCACGCGTGTGTGTTTGTGTGTAAAGTGAGTCATGCCTTACATTTTAGACAGCTTGCCATAACACCCACATGAGTGTTATCACTTTTAATTTGAAATAATCTGGCTACAAGGACATAACAAGGACGTATGGATAGATGCAACCGACCAAAGTGGGTCAAATAACGCACTGTGTTAATAGTCTGACTCAACGGATGTGAACTGCTGGGATAAGCTTCTCATTTGCTGCTAAGCACAATCTGCTCTCAGCCCTCGGCTCCTTCTTCAGGAGTTCTTTACTTGTTCATTAAGGAAAAGAAAATCCTATGCAGATCAAATGAAAACAAACAAGATAAACACTTTTGTATAAAAGCAGTTCATATATATTATTTATGCCTCAGAATTTTTTACAAAGTGTGGTGAATTTAAAAAAGCAAAACAAGCAACTATCCAAAATTACTGTTTTAATTCTAAAAGCATTTCTCTAAATTAACTTGATCTATTGCTAATTTCTAGACATTTACCTAAATAAATATTACTATGGAATTGAAGAAATTATAGGAGGAATGATGGAGTCCTAAATGCAAAGTGGTTGATCTATTCCTATAATCTTTAATGAGCATTATCCGTGGTGCAAAATCTGTCTGGCCCTCCTTCTCCTTAACAGTAATAGGTGTTAAACACCCAAGTTCATAAAGAAAAGAGGAAGTGACCTCACTCATCTATTACCAGAAAAGGATTTTTACAATTTACACATGCATTTTATATATACATTTTCCCCCCATATTGGTTGGACAAAGAAAATACCTTTATTTCTGAGGCACCATTTGTTAAAAATTCTTACTGTAACCTCATTTGCATCTCTCTGTACTTTTCAATAATCAGACTATAATCGGCTTCCTTGAGATATGTTCAGCTTTCAATTTCTTACAAAAAAATCATAAATGCTTCTGGTTTAATGTTTCACAGTGATACAATTATTCTGCTTAATGATGCTGTGTTGATTTGGAAATTATCCATTCAAATTACAGGGCAGCTAAATGGGCTTCATTTTTAAAAAATAAAAGTCAAAAAGCTTGATCCATTACATTTTTTTAAATTTACCAAACATAAACACACAATGCTGTCTGACTTCTGATGATTCCCTGAATTTATTGGTGCTTAAAGTCCCACCGCGATCATCTTTTGATAAATTATAAAAGCGTTCCCAGTGGGTTTTCGTTAAAATCACAATTATGCCGTTTTTAGCTAAAATCAATTAAAGGGTGTTCTTTTCTTATGACATAGTTTCTGCAGGGTGGCAGTAGTTATTACAAAATCACTTCTAAGTTGTGGGTGGGACTACTGGTGACCCTACTTCCTGTCATCCATATGTTTACATGCTCTCCCGCTAGCTTACAACCCCCAACACACTGAACCTAGTACTGCTGCAACAAAAATGGCATGCTATCTTAGAGCTATCCAGTCTCACAGTTTTGAACCAGATAACAGCTCAGACGAGAAAAACGTACATGGATCTATTTGTGGATGCATCAGAATGGGGCTAAAAAGGGAGCTTGTACCTTGACCTATAGGTTCAACGTGAAAGCTACAAGCTCTTTCAAATGGCATATGTCCTCCATCATGAGAAAAACAGGTTGTTTTTTTTGCAAAGTGACTTTCTAAATGTCGGATGATTATTTGTGGCAATAATCAAGTTTAAAAGTTTATACAGAACTTTGGAAAAACCTGTGCTTTCAACATTATCTTAATGTTTTTGCCAGCTGCCTCTTCCCAGTAGATTTTCCATGCCGCCCCCCAGGCGTCTTCATTTCGCCTCCCTGGGCTCCATGGTACGACTCCTTCTGCAATATTTTGCTCCGTCTCTGATGCATCTCAAAGGTGAATCAGAGCTAGAACAGCAGCTTCTTGAAAGGATAAGAGGGAACAACACAACATCTATGTGATGCTGTAGTCACAGATGAGGCTACCATGATGTTCTGCTTTAAAATGTTTGGTAAAATATTACTGATACTCTGGTTCATTTATTTTCCTGCTGTGTATACAGGTACAAAAACAGGGAAAAATACGTTTTGAACAGCTAAGAATTTAGCTTTTATTTTTATTTCTAAGGTAACACAGATATTAATAGCTTTAGTAAAATAATTTCAAAGTAATTATTAGATCCACATGTCCATTTGCACAGAAATTCTGTTCAGTCTGGGTCCCTGAGTTTGTCTTCAGTTTTTTCTCGCTCATAAAAAGCTGACATTCACGTATCTGCGTTCAGGTCTGTGCCTCTGAAGCCTCGATGCTCTTTACTCGGCCATACTTTCTCTTTGGAAGTACTCCAGAAAAGCTAATGACTGCTCACTGTTTTAAAAGCACAACCCCTTTCTTTGTCTGCAGCATTGAGCAGATATGTCTGAGCGTGCTTTAAGCCTCCTGTAAAAAAAAAAAACCCTTGTTTGTCAAACTCTTTGACCACGAGGAATTGCACCCCTGCTCTTCAAGGATGTAACTGCATAAATTGGCACACGAGTGCAATACCTGTGTTTTGTCTTTATTACACAATAATTGCATGAAAACTGAACATGCAACTGTGGTAGCTCACACAACAGCAGACCTAAAGCTTAAACACTTAAACTTAAACCCTTAAACCTTTAAAATGTATATTTCTTCTTTGATTTTTTCTTTTGTGCTTTGATTTTTAATTCTGCCAAAGAAAATAAAAAACAAAAGGTTCCCACATCCAGAAAAAGAGCTTGGCTGCAAGTCTACGATGAAGAAACCACGTTGATAAATTAACATATAATTGATGTTGTAAATAAAGCAACATATTAAACTTTGTAAAAGCCATCACCTGTGATCCCTGGCTGATTAAGGTGAGGCTTTAGAAAATGCAGATCTTCCATATATGGGTGTCGTGCAGCATCACATCTGCTTGTATGAGCTTCCACTCCTAGGAGTCATTTTAGGAAACAATGGTTGTTTTTCTTCACCTTCTTATTTCTAACTGTGAAGTGATGGACCACAAGACTTTTACTGCTTTACCACCAGTCACTGAAGACACTGGTTCAGTGCTCTGAAAGCTTTTCATTGAACCAACATAAAGGTTCCAGCAAGCAGCAGAAAAGTAGTTGGATACTCTATATCTCTATACCATAAGGGGCACTTTCTTTTTTTTGTCTTTCTACTCCTTCATGTTAATCACAGAAAAGGGCAAAACAGTTGCACCATGTGACAACCAACACAGAGAATTGGTGTGACCCCTGTGGTTTGACAGCATAAGCCAAACGCATGACTCTTTTCTGCTTGCAAACTGAATTACTGCAAGTTGGAAAATCAGCATGAAGCTAATTTGTTGCACAAAATGGGTCAACAGAAATAACTGGAAATGTGTGCTATCCTGTTTAGATTTGGACATTTATTTGATAAATTGCACATATGTAAACTGGATTTTGCAGCACTTGGAGGCTGGTTTGAAATATTCAGTAATATTCAAACCAAGATGCAGCACAGAAACACCATTTTTCCAAAGGCCCTCATGAAACTTCTTTACTTCCAATTACTATCACGTGTGAGTATTTTCATGTGTGTCTAACTCTGAAGCTGTTTTGGACTTTTATACCTTTAGGAAAATGTTGGTGAGCTTGGATCCGATGCAGCTCCGAGGTCCATTGCCGAAAGAACAAAGAAAGCTCTCCTGTCCAGCATTCCTGCAAATGCAACAAACACAGAAAAAAAAGCTAAATGTATATGAACTAAATTGCCAGACTGCATAAAGTCTCCTTTCACCGTCTCTGCTGACACATTTCTGCATTTTGCATCTTCCTCGAAACCAACATGGGTTTCCAGTGAGTGGAAAGAAGAACTGACTCAACTGAGCCACTATTATTCAAACATTTCACAAAACATATTCAAAGGTCATTTACTCAAGGAACAGTCTGTCTTTACAGAAAAAAGAAAGTTCCAGACAAAGCACATACACAGCTGGCCAAGTAAACATCTTCTTTTAATGAAGTTGGATTTAACAGACAAGCCTGCAGGTAAGCAAACTCCCAAATTGGACATTGAACAGCGACATAATGTGTTGCCCAGACTCCCTGGGTCATAACTGCTATTACATTGCTAGCTAACACCTCCAAAACAGACGTGGAGAGCGGTGGTCAGTGAGAAGTTTGCTGATGTCACACATATTATGCCCCCGGTGTCTAATGCATCCTGCCTTCCTGAAACATGAACCCTGATTAAGGGCAAACAGGAAGCATTAGTGATGTGTATAACTCAGCTGTGAGTCAGATGGTTTGTGTGCGTTTTAGAGAGATTGCTTAAAAAAAAACTTTCTCCCATCTTTCTGATGATTTAATGTCCTATCAAGCTCATTCTGAAACCCTAAGATGTACAGTGTACAATGTGATCCTGTAGCACTAAGACACAGGGTCAGGCAGTCCCTGAACAAAAGTCTTTAACAAATGTGATGAATGGAAAGGAAGCGTAATCTGGTGACAAGTCTGATTCACCTCAATGCAAAAAAAAAACCAAAAAAACAGAGAGTTCCAGAGTGACAGAAGCAAAGATGGTTGCAGTTCAACAAACTAATTAGTCAGAATAGGGAAATGTAAGACTTAAATAAAACTGCATAACGTTCATCTGACCCTAATTTTCCTGCTCCTAACCTACAAGTTGATCCTGATTTTCTTGATTGAAATATTTGCTTTTAGAACTTTGCTTTTAGGGCTTTCTCATTAATTTTAGCAAAAAATTCATTTTTGAATCTTTTTGACAACAACATTTTGTGGGATATTGGAGGTCGTGGTTGTAGTCATGTAACCAGTTTTTCTTGTTACCTTCTGTTTCCAGTTCCTCTCATCTCAGGTTTTTTTTTCTTTCCAGTCTCTTTTTCTCTCCCACCTGGGTCTCCTGTCATGTTAATGGGTGCCCCGTACTTATACATAAATAATATATATTATATATATATAACCCCTGTGTTCTCTCCACTTGTCGCCAGATCGTTTTGTGTGCCTTCTCAAGTTTTTTAGCCTTGTTTCCAGTGTTCTGTTCAGAATAAAGGAGAGGTCTTTGTGTTGGAGCTTCCAGTGTTTGTGTTTGCACCAGAATCCTGACAAATTGTGCCTTTTTAACAGAAAATGAGCACAATAGACATAAAGTGATACAGACCGCTCATCTAGGTTCATCGTTATTTAAAAGAATGTGAAGGTTTTATAATACTTATAGACGTTTGTAGGACAAAACAGAATTCTGTAACTGGCTGGCCTGGCTTTGCTGATGTACAGCTGATCTAAAAGATAACTTACAATTTCTTTCTTTTTTTTTTGTGTTTCCATTATTTTTGAGTCACAGAGGTGGACTGTGCACAGTGAACACAGGCTTTACAGTAATGCTTTATCAGTTACTCTGGCCCACCTCAAACACAGACTGATTATGTCCGGACTTAAACATTTCTGGTTAATCAGCAGATCAGTCAGAGCACACGAGGTCCAGAGGAAATGATGGTGGAAAGAGTGCAACGAGGAGAAACAGCTGAATGGAGACAAAAGGTGCTGCAGTAATGTAGAGTGAGGAACAAGTCATCAGCACAAGAACTGGGATTTTAATGCATTTTTTAACCAAAAATAACACAAAAAAGATGTGTATTTTTAAAATTTGTGCAGCTTAAAATCCAAATAAAATATTTAGAGTAAAAATAAGTTTAAAATGACATAAATCCTTTGAGCTAGTCAAAATCTTTGCACGTTAATTTTCCACCCAAGGCAAGCATAAGGGAAAATGCAAACCTATTGCATGTTGGTAGATCGCCTTTTTCAAAAATCTTAGACAGCATTTTGTCCACTCTAAACACCAATATTGATGAAATTAGTTTAAAATTAATTAATTAAAATTAGCTTTTTTTTCCCCAAACTTTATTTGTTTTATGCAGAAATTGTACAAAATGTCCATCAAATCACAGACACCAGTCGAAATAAAATTAGCTTTTTAATGCAAAACTCTGCAGAAAAGAGCAACTTTTGCATTAGTCATGAGGTAAAATGAAAGATGTAATCGACTGACTTTTCAAACTCCACAGAAAACATGATGGCACTTTTTGTCTCATGAGGGTGTTATGCAAACACAAAAAAATAAAGAACTAAAACTTCTTGTTTCCGATTCAGCACAAATGTGCAGCACCATTCGCTGAAAAAGCTGGGATTTTTATCTGTTCGTGGTAGCATTTCCGTTTCACTTTATCTGAGGCCAGAGTCTGTGTGGGCGTTTGCCTGATGGGTTGTTAACTTGCCAGCTTCACTACTTGTATCCAACAGAAAAAAGCTCATAAACACATATGAATACATGCACACAAGCCCACACCATGACAATATGCACTGGGACAATATATACCCGGCAACAACAAAAAGCTAAGATGAAACCTTGGTGATTGTAGGTGGGCTTGTTATGTAACAGGACTGCAGTCATTAAATTAAAGGGCCAGGTGGCACAACAAAGGAGCCAGGAAACCATCATAACAGACAGGAAATCAGTCTGACTGACAGATGGAGAAGCAGAGCGAGATGGATGGAGAAGGAAGGAGATCACTGATCGAATGATAAACAGAAGGTTGGTGTAGATAAAGGATATAAACTTGTAATAAAAACGAAAATTGTGTGGTTTTGAGAAAATGATAGCAACATTTTGACCAATAAAAAAAGATATAATATTGTGTTCTTATGTTTAAAAAAAACCCAACAGATATTATTTTTCATGTAGACAAAGATACCAAAAAGACCCTAGATTTAATTCTCTAAAAAATCCTCACATTGTAATTTGCCGACCTGTTGCATAAAATTGTTACCACCTTGCTGCATCTTCCACTGATGTTTTTTTTGTTTGCAATTTTAATGAGAGCGCTTTCTGGAATTTTATATCACTCAGCCTCAAGGAAAGTCTCTGACTCATTCTTCAACCCCAGCCCTGCTGCACACAGTCACACACAAAGCACAGAGGGAATCCCCATTGGTAAAAATAGGGGCGAGGTGGCCAGTTACCATAGCAGCAGCTACCTGTCTGTTCATTCATAATTCTGTTCTTTCTTAATCGCTCCATTGCCTCTATATGCAGTAAAAACAATTACAATTGCCAAATTGTGGTTGTAATCATGCACGGATAATTAAGGAATACATGGAAAAGGCAGGAAATCCCACACATGCACACATTTAATCTTCTTTTAAACTGTCTGGGCCTTTTCTTTTTGCAATGTAAAATGTTTTAAGTGATTTTTCAGATTCAATGTCGACAAGCTTGTTTTTAAAAAAAACAAAACAAAATGCTAGGTTAAAAAATATCTAATCAACATTGACTCTGTTTGAAGTTTCAGAAACCAATCAAGCATTTCTATTATTCTCTTCTTTTTCTATCATCAGAGCCACTGAAAAAGATTTGATTTTAGGAAAATGACTCAGAAACAACCCGAGATTGTCTCTGACTCATACGTCTGGATCCTACCACACGCTAAAAGACAGAAGAGGAGGAAAAAGCAGCTGCTCCCCCCACCCTAAGAAAACACAGAGGGAACCCTATTGGTAAGGAAAGTGACAGGTGACTGGTTTCCATGGCAGCACATACATGCATTCATATTTTTTTCACGTCCTGTGTTCCGCCTGAAGTGAATGCGCATGAATGATAGTGAAAAAGGTGAATAGGGGAAGATGAATAGAAGAAAGGGTTGACTGGGAGAGGGATTTAGTGAATGAGCCAGGCAGGGTTTCATTTACTGAGATGGGGCTGCAGACACACAATCATTGTGCAGCTCTTATTGTGTTCATAAGGCATTTTTTTCATCTAAATTGATCTAAATAATTGCTGTGTGGGCTGTTAAAAGTGATTTTTCAAACATCTTTGGTATACTTATATAAAGATGTGGGTGGATGTAATGACAGCTTTTATTTAGAATATCATTTTCGTCCATTACAAAACATCAAACAGTCTAACCACAGACAAGCTTTACAAATAACCAAAAATGACCCAAGACCACAGACAAAAGCAGAGGTTTTATTTATAGTAAAACAAAAAATTAGGATTTTTTGAATCTGCGACAGACTGACAACCTGTCCATGGTGTACCCTGCCCTTGCCCAACAGCAGCTGGGATTAGCTCCAGCAACCCTGTGACCCCAAGAGGGAATTGGCAGGTTCAGAAAATGGATGAATGGAGTCCTTTAATTTAAAATGAGAGTGATATCCACTCAATTACATTAAAGATAAGTAAGATTGCAACAGTTTTTTTTGTCTTTGCTAATGTTTTATGTTTTAAAAAAAAAAAGCAGAATTAAAGGCACAGTACGCAAAACATTCTAAAATATTCTTCGCTGCATACTGGGTAATTAGTTAGGAAAGTTGGAATGAAGAACTCAGGCTGTCGATAAGACAGAAATTGAACTGGGTGTCCTGCATTGATGTCTGAGATACAGATGTCAATACAAAGGATTTTGATCCTGTCGGTCAGATCTCAAGCTTTTCTACCACCACCTCTGAAATACTGGGTTATAGGAGACAGAGGGAGGCAGAAATGAGCTTCATCTGTTGAGGCAGAAAGAACAATGAAATGATTTACATTTCTGAAATCATCGATTTCATCCTCAGACCAATACTGCTTTTTAGTGGTGGTTGTAGCTGAAGTGGCATCCTGGAAACAAAGGAAATGGGTTTGCTTGGAGAAAAAGTTAAGTTTTAAGATTTACTCCTCTGCAATGAACTTAGTAAGAACTGACATTCATTTATTTATCATTCTTTTATAATTTTGTGTATGTGTGTGTGTTTGTTGTTTATTATTGTTTGTGTTTTATTGTTTGGTTGGCATGCTGGTGGACTGCAGATGAGCGTAGCTAGTGGCTAATAATGGAGCCGGTAAATAAAATAATATGTGGAACAAGCACCAAATGTGGCATATAATATTATATATATATTAACAGCGCAAACAAAAATCGAATATGTTTGTAACAATTGAGTGTATGACCACCATCCTTCAAAATGGCTGCAAAATTTTTAACATTTTCTCGTGGCAAACATGCTTTTAAAGAAGGGATCCTGAAGCAGATCTAGGGCAAATCTGGTGCTTTCACCACGAAATTCTAAGTTTTTGTGAAATATTATTAGCTTATTAATAGCTCCACTATAAAGCTGATACAAAACTAATATTTTCTAGAGGGATTAATGCATTTCTCCATGAAATGAAAAATCCTGTACAGTGTATTCGTGTTTATGGTTTTAAATTTTAACCAATGTTTTTTTGTGCAAACCACAAGGTCTGGTTTCAACTTTAGCTAGTTTAGCAAACAATTCTGGCTAAACAAACGTTTTCTTTTTCTTTGTTGTGCCAGAGCTTTTTAAAGTTTGGCTACTGAATTTGGCCACTCTGATGAAAATTGTGTGTATGGTGTTTTTAAAAATGTTCTTGTGGAATTTTTCGCATTATAGAGGACATATTTAAGAAATTGCACTTCTAAGTATATTTTTTATTGGTATCATAAATCTAGAGGAGATGAGAAAATGCCATTGGAAAGGCTTGCAGGTAAGACGCAAAATCAAGCGAGCCACAAGCTCTCTGCTCCACTCCATTCTGATGCATCCACTTGTAGACAACTAGATGCATGTACGTCTTTGTTTTCCTTGTCCAAACTGGAATCTGGCTCAAAACTGTATGGCTAGATTGCTCTGATATTGCTCGCCTTTTTTTTTTTTTTTTTGCACCGGTAATGTTAGGTTGGGGGTGTGAGAGGCTGTAAGCTTGCAGGAGAGCGTGTAAACAGATGGATGACAGGAAGTAGGGTCCAACGGCTCCACCCACAAGTCGGAGGTGGATTTCACAAAAACTCCTGCTGCTCTGAAACTATGTTCTAGAAAACAAAGGTTTTTGGGATTTTGGCTAATAACAGCATAATCATAACTGAAAGACCACTGGCAATTATTTTAAAATAGATCAAGAGAAGTTTGGAGTGGGACTTTAAACAGTAGAATCCGTTGGTGGCGTTGGTCCCTACTATTTAAAAAAACAAAGTTGTGAACAGAGGCAGGTGAAGTAAACAGAAGGTTGGTAAGATAAAATGTTTTGAGGTTTTTTGTTTAGGGTTATCTTCCATAAGAACATTTTTCTGGTACAGATTGATGACCAACCTGAGTTTAGATTTTTTAGCTGAGCTGTGTGTTTCATATCCTACCTTACTCCTGTGAGCAGCCGTTGACTCCACCCCTTAGTTGTGTTATATCTCTCAATTAAAAGCTGTTTGACCAGAACGTTTGGTTGAAACTAATGAAGCTGGTTTTAGTCAATACATGCTGTTGTAAAGCAACGTCATAACATGTCTGGTTATGGCATTTAATCAATTTAAATTCAAACTAAACCTAGAGAAGAGAAAGACAGCCTTACGCTTACATGGAACACCTTTTTAATATGTTCACACCAGGCTTAGAAACGTACATTCAAGCTACTACTTCCAATGAAAAGTCTACATAAACACACGTATGTATATGTGCGTTTCGGGCTACCGCGTTCAAACCTTGACTAATTTTGCACGGGCTCTACGTACAACATGCTCGACCATTGAACGCACGTTGAAAGTTAAACCAGTTAAGCTTTGACCAATCAGGTACTTGGATTTGGTTGTGATGTATGGATGGCGTTCTTTTTTAATTCGAGGAAGTGTCAACTGTTTGAATATTGATCATGGAGGAGAAATTAATAAATGCGGTTTGTACCAGCTGGAATTATTTGATACAACAAGTTTTAAAAATGTCGGAATAGAGATGTGAAAGAAAAAGCCTGGAGCTAGATTTGTGAGATTTATACTGCTTCGACATTCACATCAAGCTTCTTCCAATTGTGAGTAAATGCGCTAGTTTGGGGGAGCAACAGTACAGTGTAAAAACCATATGTTAAAAGTGCAATTAAGAAGTTTCATTTCTATTGCAATTGTTTAACTTGTTTGCAAAATATTAGGAGCTGTGAATCAGTTAAATGTATGGAAGTGTGTGCCTTATTTATCTATTTGGTTACATTTTTATTTACTCATTTATTTTCAAATGCACCAGAAGACAACTGCACTGCACTCAATTTTGTTGTATAAAGATAACCCTCGTTCAGCATGATCTTCAACGCGCTTCACATGCCCCGTGTGTACGTAGCTATACAGCCGTGAAGTGTTTACACAATCAACGTAAATCAGCTGATTCTGTCGCTGAGGAAAGCGTATTTACCGTTAAAAGTGTTGCAAGCTGTTATGAAATGCTGTTTTTCTTTGCAACAGAATCTGCTGATTCACATTGATCGCGAGAATGGTCAAATATGTACGGTACATCGAAGAGCGTGTGTTATGTAGGTGTCACTGGCGATAACTGCAGTGTTCAAGGCTTAAACAGAGTCCATCATAATACGCAGACAGGAAATAGGAGTGGAAATTCAGTGGAGCCAAAACAGGACATGCTTTTTTCAACGTTAAAAGAAATAAATACTTAAAAATGCGTGAAACTTTAGGATTTTATTCTTACAATTTATTTCCTAAATGTAGTATACTTTAACGGATCCCAGCTACAACTCTTTTCCACAATTTCCTCCCCGTCATCAGGTGAGAACATGGGAGGTGTGAGGTTTTCTGCTCTGCTAAACACTATAAAGCGGGAGGACTCACTGGGAGAACTACAATTCTCACCTTCCACTCCATCGTTCCGGCAGGAAGCTGTCCGGCTGTTGGAACACCTCTGGATCCCGATGGACGGAGTGGCTGATGAAAATTGCCCCATAGCCTTTAGGTATGTCAAACCCAGCGAGGGTTGTGTCCTGAATACACACACATTAGAAAACTATTAGGCATATTTAGACATTTAAAATATATCTATCTAGATGTTTATATAGTGGTTCTGCGACATAATTGATAGTGTATGTAATAATCATCCACATTTTTTTATATTCTTTGGTGGGACAAATTTGATCTCACTGTTGCCATGTCATTTATCATTTGCTCATAACGTTCAAGTTATGTTTATTGACATGCATTTTTAATTTTTGGGATTTCTGCAGAATATGGGGCTCTGGCCTCACAGCGCGAAGGGGCTGGTTCAAATCCCAGCTGTGACCTTTCTGTGCGGAATTTGCATGTTCTCCTCGTGTAGGTTTTCTGCGGGCACTGCAGCTTCCTCCCACCGTCCAAAAACATGCTTCATAAATCGATTGGTTACTCTAAAGCAAGGGTGTCAAACTCCAGGCCTCGAGAGCCGGCCTCCAGCTGGTTTTCCAGAAATCTTGCCTTATCTGTTGCTGATGACCTAGATCGGGTGTGTTTAGCCATTAAGGAGCTTCAATGTCAGGTTGGTTAGAAGACATTATAGACACCAGCCCTGAAGGCCTGGAATTGGACAGGCCTGCAAAGTGTCCCAATGTGTGATTCTGGCCCTGCAGCTAACCGACAACCTGTCCAGGGTGTACCCCACCTTTACCCAACTGTAGCCAGGTTAGGCTCCGGCAGCCCTTGACCCCAAAAGGAATACAGCAAGTTATGAAGAATATAAAAACATCCTAAAATAGCGTAAATGTTCTCTTAATCCTAAACCTGTTGACATGAGTTGTCTTCAGTGATTTCTTAGCAAACGTGCAAATCTCGATTGAATGAGCAACACAGTGAGCTTCACCTCGACTGCTGATCCAAAGAGTCAAGATTTGACAGCAGATGTGTCAGGACCACCACTGCACTGAAATTGCCCTATTCTTGAGCTGAAAGAAAAAAACTACATTCCTCTAACCAAGATTCCCAAACAAGTTCTTCCACTCAGCCTCAGTTAAAAAAACAACAACAAAAAAGGACGCCCCGGGGGCGAGAAGACCACTCACCCAATTGTTGCCCAGTTCACTGTTTTGCTGCATCCATTAGTAGCTACACTAATGGACTGACAGAGAACATGATCGCTCGACACTCATTTTTTGCTCCCGGATAGAATGGAAAGTCTTTTACAAATCTTCTTTCCTCCTGCTCTGGCTGAAGTCAACCAGAGCAAAAAAAAAAAAAAAAAAAATGGCCTGGCTGACTCCATCCCCCTCCCACTCAGCCTCGCACAAATTCAGGTTGCCAAATCTTTTGCATATAGTTCCACCTGATACAATTTTTTCCACCTGGCTGTGAATACTAACAGTTTGTGAAACAATTTCCTGCAAAGTAGGTCAGTGAAAAAAGGTTTTCTTAACCATTATGAGGTCTTTATGAGATCTTTTTAACTAAGTAAAAAATATTAATGTTTTTTTAATTTTATACTGCAACTGTAAATGACAAGGACGAAACAGAAAGTATAGTTTTTCAATATTTTTTTCCTGCACCTTTTAAGGAAAAATACATGTACATTTTTTAAATCTCTCAATATGAATCAGTCTTTGTCATATTTTACAAAACATTAATTATTTTGCCACTTTAAATCTGCATAGACTATAGTTCAATTTTAAATTAAAGATGAATGGGTTATTTTTGGATTCTTTGTTGAGATTATTCCATAAATTTAGTTTATTCTTTTAACTGTAATGCACTTTACCATCATTTTAGTTGTGTGTTTTTCACCTGCAATATAGCTAAGATCAAGAATATATTATCGAAAAGTGATGCTGAAAAACTCATCCATGCATTTGTTACTTCTAGGCTGGATTACTGTAGCTCTTTGTTAGCAGCGTGCTCTAAAAGTTCTTTAAAAAGTCTTCGGCTTGTTTAGACTGTTAGCAGGAACTAGCAATATAGATCACATCACTCCTGTGTTAGCTATACTTCATTGGCTCCCAGTTGATTCTAGAATTGAGTTCAAAATCCTCCTGTTAGCCTATAAGGCTTTACATGGTATGGCCCCATCCTATACCAACCAAACAGAGCACCTTGCTCACTAAATGCAGGACTGCTTGTGGTTCCCAGAATTTGGAAAAGTACAGTAGGAGGTAGAACCTTTAGCCACCGAACCCCTGTTTTATGGAATAAGCTCACAGCTCATGGAAGAGAGGCCGACTCGGTTTCTACATTCAAAGTTAGGCTTAAAACATTCCTCTTTGGACAGATTTATTGCCAGAGTTAGTAATCAGAAAATAATTCCCCTATTGCCAGAGGTAATGTAGATCTTTGTTTATGTTGGTACTAAAACAATTTTTTACAAATACAAGTCTTTGTGCAAATAGGAGAGTTTTTGGTTTGTTTTACTTTATGAAGATTTATTGTAATTGCTAGAACAGAAATGAGTGTTTTTGTCATCCTCATCACTCAGTTACAGGACTATTATTGCTTTTGCAAAACATGTATGATACACGTGTAAATGTGTGCAAATGTATTCAATAAACACATTTTAGCTTTGGACCAAATGCTTAATCATGAGTTTTGAATATTTTTTTAGAGTAAATGTATCTTACACTTTCCTATTGTGTTAATCTGCTTTCATTTTAAAAGGTATAAAATGCCCTCCTACAAGAAAAAAAAACACACAAAAAAATGCCAGAGGTCCAACAATAATGGTGTTTACTTTGCAGCTCGCAGTGCCACCAGCACCAGCCGAGAGTTCCCCCCGCCTGCTTCCTTCCGGAGGACGGATATGATCAATCTCATAAAGGGATCGATGCCTCCATCAGGCTGTTGCATAAGCCCACTGGATAGGGTCATAATGATCAAAGGTAGCTGCCAGGAAGAGGTTGACCCGCCGATCCTCAGAGCGTGCAGTAAGTCAACCCAAACATGGCTGTGTCCGTCAGTGTGGAGCAAACACACAGCTGTCACCTCAGATAAAACTACAGAACGACTTTTTCTGAAACTAAACATTAGCAAAATCAAGAACCAATAGCATGAAAAAGACAAACAAAAAGGCAAATTCTGTGGGTAACAGCAAACTACTCCTGTTTGATTTTTCTGAACCTGATTTATTGTAATTACATGCATATTTACATACGTATAGACTATCCCAGTATAATTTGAGCTTCTACTTCATTGAATAATCCTTTTTGTTTTTGTTTATTTAACAATAAATGACAACAACAAAAACTGGGACTTCATTTTGTAAAGTCATCTGTCACCATCTAGTGGAAGGAAGAGTCCACATACATTTATCTTATTTATTATTATAAATATATACATGATAAATCTTACATAATAATGATAACAATAAATGTCATCATACATAAGATTTGTAAAAAATATATTTAATATTATTTCCTAGGATGTTTTCCTACTTAGAGTCTTAAATGTAAACCTTATAGTTGTAAGTGTTAAATGTTTTAAACTAAAACACAACTCATCTTCGTCACTTGTAATCAATATGAATTTGGCCATCAGTCAGACAGGGATGACATTTTTACAAAATCAGGCGGCCACAGGGCGGTGGCGGGCGGATCGGCAGCGGTCAGCAGCTCTGATTGGACGATGTGTAAATGTCTCCGAATGTCTCCGGATGGGAAAAGTGTGACAGCTGCCTCCCGATTACAAATACCACCGCGCGGCCACCTGTCGATTTGGCTAAAAAACTTGCATTTAGGTCGCCGTGCAGCGGCATTTTGGGTAATGTGACCGTAGCCTCAAGGGGAGCGCAGGTGTTTCTTGCAGTTCTCTTGAGGCTCGTGCGGCCACCTTAAGCGAAGTCATGAGAATGGAATGTCCCATTGTTACGTGTGAGGTACGTGTACTGCAAAAACTGGATTTAAAAAGTAAAAGCCCTTTGTTTCAAGAAAAACTATCTTATTTTTTGTTATGCAAGGAAAATAATCTTATCAGGAAAGTTTTTCAATAGCAAAATAATCTTATTTTGAGAAAAAATGTCTATTTAAAGAAAATTTGCCGATGGGGTAAGAATTGTTGTCCCTTTTCCAAGGGGCCTTTTTTTTGCATTTTTTTGTATGTATTGTGAAGTTTTTGAAAGGATAATGAAAATTACATGCACTAATGACATAGGTGATGCTTTCGTTCGGTGGCCAGTCTTTCTCAGTCGCTTTAGTACAATTCTCAGATCAGAATGAAATTCCCAAAACTATTTGTTCAATCTTCACATCATGATGTCACTTGTGCGAATCATATAAGCAGTTTCTTACTTCTTTGAACAAGTTGCAATTGCTTTGGTCCATCCATGCAAATCATTATGTTCAATTCTCTGCTCTTTGCTACATTATCAGTTGTTTATGTCATGTTGATCAAAATGTATTATATAGTTCACTGTGCAATAGTCTTACTCCTCAAAACACCTAGTCATTAGTTCATCGTATAAGTCATTAACTGCAAAATGGTTGACCAAGTTGTCATAATGTGACAAACATATTTCGCTGCATTGCAATAGAGGATATTCGCTGTGATGTGGATGAGAATTTGTGGCCTAACATACAGGAACGACAAGAGGTGAAGGAAGACCACACCAATTCCTACTGCACTGCCTGTACTGTTGTACAGAATATTGTCCTATCTTTTTTTCCCTTTGTGTTACTGTTTGCAGTGGGGTTTTTCTATGTTGGTATGACATGGTCTGTCAACAAATTACAATATGAACAATAAAAGTGTAAATGTGAATCTTGTCCAGTCTCTTGCAATCAAACAAAAAAGGTGTAACTTACATTTTACAATAATTGTCATCAAAACTTTAGCCATAGTTTACATCAGAACCTCCCTCTAAAGTACACAGTTATATTGACAACATGACTAAGTCATTTGACTGTCTTGTTCGTAGACAATGACACAAGGACTTGACATTCTGATGGCACTGACATGTTCAATGACATAAAGACTTAGTTTGGAGAGATGAACCTTAAGATTGGAAGTTACAGTACATGTACATGTTTGTACAAAGTGTTTTGAGAAATGCACACACGTATTTGCAAACTTCAATTCTGATCTGAGAATTGTACTAAAGCGACTGAGAAAAACTGTAATTCCAGTTGTGAGTGAGCTGTGGGTACTGCCTCATCGCTGACCACATGCAAAGGCTGCATGCATGTAAAATGAACATAAACTACACTCTGATCGTTTAATTTCCTCATCGTAGACACTGAATGGTTTACAATGTTAAAATCTTGCGTGGGCCACTTGCATGTCCCGTACACATCTGCCCAGTTTTCACTTGCAGACAGCCTGTATCCACCCATAGGGCATAACATTCATTCAAGTTCTTCAATTCTTCTTTGTGAGTTAAACTTTGTCCAGCTGCACTGTGATACCTGATCAGCTATTCTTCGTCCTCCAATGAATGGCGGCCACAGTCTCTGCACTTCCAGCAGGACGGTGTGCAGGAAGTCAGAGTCTTCTACGGCGCGGCGACGACTCTCCACCTGGAATAGGGTTGGAGTCTGACCTGTTTTTATAGTTCATGCATTTATAACTTGCCAACAAGACCCTGTTAGTTTACCTGCTCGTCTGCACCGAGGACTAGAGTGAAAGAGGTGAGCAGGGAGGCCAGAGCTTTGGGAATGAGGGCTGAGATAAACAGCAGGAGGTGTTGGGCTGCAGCACTGGAATCAGGCAGTGGCAACGAGGAGAGAGTGGCAGGAAAACTGCAGACACAACAACACAGTGGTGGACAGCAGATCTCAAAAACACATAAGTATGAATGCAGCAGCAAAGAGCCAGTGGAAGCCTCAACTAGCATCTGATTTTGGACCAAAATGGAGAAAGTTTTATGGATAATAAAACTCTTTAAATACATTTTATTTAATATTAAGAATAATCGTGAGCTAAATGTGGACAGAAAAATAAGAATACTATGAGATGAGATGTTAATTTACCACCTATGTAGTATTTTTTTTATAGCAAAAACAGTAGTAAAACATGGCTTCCTTGGCAGGCTCACCCCTCTGTGTCATTCTCCAACTTGTCTTTGATGATGTCCATCAGTCTGTCTCTGGCTTCCAGAGCTGTGGAGAAACCTGACGACCACAGAGGAACTTTCAGGTTCACCGGAGCAGAGATCAGACCTGTGGGGACAGTGAAACAACCAGAAAGAAGAAGTAAGCGCTTTTGCAACAAATTTCTGAGAAACTTTTAAGAAAAATACACGTCGACAGTTATAAGGAAAGTCCGTCTTCTGCGACGTTGTGTGTGTAGGTGAGATCTGTGTGGTCCTACCATGCCAGTGCTGGGTGCACAGCTGCATGATTTCCTGGAAAAGATCCGGCTGTTCTTCAGCTCGTATGTTCAGAAAAAGGCCTAAGACCAACTCGGTCCCCAGACGCTTAAAAACTGAGTACACACACTCTGATTGACCTCTACACACACACGCACACACATGCACACAAGACCTTTGTGTGAAATGTAACACAGTTAGAAAACATTTTTAAACTTATTAAACAACTGCAATATTTTAGGATGTTACGATGCAAAAACAAAGTATTTTTGTCTACTTTCTAGTTGAAATATCTTAGTGCACTTGATATAAGGCAAACCTAATGTACTCATAGCTTTTCAGTCAGATGTAAAGACTAGTTTTAAGACGGAAGTTTGATTTGTGAATGGTCTGTGAGTGTTCTTGTTTCAGGACTTGCTTCATTTAGGGAAACTAGAGAGTTTTCTTTGACTGATAACACATTAAAAAGACATTTAAAAACCAGTAGGACTGACCAGTCACACATTTTCTGATCCTGCTTAATCATTTTTGGGATCAAGGGGTTGCTGGAGCCTATCCCAGCTACTGGCGGGTTATGGTTAAAACATAGTTTTAATTTTAAGACAAATTTATCTAATCAAATGCTATTCTAATCATATTTAACTAAATGTGGGTATAGAGATATAGTCATAGTGCTTAATATAGGTTATTATTAGGTTAAAACATGTACAAACATGCCTACCTTCTTTAAAATAAACGTTTTTTGAGCAATCTGCTTCTTTTAAGACAAAATACTTCCAATTACCAGGGTGATATACCTAAATAGGTCCTTTCAAGATTTCATTTTGTCTCAAAGTATAGGACATCCAAACATACTTAAAGAAATGTCACCAGGACACATTTTTCTAGTACCATTGGCTGATTCACTTATAACAAGGGAAAATATCTTGTATTCTATATTTTAAGCTGGATTTAAGGAGGATATGTTTTCCTCCAATATAACATAACTCTTCTAAAGTGTTTCCAAAGTTAGAATCGATTCACTTTCCTTAAACTTTAACCACTAAAAGTATGCAGACATAAACTTATTGGCATGCTTGAGTGCTAGAGATGCTCTTTGCTAACAAAAATCATAGATTTATGTAGATTTCTGATGATTGCTAACTTCTAATCACAAAGAACCTGCAGAGATGGCTGTGCAGTGCTGCTGTGTACATGCTAACAGGATGGAGAGTAGATGCTGCGAGTGGCTCAGACCGTTACCTCAGGGAGAGGTCCTTCAGACAGCGCTCACACACACTGCAGAGAAAACACACGCAGGGAATGACTTCGGGGAAAATTCATGGAGAAAGAGGCAAAAAAAACTTGAAAAACATAAGTAAATGTAAAACAGCATGAAATACTGAGGGATTCTGCAGGGAGATGACAAATGATCACTACTTTTATTCATCAATCTTCACATGTATGTTGATTTTAGTACATTACATTGGTCTTTTTAACCTAACATTAGCGGCAGAGCCAGATGAGACCCAGATTCCAGCTCAGACGAAGAAAACAAAGACATACACTGATCTGTTTGTCTACAAGTGGGTGCATCAGAACAGAGAGGAGCAGGGAGCTTGTTGTCTACCAATTTTAGACAATCTTTTTCAAACAGCAATTTTTCATCTGCTTCTGATTCACAGTGATATGGAAGGAATGCTCAGTAATGCAATTTAAAGCTTGATTTTCTTTATACATGTCCTCCATCATGAGGGAACCAATTTTCCTCTGGTATTTATCATTTTTGTTGCTCCTCAACATTCAAAACCGTATTTAAAGTTGCAAGCTTAGAATGACTACAATAAGAGCTTTTGTATTTATTTGGTTTTTACACAGGTGATGAACTGAAACGTCAAACCCCCTGTGAATGTTTCCTTTGGCACCCTGGATAGAGTCATTGCCTCTGAGTGTGAGTAACACACAGTAACTGATTATTTTGAGATAAATAAATAAAATAAAAATGAACTTTTACCACCTGGAGACGTATTCCCGTGTAGACTCCAGAGATGTTTCTCTGAACAAGCTGGTGAGAGACAGACGGAGGAGGCAGGCCTCCTCACCTGGAACACAAAAACAAGTGATGCTTTGCAGGGTAATGTTAGATCACGGGTGGGCAAACGGAGAATCTGCATGAAAACATGCTTGAACTGATTAAAAGTTATTGTATATATTTCAAAACTGAACATTTCTATTCATTTTAGAGCCAATTGCACCGATGGATTGATGTCCCTCATGGAAAACAAAAAAAATGAGAGAAATGTTGCATTCATGTGCGGTTGGAACGATCAGAAAAACAACTAATCTTCCAACACCACATGAATGCTGAATAACTGTCTACATCTAGGCAAAGGTCACTTCATTTGCAGAACACCATTTCTGGGTGGACACCAGAATTACAGGGGAAATAAAACCTTTATAAGGATTATCAATATCATTTTTCCCAGATGAAATCATTTAACGGACCACCTATGCCCCCCGAGCTGCAGTTTACCCACCCCTGGTTTCAATTTGTTGTTTCTGCTAAAAGGTGAATCACATCACAGTGTGCTGTAGGTTTGTTCACCGTTGGTGGTAACAATGGTGTCTCCATACATGTTGGTCATCAAATCAGTTGGATCCTTCAAAAAGATGTGGTTCTTTTCTGAGGAAAAACAAAAGACTGTAATGAGTGGTAAAACTAGGTGATACATCCACAACAGACTGAGGATGAGAAAGCTAAGGAATGAAATCTCATTGCCCCAAACGACATTTTAGATACAGACAGGTTAGAAATTAAATCAGAAAACATCCATAGTGGGATAGGTTGCCAACACTGTATCTTATTTTGTTAACTTGTCTGAAAATCAAGCTCTAGCAAAGACATTTCTGCCTGTTATGTATAGAAATGTGATGGCAATAGGAGCTTGAGGTGAATGTACTTTTAACAGATGAGTGGAGCGAAAATGCCTGTACTTATCATCAATGAACTGGAAGTCAACTCTGAGTCCGACTGGAAACCAAAAAACCTCAATGAGATCATATCTGAAAAGTATTACTACGGACAGATACTTAAGACGCTGAGGCATGGTTGAGCACACGCAAATCTTTTGGGGTTGCCCAAATACACGATAATCCTAGGAGAGCATAAAAACAAAAGATAGAAGCTGTCATAAAGATAGATCTTCCCATGGATCCTCTGATATTCCTTATGGATTTACACACTCACCAAAGATCAATGTTATATTTTGTATGTTGTATTGTTGGTTGTGTAAAAGTTCACCATCCTCAACTGGTTTAGATCCTGCCCACCAGCTACAGTCAGTGGACACAATTTGATGGAGTATTTAATTGGGGCTGAAATGTGACTCTTTATTTTCTTCCAAAAACGTGGTCAGGTGTCAACTCTTATGGACTAATTTCTGTTTCATTCCTGAATGTTCAAATATAATTTAACAAATCAAAGGTATTATACCTTAACTTCTCATTAAAACATAAAATAAATAAAAAATAAAAAACAAGAATTTCACATCTTAAGGCAATAATGTAAAAAAAAAAACGAACTCATGAGAGACTTTTTTACAGACACAGGTATGCACTGAGGAATTTCTTCTGCAGTTTTGAAGTGGATGACATCCACAAAAAATAGGTCTTGAAAACACATGTGTATTTAGATTTTTTTTAAATAATCAATAGAATTTTCTTACAAAAGATTACTTTTTTTTCAAGCCTGTAATTTTTTGAAACTATATAATTATTGTAGAATGTTCTTTTTGTCTAATATTTATGGCTATGAAGCCACAAATAACCTAAAAAGCTGGGAGACATGATGACACAGGTAGTTTTTGATTATTATTATTATTATTATAATAATTATTGTTTATTATTCTAAGAAACATGTTAAAAAGAAAGCTGAACTTCCTCAAGGGGAGGTGTAGTTTTTGGAGTCCAGCCAGGCTCCCTGATCCTGATAAAGACGTACATGTGTTTGTCGGGAGTTTGGGTGGTTTTATTGTGAAAAGCTGCAGCAGACCCGCAGGTGACCTACCACCCAGCAGCTCTCTCATCCCCCTGACGGAGCAGACGAACACCGTGGCTCTGTTCAGCAGGCGGCTCTGGAACACTCGGCCCCGGTGTTTGTGGATCCTCTGCTGGCAGAAGCTCACCGGGTCCCGGTAGAACTCTAGAGACTTGTCGCCGAACAGCGACACACCTGCGCTTCCGGGAAGCTTCGCCATTATCTTCCAATGCCAAAAAGAAAGTCAATTTCCTCTGAAATTGTGTGGAACGAACGGTTTCTAAAAAATAAATAAAACAATAACAACAAAAACGGACTTAAACTCGATCAGAGGGATTCTTTTGTGGTTTTCTAGTTATTGTCCGGACCGTGAACGGAATTCCTGCCGTTGTTTTTTTTGTCCTCACTGCTTTTTCCGGGGGAACCTAAAGTACACCACTTTAGGAGGGATGCGTTCAAATGCCGGTGGTAATTTTGGGTGATGTAAACTGGACCACATATAGATACTTCTCTGAATTAACACTCCTTTTGTTGCTAAAAAAAAAGCACATCAACTCCACCAATGAAGCATCCATCTGTACTACAGTCGAAAGTTCTACAGAAGATTTTTAAATATATTTTTGAACTACGTGGAATAAAAATAGTATTAATAAAACGTGAATGCATGCAAATAAGTAATGCCAATAATATAGTTATGTGTATAGTTAATTAATTTATTTCTAAAGTGACATTTCCTTTACAAAAGCTTCGAGTGAAATTAAGTTTCCAAGCACAAAAATTTCATATGATGATTCTACATATAAAATAATGTTTCTATCTTACATTTTTTTTAAATGCAGGGATATATTTAATATATGTACAACAGCAATTGTTTGGCTTTAGCCCTGTAGGATTTTTCAGTTGGATTTTTGATGCTTTTTTGTTGTTGTTTTGTTTGTTTGTTTTGCTTTTGGTAAACTAAGTTATATATCCATGATAGTTAGTGACACTTGAATGGTTTAAACACCAAAATAGCTCTGGTTAAAAATTAAACTCCTTCAATTTTACCGTATAATGCACATTTGCCACTGATTTGTGTAATTTCTTATTTTCTTTTCTTCCTTATTTTTTCTTTATTTAACATTCCCAGAGGATGATTATTTCCTTATTTTTTTCCTTTATTTAACATTCATAGAAGAATAGAATAGAATAAAGGATTAGGGCCATGGAGAAAGAAAAAACAACAAAGGGCAATAAGAAATTCTGACTTTGATCTCAAAGTTCTGGCTTTTTTTCTAAAAATTCTGACTTTTTTCCCAGTGAGATTAAAGTCAGAATTTTTTCCAAGACCTTTTTCCAAGTATTTTTTTTTTCAAACATTAAATATTCTTTCAAAGTTTTACTTTTATAAATTACCTTATCCGTTATAAATTTAACACCTTTTGTCCTTTGAGAACAGCATTGTAACTTGTATTACTATATTTGCACCACCAGAGGGCAGCATCAATAACCAATGGCTATGCACAGCAAAGCCACAAGAGGGCAGCATCTATCACCTTTGAAACACCTTAGAGCAACATTGAACAGCTCTCTCAGTACACGTGTTTGGCCACCAGAGGACACCAATCCTCCCGTGTTGTTCCTCCCTTTCCTGTGCAGCCCAAGTCCGCCTGTCACTCAGTATCAGCGTTTAGCAGCTTGCGCGAGTCAGAGCTGCCGGTCAGGCGGCAGCTGCTGTGTTTTCTAGATTTTAACAGGAACCTTAAAGGACTTTAGTGCAACGTGAGTCGTGCAGTTTGGAGCGTTGGAGGCTGAAAGCTTAACACAGGTAAGTGACGGGGAAGGTTTAGTTGTTTATTTAGAAGTTTGTCACAGAATAGTTAGAACCATCATGTTTGTCAAGTAAAGGAAAACAAAGAGATCAGGCAGGATTTACGCAGTTTGAGTGGTTATTCTTGACAAAGTAGTGACTGACATGAATCTGTCAGTAAATTATTAGTGCGCTTGTAAATGAAGGCATGTCATTTGGGTCGCTTGCGGTATAATGTTGCTGTTTTTTGTGACATAGCCTTTCAGCATCATTAATCATTCATAAGCACATTTAAACTGCTGCTAAAAAGCCACCAGGTGAAAGCACTTCCTGAGGATTATCCAATCATTGTTCGGGTATACGGGTTCATTATTATTTTCTGTTGCTTTTATTTTCTTCAGGGTTTTTAACATTAGAATTTGCTCAGGGGAAGAGCCAAGAGGATGGAGACGCGAAGCTCAGCTGGAAAATACCGGCTCAAAGTTTTGTTGAATTTACAGTGCTGCAATGTGAATTGCTTTATGAGCTGACTTACAACATTTGCATTAGAGGTGTGTCAGCCTGACACTATCGATGGCTAAACAAGTGGTGGGACAGGAATACTGCATGAAAACTGGATAAAGTTTCTGTGGAGAAGAAAGTATGGGTTTCTTTGCTTTAGAGACCCGGAAAAGGTGGCTGGATGGATGAATGGATGGATGGATGGATGGACGGATGGATGGATGGATGGATGGATGGATGGATGGATGGACGGATGGATGGTGGATGGATTGGATGATATAAAGGTGCAGTATAAAGATGATAAAAAAAACATTCTTTAACTGTTGGATCTTAATCTAATATATTTTCTTTCTACAGATCATAATATAAACGTTTAGGTGTTGGGATTAAAAAAAAAGGTTTGGTGTGATCCAACAGATTGTATTTCATCTCAGATATGATCTAATCTGCCTTTATGTTTCAACATTTTTTTTAAAAGAAGATTAAGATTATACAGACTTCATAAAAGGATGATTGTAAGGTGGACAATTAAATACGGAGCCCGTGTCCTGACATGGAAAAAATAAAATATATCTCATTCCCACAAATTAATATTCCGTTCATACGAAATAATTAATTTGTGCGAACAAAATAACTGTTCACGTCATAAGTCATTCATAAACACGGATATGCTCTCCGTCCGGCAGCAAAAGCCGCTTTCAGCGCTTACTTCCGTGTCTCTGTGACCCACATTCGTTCAAGAAAGGAAAAAGAAAAAGAAAAATGATCAATTCATTATTGTCTCAATGAATATAATAAAAATATCATAAGCTTTAGGATGCTCCTAAACTACAGTTTAGGGGCATCTGTAGTATGGGATATTGAAGTTTAGGGGCATCCTAAATCTTATGATATTTTTATTATATTCATTGAGACAAGCGCTGAAAGCGGCTTTTGCGGCAGGACGGAGAGCATATCCGTGTTTATGAAAGACTTATGATGCAAAAAATTATTTTGTTTGCATGGATTTATTATTTCGTTCGCACAAATTAATTATTTCAAAGGAACGAAATAGTATTTCGTGGAAACAGAATATTATTTCATGGGAACAGGATATATTATTTTTTCCATGTCAGGACACGGGCTCCATAGATACAGATTGACAGTCTACTAAAATCTAATATAATCTGGATAAGGATGTTTCCTGTAACCAACCGTTATTTGTTTTTTGGGACTTTCTGAGCTTTGGTTCAGTTGCTGATAAATTTACAAAAATGCCCTTTAGTCTAATTGTTTTACATTGTTGTAGTCTTACAAATGATAATTAGCAGTGACATGTGGAGACACTGATAGAGATCTTGAGTAATATGGAGCATTCTTAGGGTTGCAGGGATAAAAACCAGGAACAAACTATCTAGTGAAACTGAAAAAAGAAAAACTGACTAAATATTGTCACGAGCTGGAATTCTGAGAATTCACAGCGATTTTACAAGTGTTGATAGAATTAAATGAGGCCCCAGACAGAAAGAAGTGTGTGGAAGTTGTACTTTATCAAAATAGAAACTGCGGAAATTCTTGACAGTCTTCGATCTGTTATAAATCTGCAAAAGCTCACATTTATCCTTTTTTTTTGGAGATTTCTTAAACTCAAGGCTATTCAATTACAAATTTACTAGTCAAAAAAAATAGGATTAACATTGCACACAGTGGCAGCAGTTCAAAACAAGGAATTCTCTTTTTGACTAAGTAGAAATGACTGTTTGCAAATCTAATAGAATTTCCTCTCCATTTATTATCAGGTGATAGGAGGTCATCCAATAGAATAAGAAAACTGAGAATTCAGCTTTTAGTCCCTTTAATGACATGAAAATAATACTTCAAGTTGTTTTTTTGATCAGACCTTTTTTTAAATATATAACAAACTTTTATTTCAGAGTTAATTTTGACTCTTAACAGAATTTAACATTTTTTACCGCCTTCTTGCCTGAAAGCTGTTTACATAATGTTGCTTAAAGGGTCTATATCATGTTTTTCTTAAGCTTTTCAGAGAAAAATATATCCATATATATATATGATAGTATATTTCATTTGGCACATTCAAAAAACATCTTTTTTAATGAAATACAAGTTATTTTCATGAGCTCTATTTCTACCTAAAAGTAAGATGACTCAATCTCTGAGGCACCACCTATCACTCCCTGTGGGTACCGCCCATTTCTTAACGTCATCTTGGAACCGGCCTCGGCAAACAACATCCAAACTTTTGCAAAGATGGATGTGCATATTGTGCCAATGGCGGACCGTGCATTACACACCTGGGCCTTCAGTGGTGCTACGTCTGATTCACTCAACTCCTCATTAACCATTTTACAATGTAGAGCTTTGCATTGCATATTGAAAATTCCTGTAGCTACAATAAATGCCTCTAAATAAACTGAACAAACAAAACAGTAAACAAATCTCGTCATGCAATTACAGCCAGCAAAAAACATTACAAATAACTAAATAAATTTGGAATATTATTTATTATGATATTTATCATTTCACTCGTCAAAAAATCGGATTACTTGAAGACAAATCCATCCTCCTCTCTTTCCTCAATAAAAGTTCCATCACCCTGTCATTTAGATTATTGTACTTCAGTTCTGTCAAGAAGTCCTTTTCTATTCCATCAAGGCAGTGCTGAGAGCCGAGTCTGTCCAGTTGTGGTTCTGTGTAAGTTTTAGTTCGCTTTAGAGCCGCAAATGTCCGCTCGAAGACGCAGTGGACATGGGGATGGTCAGCTTCAAACACACAAATCTGTACGGCTGCTTCATGATCTCACTCAGATTTTTCTGATAAAGGAATTCAAGGAGATCAGTGGGAGATTTTCCTGCTAAATCATCCATGGCGTACATAACAGTCAGCTCTGTTTTTAACCGAGACGGATCCAAAAGTGCTCCGTGGCTCTGTGTCAAAGTGGGCAAGGCTGCATATGAGAAATCTTTTCTATATTCCTGAAACGTCTTGGGTTTGTCCAATCGGAAGGTCTGAAAACTGTGACGTTGCCTAAGCCTGCTACAAGGCCCTGCTGGCACCAACTCAAAATCTGATTGGTTGAAAGAAATGAATGACCAACATTGATTTTGCATTACAGAGCCTTCAGAACTGATAGCAAAGGCCTCTTTAGCTCTCACTCTGCCTGGCAACAAAGGACAGCTGAAATATGATCGTTTAAATGCTCCAATGTGAAAATACGTCTGTCTTTTATTGTGTCATAAACACATTAAAAGGAAATGGACAGACCATTTGGAATGATTTAATGAGTATGCAAGGACAAAATATATTTAAGACATGATTCATATATTTCTAGGCCTTCAGAGATGGCCTTGAAGGTCCTGACAGCCCACCACTGTATTATGCATATAAAAGGAAAGTGTTTTGCCAACCACTGCTAGCTAGAAAGTGTGTTTGTGTGTTAGGCTGGCAGTGCAGACTCTTTCTGGAAGGGGCTGTTCTTCACTCATCTCTGTCACAATGTGAGAGCTCACTCGTTTTCATGGAGTGGGAGGGGCTGGTGCTCAGATATGGAGTCCTAAACTGTTCACAAATAAATAAATAAATAAATAAATATGGCCCATAAATACATAAAAAGATCATGAAATTGTGAAAAACCTGCACGCAGATTTTAAATAGCGATTTATCGCATTTCGGGCAGACACTCGGCAGAATTGCAGGTTACTCCCCTAGGGCGGGTCAGTTAATTAACCCACCTGTTTAGCGTCCTATTTAAGTCAGGTGTACGATTGTTCATTCTCTCTTACTTTCAGCGCTCATTCTTGCCGGTCTCCGAGCCCGCGGGTCTCCTTTTCTTTCGGCGTCTTGCTGTGTTCCCCCCGTCCTTCGGATGGATGATCCCCATTTTTCTGATGTGGGATTTTCGTTTGGTCACGTCTGCTCTCCTTGCGGCGATCAGCGGGCGGCTGACGGCGCGCGGCGCGTTCGTTTCGCCGCGGTCGCGTGCATCTGCAGGGGGTGTGCTTTCCGCGATGTTCGGGATGTCCGTGCTCCCCGATCAGGAGCGGTCCAGGTCTTCTAGTCTGCCGTGGTCACCCCTGTAATCTACGGTGAGCGTCATGGGGTCCTTTTTTCCCGTGTAGTTTTCTGAGGCTGCGTTTTACTTCCTGTTTACTTCAGTGACGTCACGCCCATAAGGATCCTGGGAATTGTAGTTTTGTCGCATGGTCCATCATGATGCACTTCTGATTCCTTTTCTGCTACATAGTTCTGCGTCTCCGGTTGTCGTTTCAGGGGTCGTGGGGTTTTTTCTGTGGTTGTGAAGGCTGGCAGCCCTCGTTTGGACAGGTTTCTCATACTGGTTGAATTTGTTGTGGATTTAGCATTTTTTCTGTGGCTGTTTTTTTTTTTTTTTTGGGAGCTGAGTGTAAAATCTTAATTATCTTTAATTCGATGCTGGCTTTATTATTATGGCGGTTCCTCTGTTTATTTTCTTCATTGTTGTTGTAGCTGCTGATTGGTCAGAATGTGAATCAGTGTCTCTTGGACCAGTCTCTGCTCTGTGGACATTTTTCCTATGACTGGTCTCTCTTATGCAGTGTCTATGGCTCATTTTATTCACTCGGCGATGCTCGTTCGTTGCCCCCGCCCGTTCTGCAAATGGTTCTGCTACGCCTGTTTTGTTTTGTTTGTTTTTTACGCTCTGTGTACCCCAGTGGGTCCTGCCCTGGATTCAGGGACTTGCGTCGGCCGCATTAGTGAGTGTGTCATTCTCGTCGCGGCCTTGTTTTCTCGGCTGGACAGTTAATTTGTTATTCTCTCTCTGGTTTGGTTTGGAGGTTTGTGGGGGCTATGTGATGGATTCTTCCGGGGCATCGTTTTCAAAGCCGCCACTGAGGGTGGCCCCTAGGAAGTGTTCAGGTTGACGTTCTTGATCTGGACCTGTTAGCGCCTCGCAGTTCATTTTTTTTTTGGTCATCAGTGGCCTGGTTTCCCATGCGCCTTCAGGATTAGTATAAAAGTTTCTTCGTCTGCCTATGGTGTCTCCACGATTTTCCTCCGAACGGGATATAAGGCTGAGGATGACTGTTATCGCCGATGTTCTCACTGTTCTGCCTCTATGCCTCTCAGTGGTGTCCCTTGGCATTCAGTTGGCGCTCGACGTGTTTGTCGGTTTACCTTTCAGCTGTCGTGGCAGTCTTGATAATATCAACTGTATTATCAGAAGCCCTGCAATGGATATTTATAGGCGACGGGTCCCCTTCATTTTGCGAGTTATTGATGATTCTGGGTGGCCAAATTTCCTCTGTATCCCTGATCTTTTGAATCTCTGTGGAAAAAATGTATTTCCACGTTGTCTATACTGTATGGTCCTCCACCCATCCGGTTTTATTTTTCTTCTATGGTTCTGGATGGTTTATTGATGCTTGCCGCTTCCCATTATGTCATCTCTAGCTTTGTGCAGTGTATTGTTTATTCATTCTTGGTTGAATATGATTTGTCAATGATTGGGCCACCTGAAATTTGCTGTGGCTTTGGTCCCACGCTAATCTGTTCATCTTGTGTTCTTGTTCTGGGTAGGTCGATCATGGGCTACATGTTCCAGTTCTGGATTTTGTGTTTTGCGTTCGATCTTTCCCTCTCTATGCTTGGAGTGGTTTTGTTATGGTAATGACTGTCGTGTCTCCAGGCCCCCCCCCTTGTTCTTCTGAGGCTGCACCTTCTGGTTTTGGGGGAAAAGATTTATGAAGAGTGGTTTGTGTTTGTCCGGCTGCCTGAATTCACAGCTCTAATGGTGTGTAAGGGATCGTGTAGTTAGATGAGATTTTATTTATTATATTTTGCATAGTACAATTTATGAGATAATTCAGCCATGGAGATTATATTGAGGCTGTTCTATGTGAAATGATAATCTTATGTGTCATCAGTTGACTGGGTAGTGTTTAATAACACCATGAGCAATTTTAACCCTGACTGGAGAAATTATCACTTACACTCTCTCAAGCTTAGTTCAAGAGTTAAATCTTGTGTCCATTAGTCTTTTCTCTGCCCTAAAGGCATCTCCTTTAGAGGCTCGTTATTCTCTGCCTCTAAATGTTAATGTTCAGTCTAGCTAAAATACTTAAACCTACGATCCCTCGTGGATCGGAAGTTCTTCTTTTTTTTTTTTTTTTTGCAGTATCCAGATGCCCTTGGCTAATTAAAACTCAATAGTCTGTGCTTCGTTGTCCACCTATTTGAGGACCACTGATGTCATAACCGGCCGAGCTGCGATCCATTGCTACGTGGGATGATGATCTTCCTCATCTACAAATATTTTTTGGTCTTTGGTTACCCTTCCATCACCTGCTCCTCGATGACCTTCTGAAGGTGCGTCCCTCTGGAATTGTTAAAGGTTACATCTCTTACATTAGTGTACATTAAATTTGTGTTAAGATTTCTTGCAGGTTCTATATTTCTCTATCAATTCTTTACTGGAATTTGTGATTCTGGCGGTTTTATGATGCAATGAATCCATAAAGGGACTTTTACTTAATTACTAACTAAATTTCACTTCTCAGGACTGTTGTTTAAAAGCACTGTTATTCCATTTATATCAAGAATTTAAAAACTAAGCGGTTTCTGGGTTATTTCTATATTCTTTTGCCCAGACTAATTATGCTTTGTCTTTATCTATGCATCGCATCCTGAGCCTACGAACCCCTACTTCCCTGTCTGCTCTTCGTTTCCGGCGAACGATGTCACCCCGCAGTCCTTGATCTGGTGCTGCAAAGACGTCTGCTTGTTCTGCGGTCTTCCGTCAGACCTTTACACCCTGCACTCCCTGAGAATAGGCGCTGCTACAGCTGCTGCTCTTCATGTGCCATCATTTCCGCTGAAAGCAATGGGAAGGTGGTCCTCTTCCGCCTTTCAGAGATATGTTAGGTTAAATTCTGATGAAATATTAGCGGTTTAAAAAAAAAAAATTAGGTCTGGTTTGAATGATGAATATGTTAAGTCAGGTGGAAGCCGCGAATGAGAAGGATTAACTGCATTGGTGTTAAAAAAAAATTGAATCAGGTTGTGTAATCTTGTTGGCTCCCCTTCATTCTTCCCCTTCCTTCAGGTAGTATGTTCCCCTGGTGAAGGGGAGCGGCCCAACGGTCAATGGTGCCGGGTAAACACATAGCAGATTCACTAGATAGAATGTTCCCTTCGTAGAGTGGTTCTCGAAGGGAGCGGCCAAACGGTCAATGGTGCCGGGTAAACACATAGCAGATACACTAGATAGAATGTTCCCTTCGTAGAGTGTTCTCGAAGGGAGCGGCCCAACGGTCAATGGTACCGGGTAAACACATAGCAGTCATACTGGAAAATGAAATGAAATGAAATGAAATGAAATGAAATGAAGTGAAAATGGAATGCCGCCGAAAACACACCTCATCTTATTTACCCACTGATTATACATTCACATTCACATTTTCTTCTTCTGGATCATCTTGGTGTTGGGGGTTGTTACCCAAAAGTGTATGGAAAAAAATAAGTGTGTCAAGGAATTGAACGGAGCCTTATGCCAAAACGAAGTTGTGCATCAAATTGTGAATGTCAACCTAAAGATGTTGTGAATAAATATTCTTCTGCAAGAGTTGTCTGACTGAAATAGCGATTTATCGCATTTCGGGCAGACACTCGGCAGAATTGCAGGTTACTCCCCTAGGGCGGGTCAGTTAATTAACCCACCTGTTTAGCGTCCTATTTAAGTCAGGTGTACGATTGTTCATTCTCTCTTACTTTCAGCGCTCATTCTTTGCCCCTCCCTCCTCCCCGGCTTCCACCTGTGGGCTCCGTTACGGGGGGTTGTTACCCAAAAGTGTATGGAAAAAATAAGTGTGTCAAGGAATTGAACGGAGCCTTATGCCAAAACGAAGTTGTGAATCAAATTGTGAATGTCAACCTAAAGATGTTGTGAATAAATATTCTTCTGCAAGAGTTGTCTGACTGAAATTAGCCATTATATTATCAAATATGTTTCATTTTTCTTTAAAAACCTCTTTAGAAACTTTCTTTAGAAACTCTGATTTCAAAATCAATATTTTCCAAATATTTTATTTCATGTTGCTGTTTTTCAGAATGACTTATTTATTTCATGAAGAGCTTTTCCAGCAGAATTAGTCTGCCTGTCAATCAAACCAAACAAGGCGGAGACACTTTTGTGATTGGCTACTCCTTTACTCAAACATGAGCAGCAGCACCCATCCTTCGAAGATGCTTCAGCAAACGTGATGGAGCAATAATCCCCACCCTCAACACTAGGGGGGAGGGAGTATGCACCTCAACACATCCACAGTGTTGCCAGATATGGACGGTTTTGGTTCTAAATCTGCGGGTAAAAATGGCTTTGGGCGAGTATGCATAATTCGGTGATTTTGTGGTCGGTTCGGCGGTTTTCATTTTCTCGTGAAAATATAGTAGTGATCTAAATTAGACTGTTGGAGTTCCACTTAGCCTCATGAAGCGGTGTCTGTGCTTATCTCACTTACAATGCATGGATGCACAATGGAGTATGTTAAGAGATTATGTTTATTTATTTTGAATAGTTCTAAATGATAATAATTTGAGTTCATGACATCATCCCAGAGATTCTCTGCTTCAGCTACTGCAGTGAAACTACGTCTTGATGATGGCTCAGCAGTTTTTATCCATCTCTATCAGAGTGAGCAACGCAACAGTGTGTGTGAGTGTGTTTGTGTGTGAGCGCAAGTTAAGGGTTTGTTGCTCAGTTCGCCGGAAAAGTAATAATAAAAGAAAGGTTTCCTCCAAAATAACAGAGACTAGTTCTTTTATTAACCCGCTCTGGAGGCTTAGAGGGTCTGAACGGGGAAGTGAACCCCAAATCAAACCCTGGATCTCCGCTGCGTTTTCCGACCATGGTCAGAAATGTCATCGTAGGAAAGGTTTAACATTTTCCCCGAGAGGGAAACATAAAATCCGAGGACCTGATTTATAATCATAGTCTCAATAAAAATAGAAAAATAAGGTTCAGGAGGCCAGAGCAGGCTTGTTCCACTTTCTGCAGCCTCCCGCGAGCCACACAGTGTAAGGCATGATGTGACGTCAGACTGGATCTGTGAGCACAGACAGCAGAGTTGTGTTAGCTGCAGAGCAGAGAAGAGCTCTGAGAGAAATCCGTGAGAACGAAAGTCAGGAGGGACTTCAAGATGTGGACGACTAGAGCTCCTCTGTGGTCCACAGGAACCCTCAAACTACAAAAACGGAGTGGTTGATGTTTGCATCTTCTGCAGCAGACAGATTGTCTCTATTGGACCCAAAGCAGATATTGCTGAAATATGTCATCTCTCTGACTGGCACAACGCAGAGCGGGTATCCAGGAATACGAGTCGAGGGATCAGCCAATGTGCGTGTAGATCCCACCCACTTTCACTGATTGACAGACAGACTCATTCTGCTGGAAAAGCTCCTCATGAAATAAATAAGTCATTGTGAAAAACAGTAATGTGAAATTAAAACAAAACTACTTTGGAAAATATTACTTATTTTGAAATCAGAGGTTCTGAAAAAATACAGAATTATAATGATATTCAATATGATTAAAACGAATATTTTTAAATGCTTTTCTAAAATAATGAACAGGTTTTTAAAGCAAAATTAAACATATTTGATAATATAATGGCTAATTTAAATTCTGTGTGCAGGCTTTTCCCAATTTCATGATCTTTTTATATATTTATAAGATTTATTGGTTGATTGTGTATTTGCGCAAAGCCATATTTATTTATTTAATTATGAACAGTATAGGACTCCATACTCAGAGAGCAGGCTTTTAGAGAATAATACTCTAAAGCACATGTGTCAAACTCAAGGCCCCGCGAGAGCAGAAAAGTTTCTTAGAATAGAAAATAGAAATATGTGTGTATTTATTCATATCTTGGGGTAATTGGGCAACAATACATTATGACTTTTAACTCTGTCCATATAACCTAAGCCTGACAGAATCAATTTCAAAAGGATTAATGTTAGTGTAACAAGCAAACATACAGTATTTTTTCTATGCAGCTGTAATCGTCACTTTAAAAAGTTATAATAAATAAATAAATGAGTTATTTAACATTAAGGAGTAGTTACATTAACTTTTCATTACATTTAGAAGAAGAAGAAAGAAGAAAGTGCTACTTTCTGTCACACACCTTGGTGTGCAAAATTTGTTCTCTGCATTTGACCCATCCCCGGGAGGCAGTAGCATTAGGGGTCTTGCCCAAGAACCCCCACTGGGTGATGTGAATTGCTCGCCATTGATATGGTAATTGCCAGTACCATTGCTTATTCCCCTCCGGGAATTGAACCCTGGATTCCTGCGTTGTAGCCCTTTACCTTACCAACCGAGCTACCCATGTATAAGTTATATCTGGCCCTTTGAGGACAACCAGTGTGCTGATTTGGCCCTCGGTGAAAATGATTTTAACACTCCTGCTCTAAAGTGTGACTGGATCAACATACTGCTTTAGAGTGGTTTTTTGTGAGGAATGAACAAGATAATACCCTTAAAAGCTCTGTTGATTTTTATAGGCCCTTCAATTGGGCTATATCAGGGTTAGGGTTTTTTGCCTTGGTTTTTGCTTCTATTTTGTTCTGTCATAATTTGAGTTCTGTTTCCTGTTTTATCTTGAAGGTTTCCTGTATGTAGTAGTTTTGAGTTTTACTTCCCTGGTCCCAATCTCTCCTGACCTGTGTCTTTTCAGTTCTGTGTGTTGTTAAGTCTTGTCTCTGCCTTCCTCTTGTGCTGGTCCATACCAGCATTTCCCTGACCGTCTGATTACCTGTCTTCCTGGTTACCACGACAGTTGGTTTTGTTTGTTTACCCTGTTCAGCAGCGCTTTTTTGTTTGAGAATTAAAACCTTTTTTGCTTGGAACCACCTGCCTCACGTCTCTGCATTTTGGGTCCTTCGTCAACCCCCCTACTTGACAGGCGGAGTAAAGTCCAGCTCGTGTTCCACCACACTTCTCTCCCAACAACTATATAGTGCAGGACTATCTAGTGCTCTGGATTTTAGAAGAAGTTTAGACATCATGATCACTACTTGGTTTTCTTTTAAATGGCAAAAATGAAGTCACCGATTTCCCCAAGTGAAAACCTAATCAATGTGAGCATTTTCAAAAGTCTATTTATTAATCCACTGTGTTCTGATGATGAAAACCTAGGTTTATTATTTTTTAAAACACTTAAATACATTTTTGTTGTTGCAAAGATTCAAATCATTCAAACGCAATGCATTGAGGTCTATATTTGCCAATCCAGTGAGCATTGATGAACACTGGATTTTGGAATTGTAGATTTGGATAGCACTCCAAAATTAACATATTCTGAAAACGAATGGTGTGATTGTGCATTTTTTGCTATTTAAATTTGTTCTATTTTAATCAAATTGAACATTTCAGAAATATGTTACATTTTGCTCTTGAGCTTGCCCTTAGTAGTTGTTTTAGCTATAAAAAACAGGGAACTTTACACAATTTTTTTAAGAGACTCTTTTTTTGGGTTCTGCACACTCAGCTCACTAAGCCTAAATTCAACAATTAAAAAAAATCTTCTCAGCTGCAAATTTATTCTTTTAGTCAGTTTAAAAAGCTTAGGTAAGTGTATTTATTACAGACGCCAGTCTTTTTATTGCTAGAAAATTCGTGGTAATGGAGCGTTTTAAGAGCAGTTTGGTCAATCATTTCTTGAGGGCAGCATGATGCCATCATGAAGGATGTGGTAAGTTTAGCACTGGGGGGGGGATTTCAGTGAGATCATTTAACATTTTCAGAACCACAAGAAGAAACTAGGTCCCACTCTCACCTACTTTCTACACTTTCTTTGACACATTTTCTTTCAGCATTAATTGCATTAAATAAATGTTGCATGTTCACACATGAATAGGATTTTTCATAGACTCTGCTGGCTAATCCCTACATAGAATACAAGTCCAGCTCTGATAAGAGCAACCAGAACCTCCTCTCCTGCAGACTAATACTGATCCTGGAGCCTCTACAGAAGAATGTTGCTGATAAAAAGTGAATGCAGCAGTTGACTATTGATGCACTACATATGTGAGAGAATAACATTAATTCCTGGAAAGCAGAATGTCAGATGGAGCACTGGACTCGTGCCAGCACAGGGACAGTCCAGACAGGTTCCCACGTATGTGCATGTGTGAATGAAGCACGCAGGTGTAATGGGCTCCTGTTGAAGGACAGCGGCTGTAGTTTTAATGAGCTGCTCTGCTGTAAAATCAGTCCAAGTGATTTTGACAAGCGAGTCCGATCTAAAAACCAGGGTTTTTTTTATGTCAGGCCCTCCCTGCAGACGTTTAAGAGAGAGCCTCCGCCTTGAGGCTAATTTTGAGCCAACTGCATTAACGCCTACTCATTAGCCTGATTCTGAGAGCCAGCTAGGTCTTCTGATTCATTAACGGTGTGACCTCACCCACATCCAACTTTACCTTTTTGCATCAGTTAGAAGCTGGGAGAAATGATCACATGAACTGTCTAAAACATTATATATGAGAACTGGACTGAGTGACCCCTGACCCCTGTCACATTTCAAGCAGGACCTGCTTGTTCCAAGAACCCATAGACCTCCATAGAGAAATAAACAGCTATTACCCGGTCATTCTATTTGTCAGACTAACCAATCTTGATCTGATACCTTTTTTTAAACATGTTCTTGCTAATCCTACATCTTTATGATATTTCTTCTGTAGTGCAAGTTATTTAAGTTATTAACTGACCAATCAGATGCTTCAATCAAAATATGTGGTCTCACATCAAACATTCAAAACGTTTGACAGATTCTTCCGAGGCCACTTTCCAATAAGCTCACTACCTATTGGCGAAGGTGGTTGCCATAGAAATATTTACTTGGATTTGGACCAATCACTGCTTAAAGGCAACGTCTGGCTGCAACACAACGCTGTCTGTATTGCAAAAAATGGAAACTGAATTGACTTCAGTCGATTGGAAGTAAAAGAAAATACTATGGATGACATCACACTCACTCAGTCCAGTTTTCATACAGTCAATTGTCCAAAGTAGATACAAAAAATGTTTGACTGTAATCAAAATGATTCTTTACGTGTTTACAACATTGCAGAGAAACACACACATGGGACTTTTCTGTTGGGCTGCAGCTCCTAGTTTGCAGGGTTAATGTTTCTTTTTCTCTTTTGAAGGCTCTGGAATTGAAAATTGACTAGTTGATTCTTTTCTGTAGCCTAACATGTCATGAGCTGAAAAAGCTTCTTGGATAAGAAAAATGAAGCGTCTTCAGCTTTTTAAACCTTTTTTTCTGCTGTCATGAAGTAATAACTTCATTGTGACATGCCTTTGACTGTACTCCACTCATTAAATGTTCTCAGATTTTCTGAAAGAGTCTTTCTTTGAGCATAATCTATTTGGGTTCTACTTTTAGGTTTCTGTCCTTAACTTGATTTGAAAAAATGAGACATTAATCTTGCTAAACAGAAAACTGTGCAGAGACGACGCCTTCTTAAAGACAGGAATTCCGTCATTTTCAATGTCTGCATTGCAAAGGAACACAAATGTTTCATTGTAATTGAAATTGTATTGGAATTGTTTCATTTGTAGCTATCCTCTGTTCAACTTTAAACTCAGATTTTGAAAGTGTAATCAGCAAAAAGCAGTTTTTCATGGGATGATGGGTAACATGCAACAGGAGTTTGTGAATTAAGAGAGGAGTGATGTTATTGTGGAGATTGTTGGTTTTGCTTAGGTTGTCTTGCAGTTGTTTTTTGTCAGTTTTTGATGGTCTGGAGCCTTTTGAGCTTTTGAAAATGTCAAATAGCTTTTAAATATATGATGTACTGACCTCAGACAAACCGGTCTACAAAGAAATTCAGTCTACAAAGAAAAAAAACTAGGGAGGTTGTGAAATTGTGTTTTTAAACAGAATGTCTGATCAGGAAACACTTGCTAAGCACAGGTTAAATGTAGACGTGGATTCTCTGAAATTTAATATTGGTTTAGTCCTAAACGTTTTCAACATATTCTTTAATTCTTTAACGTGGGTTACTTTTGAGCCTGCATGTATGATGTTTATTATTTATTTATTTATTTACATCATGTTGGGTTCTATAATTAGTCAATGGCATTTTCATAAATCTGTTGTTAGTTTTAACGATGAATATTTACCTTGTACTACCAACCTTGTACTACCACTCTATGGGCCAAAGCCGGTTTAGCTCGTGCTGGTTTGCGGCACCTTCCGTCCGTGATACCAGGGTTCGAATTCGGGCTGCTCCCTGTTCCCTTCTCTACTTCTGTATGCCGGTCCCAAGCCCGGATTAATTGAGAGGGTTGCGTCTGGAAGGGCATCCGGCGTAAAACATTGCCAAGTTTACCATGCGACTCGTTCGCTGTGGCGACCCCTGATGGGAAAAGCCGAAAGAGAAAGTAGAACTAGAAATTTGTCAATCATGGGATTGAAAACAGCAACCATGTCCTGATTTTTCTTTTCTGGAGTAGAGATCGAAATATTAAATACTCTCAAGTGTTTTGTATCAAGTTGACACGGACGAACACAATTCTGTGGTGACTCTAATGGTGGGCCTGGGGAGGGTCTCGCCCGGGGAGTAAGTCAGTGTAGAGCAGCCACTGAACAGATGGTCCCATTGGAGATGCACTTGACCACCGGTTCGGGCGGCATTCTTGCTAGATCTCCTAATCACCTTAACTAACCATTGTCAATGTGAGGGAGGAGTGACTGTACGTTGAGCCACCTCCTAGAAAGCTGAGCGTTGGATCTTGTCTCTAAGGGACACCTTATGTCTGCATTTGTCTGTGACCGGATCTGTTTGATCAAAACTCTGAGCCCAGAGCTCATGGCCACAGGTGGCTGGAGTAACTTCAATGGACAGGTAAACTAAGGACCTTCCAGCTCACGTCTGTTTTCACAGAATGACAAGAGACTTGAGGTCCTACATTTTTGCTCCATACTGAATGAAAACGTGTAGAGGATTGAAAATATATTGGATTTTTGTAGAGATGAAGTAAATAAAACCATAATGTAGCTTCTCTCCCTTGTTCGCTCCTTTTGTTTTCTATCCACAAATCAAAACATCCAGGAAAAAAAAAACCTTCACAGAAGAGAACTGGCAGACTTCAAACTTTCCAGATTGAAAACCAATCAAGCATTCATGGGATGCTGCCCTATAAATAGCACTGACTAAGAACCCACATAACGACCCACAGGACTCAAAGGATCGGCTGCCAAAGTCCCAGTGTCAGACACAAGACCCCCCCACCCCCCTACTGTCCATGCTTCAAAGCATTCAAGCTGTTTGTGCAGCACATATGGAATCCAAAATATACTCAATTAAACTGGAAGCATTGGGTATAAATTAAATAGCATGCAACCAGAATATAAAGCATTAAAGGAGGTCTCTGCTTTTGACATAAAAAATACATGTTTATCGTGTAAAGTAACATAATTTTCTATTTCCTTCTGCTTTAAAATTACATTAATTACAAGTATCTAGTTTATTATTGATGCTGGAAAATGTCCAGGAAAATATCAGTGCAAGATTAACAATGTTTGACAGACAGATAAAGATCACGGAGTTAAACATTAAGGACACATTTTAGAATTCATGGCTCAACATTTTCACAGTATCCAAACGAGACGGCTTATCTATCATGTCTTTTTACCACCTTAAAGGACAAATTTTTTGAAGAAAAAATAGGCTGCCTCAATGGTAAACTATCTGTTCCCTTTACCTTTACTGCAGAAATACTCTTGGTTAAGCCTTAGTCACAACTGCCCATTTGGGTGGATACAGGCTGTCTGCAGGCAAAAATGGTCAATGCAGGTGACCTGCATTAAATATCAAGGTCGCAGACCTCTCGGTGAGCCCATTAAAGTTAAAGTCCCATTATTTGTCACAAATCTTGGTCTCCGCATTTGACCCATCCCTTGGGGGAGCGGTGAGTGGTGGTGGTTTAACCCAATGCAACCCTTCAATGCTGATTGTGAAGCAGGGACAAATTGAGTGCCATTTTTAGACTCTATGGAAAGACTCAACTGTGGATTTTGACTCATGATCTACCATTCTCAGGGCACAGACCTTTCTAACCACTAGTATGTGGCGGAAGGGCATCATGGAACAGCATCACCTGTGCATCATAAGTGCCTGTAACTTACATTATATTTGCAAATACTTCACGATACATTTACCACACGTATAACCATGGTAGATTCAATTTTCATGACGTCTCTTAGGTCACAGAACAAGCCTCAAGGGAACTTCTCTTAAGATGCTGACACTCCTTTCTATAACCCTCCACGGGCCCAGACCACTCAAAAAGATCAACCTCCTGTACAGGTACAGGTACACGTGACTAAAGCTTTACACAACACTTTATAGATGCTTACCCACATCCTAATTGCCCAGAAAAAGTTCAATTTGCTCAGAGCATTCAACTGCTTCCGGCACATATAGAGGCAATTGGTGTTCGGCGTTTGTCTGTTAGCTCCAACCTTCCTCACTAATTCTTCAAGTTTATAAAAACAATTAGAAGAAGTTGATCTTTCCTGTTAAGTGGATTTTCAACATTTTATATGTAGTTTGTCATGTTGTGCTAAATAAATACAATTTATGTCCTGAATTAAGTAAGGGTTAATGGCAGACAAAGTGTGCATTATCAGAAATGAACGCTTCCATGGCGTGCGTTAATTTCTGATAATGCACACTTCAAAGGCAATTTCCTGCTTATACCAAGGTCATTTACTAAGGAAAAATATATTCAATCACTTCTTAGCAATTTATTCTTGTTATATTTTCGGTTTAGATCAATTTTTTTACAAAAAGCAGATTTTTTGTTAGGTGATGTGGCGCGTTGTCACGGTCACTTAAAACGCACCGTTTAGAGCCGGCACCAACCTCAGCTGCATGTATATGCTGATGGGTTAAATTAAGCATCAGATCAGAGAAAGTTAACCTTTTACTGCTTATTTCTTTCCAGATGTTGAAGCAAAAGTTTGTTTTAAAGAAGCCAACGCAGTGATATAGAACATTTAAACTATGTAATCAGAGCTTCTTTTTTATGAGTGGATTATCACTTTTTAATCCACAAGCAGCAGCCAGTCAGTATCGAGTATTCACTCGGACCATGGGTGACATAGGTTAAACTGTTTATTGTGTTGCTCTTGATCACATCATGAAGCAAACTGCATTCATTTGAGAAACATGTGGTTAACGAAACATGAAATACTTCTATTTTTAAACTTTTTAAAGTTCTCATTGAATAAACAAAACAAAAAGTTTGCCCTTCAATTGTTTTATGCTCAGGGTGCTGCTCGCACGTTGCCCTTCCATAACTTTAAACCAGCAAAAGAATTATGTGTTTGACGTAATTTGATCCAAATTCTAAATTTTTTGTGTGGTCGCTGCCAGCAGCATCTGTCATCACACAACAGATGGCCTCTTTGTCCCTAGAAGTTTGGCATTTTAAATGAATCTAAATAAATCTTTTTGTGCTCGCAAATTGTCAATAATTGAATTCTCAGTGGATGCAGCATGGTATCTGTTAGACTATTAGAGGCATGAAGTTAGATGTGTTAAAGTTTCTATTTGTAAAGCAGCATACTGCTGCTCCTATTGGCTTTCAAATACCTGGGAGATGTGGTCTTTTTAATGAATGTGGCCATGATGAGACATCAAATGACAAAGGTAAATGATTCTGACAGTGTCTTTGTAACTGTCCTTTCTGCTTTTGTCGCTCTCTAAAGGGGCTGCTACTCTTCAGAACTTTTGCTTTTTCAATTTCACTCCTGAGATCAGTCTTTTTTTTTTGGGGGGGGGGGGGGGTGTAATTCTGATTTCAGACTTACTGTATTTTAGATTGTCAGATTGTTAGTGTGGTTTCTGCAGAGAATGTTCCACCTCTAGTCTAGACTAGACTAGACTAGAGGGAAACTATTTACTCTTTTCTCTCATCTCATCTACTATACAAGATTAGTTTGTTATAGTAATTATAAACTAAAGATGAACAAATGGGGACCATTTTTATGCCCAGATTTGGTCATTTTGGGGGCAATTTATCATTTATGAGGATTTTACAACAGTGTAACTTATTATTTAGACTTCCAGCTGCAGTTAATTGAGGACCCACTACATTGAAAATTGTGTTTTTGGTGGTTTTTAAACATGGTCTTGTGGCATTTTTCTAATGAAGGAGGACATAATGCTTAATAACGAAATTAATCTTAGATTATTTTTACTGAAATATTGCATCGTTAATGTTAGGTTGGGTGTGTGAGGGATTGTAAACTAGCAGGAGAGCTTGTAAACAAAGAGATTATGGCAAGTGGGTTAAGGCTTACTCAGCACCAATGGTCCCATCCACAACTCAGAGGTGAATTTCTAATGAATTCCTTCTGCTCTGCTGAAACCATGTCCTAGAAAACAACAAGATAATCAAGTGTAAATAACATGTGTACAAACAAACAAATACATAATTAATAGTTTCATAAACTTCAGCCACTGAAAAATAATACAAGCAAAATAATACAAACAGAACATTATTATAACATTCTACCACAGTTACTGAGCTCTCAGTTACATTACTGAGAGCTCTTTATTTACACTCTCTCCCACAGCCCCGCACACCCCCAACCTAACATTACTGGATCAACAAAAAATGACGAGCACTATTGGAGCTATCCAGGCAGACAATAAAGACATCCATAGATTTAATCGGAGGGGCTTGCATTTTCAGGAGCTTGTGGCAAGCCTTGCATATTTTCTACATCACCATTGCAAACCTTTTTAAACTGTATTTTTTGTATCTGTCTCCTCCTTCACAAGGACTTTTCTTTAAATTTGTCTTTCATCATCAAGAAAACGCCTTAAAAACATGTTAAAAATGTCTGATCAGTGAAACAGGACATGCCCCCCCCACACGCAACTTCTTTCTTGACAAATTGCCTCAAAATCTTTCTTCAAATCAGATTTAGTTTCCACTTCAAACAGCTGTTGGTATAGTTTCCCAACTGCTGGTGGAATACAATCATGGTTATTCAAACTGTGAACCCGTTTAAGGAGCCTAAAATGCATTTCATCTAAGATCTGGAGTGGAGCATCTTAACATGGTTATCTGCAGGAAAGAGGCATAACATTGAGACCTTTATGACTAAAGGATGTTTCATTAAAGAACATCCCAGGTTTGATCTCAGTGGCAGAGATAAAGAGTGGTGAAGAGTGGCAGCATTAAGGCCCGTACACACCGGGATGAATTTCACCCGCGATATTCGCCGACGTTTAACGCTTCGTGACTAAACAAAGGGCACCAATGTGAGTGTGCACACCGACGCGAAAAACGCCACGCGTCAAAGCGTCATTTTTTTAAAAACGCCTCGGGTTTGTTTTTTTAGGTTTGACGCGCCGCGTCGAAAACCATACGACCAATGAGACTGGGGCTTTTGCACACGTGTCTGGAGCTTCTGAAGTTACAGTAAAACACAACTTGGGGGCGCTCAAACATCAAACTGCCTTTCTGAGCACACATACCAGCGAAGAAGATATACGCCAAGTAGCGTCTACACTGCTGCAAAGAAATAATGACAGACATTCTAAAATATCCCCGAACCAAGCACCATTTGGAGGTACTGGTGCTTGAAATATTCATATTTTCTTTGTATGATTCTGACAAGCGCGTAAATACTTGCTCTCTTCTTCTGAGTGAAAAGCGACTTTAAGAAGCTTAAAGTTGCGTGGCACCACCTTGTGTACAGGAGTATTTCTGTTTTACATTAAGCGCCATCTAATGTCAGGGAACGAAATTGCATGTTCACTCGGCTCATTGTCAGCGGAAATCGCCTGGGTGTGAACACAAAATTAGTGGCGAAAAACGCTGGCAAATAACGGTGAATATTCGACCAGGTGTGTACGGGCCTTCACACCTGCATTTATATTCGTCCCGGTGTGTACGGGCCTTCACACCTGCATTTATTACACTTTGTGGGTTTCTGTCGTTAGTGAAGACTGATTGACAGACAGATACCTTTTGCAGATTCACTGCTGTGTCTCGAATGTAATGACAATGAAAACCATTTAAAAACTACCCCCCTGGTCTTAACAACAAATGCCAATACATGCATCAAAACTAATAGTGTTTGTGTATAATGCCAGCTCATAAACTGTTTAGTTCTCTGTTTTTTGTAGCGCTCTTCAATGTTTTTGAGCCCAAAAAAACCCTTTATAACCCTTTATCCAAAAAAAATTATTAGAGATAATTGTATTCTTAGCAGAAGTATATTATGTTACAAAAAATATAATATTCCCATAAACAACTAAATAAAAACGCAATAAAGTAATTTTTTATACGTTTTGTACAAAACATGTCTTAAATGTCTACAAAATTGGTTTGAGGAGAAAGGTTTTTAATGCATCATTATAACATTTTTAAATCAGTTTTGGTTGAATACTTACCCACCTATAAGTTTCTTTTGTCAAAACTAGCTCCCGCAGGAATTTCTTATTTTTTTTTGTGTGCTTCTTCTCAGCAAAACTAATCCTTAAAAACCAAGTTTGGGTTTGCAAGCAGAAAATCCTGACATCTGTTGCTAACAGGGCCGGAAATATAATTTAACAACTCATTCAGTCACACTGCACTCATGTAGCACTGAAAGAATTATCACGCTTTACACCACAAAATGTGTAATTCAGTTCCTGATCCAAAGTCTTTTTCATTTAACAATGGATTGTTCCTCATTGTAAGACACATCCACAGGAAATTACTCCGTACCCTTTTTAATCAGACTTGTTTTTAAAGTCAAATAGCATTTTTTCAGCTATGGTTAGTGTTCGTCCTGGTAGTGTGCAACCATAACCTGTATCTCCTCGTAGAAATGTATTTATATTGATAATTAATGTAAGTAATCTATGAAATATCCTGATATAGAGAATAAACAATGAAAACATGCAGGTTCTTTGGATATAAGATATTTTAGTGATGAGAACTTCTCTTTATTTCTAAAAGCGCACCATCAAATATGTGCTTTTTTTTCATTACTGAGCCTTAATTTAAGGAGTACATCTATTTTCAGCCTCTCATTTAGTTCATTAGAGTTGTGTGTGTGTAACTGAGTCAAGCTCCTGTCACACTGAGGGAACGTGTAATCCAGTGCAGCTGCACGGGTCACTTTCATTTGCATGGGATATTGCTGCAGATATGAATAACTTTTGGAGAATTATCAGGAAAATCATTGACAACGAAGAGTATTCAGCAGATATTTGGTCTAAAATGTGGTAATTCTGTTAAAAAAAGGAAAGGTCATTCTGTATTCAGACTACTGAAGGATAAACTAGAAAACAGAATTTAATACCTTGGCAATGACACCACAGACTCCACCCACACACACACCTACACACACACTCACACAGACGCACACGGTTCAGCAATTTAACCCGCTCACAATCTGAAGTGTGAGATTATGTGAGAAATATTTGTTTACTTTCCACATAACATGTAACAAGTGTGAGTTAAGGAGAAAATGCTAAAGCTGCAGCTCTAAATGCAGTAATACAGCACCCACTTACTGAAAATATATAAGTGTGTTCTACTTTTTCAGGTAGTTTAGATTAAATAGGAAAACATGACCATTTATGATGGGTGTAAATATGATATGTTTGTAGAAAACGTTTAATGTTTTGTTTGTTTGCATGTAGGTTTTTAAGTGATCTATCAGGTTTTTTATTTGTATGGGTGGGTCGGTCCACAGTTGCATCATGAGTGCAAACAGCAGAAAACCCATCTGAGTTTGTTTGTCAGAGCCAAGCTTCCTATAGAGAAGCAATTAAAGATGGAGGCGAATTGTCAGGTTATTTTTCCAGGACAGCACAGGCTTTGCCAGAAGCAAACGGATCTGTGCCAACATAAGGATGAACTGGGTTCCTTCAAGACCCAAAAGCACAGGAAAATTCCCTCAGTTAACTTAAAAAAAACCACACAGTGTTGGGCCTCTGCCATTAAGATTGTATCTGTTTCAAGTACAGTGAAACGAACATGGTGTTCATCTTCAATACAGACATTTGTAGAGTGATATCAACACAAAAACCACTGCAATCTAGCAAAACTATTTTTTATGGAGATTGTAATGGAGCCACCGTAACGTTGTTTTTTTCTGTTTTGGTTTAAGAACTAGGGGTGTAACGATACGTTAAAATCTCAATTCGGTTTGGTTCAGAATTTCATAGGGCTCAGTTCGGTACATTTCGGTTCGGTACATTTCGGTTCGGTACATTTCGGTTTGATACTGCTGTTTATCAAATCTACCTGATATGACCTGCTAATTTATGAACTATTATTATATTGTTATTTAGTGTGTATGTTTGTTTGTGTTTTGTTGCTGGACACATGAATTTCTCCCTTGGAAGATTAATAAAGTTTTTAACTTTCTATCTATTTTCTGTATTTTCTTTTTTGGTACAAAAAAATGAGTGCAGAAAAACATTTCTAACAAATTGCATTTATTCTTTTTACATAACAATAAATAAAATTGACCTGTTTAGGTGATCTGCTTTATAAAATAATAACACTATTAGCTGCCAGGAACCATGAACTTTGGATAGTTAACAGTGGCCTGAAAAAAAAAACATTTTAACGTGCATATTATTTCTTGTAGACCCGGTTGTTGCAGTCGGGTGATACCGTTTTAAGTTCAAAAGATTAGATGTGTTACTGTGGCATACGCTATCTTTGTGTAACAATGTCAACACACAGCATTCGACTCATCCAATTGTGTTTTCCCTTCATGGATGCAGACAACAAACCCAAAGTGTTCCCACACAGTAGAGTGTTAGGAGATGGGGGGGTCTTCATCCCTGGTCTCGCGTCTCCATTAGCCATGTTGACATGCTTACTGTCCGTCACCTAATAGTGTCTCAGAGGAAACTCACGGCTAACATTATTTCCGCCTTGGCGCAAAGTAAATACTGTGACGACCTGGGAGTTAGCCCTACCTATAGCCACTAAGACTCATGGGAAGTGTAAAATCTTGAGTGTTGAATTCTTCAACATAACTGAGAGAGCTGTGAAGAGAAGTGAGGTTCATGTTGTTATGCTGTTCGTGTGTTTGTAATAAACAGATTAGAATGCCGTAAAGGACAATGAGCAATCTACTTGTCCGTCTATCTCTCCCCCTCTAAGGCTGTTTGAGGGTGTTTGGAGAATGGGACAAGAACAGTCAACACAGCTAATTAATTAGCAGATCGTTTCCCCACAACGAGTGACAAAGTAGATGGGTTGTTACAATGCATTTGTTGGGAAAAAAAGAAAAAAAATACCGAAACGGTCAGCACGGAATAGTATTGCATCTATGTTTGTTTGAAAAAAAAAGTACGTCATTTTTGTAGGGATATTTCTATGAACTTTACAAGCATTAACAAAAAATAAGCGTATGTTTTGGGCGTATTCATCTTTTGTCACTTTATAAGATGGGGCCTGAATAACGTCATGTACGTTCATTCTGTGATGGTGCTTTTATTACATGTAATATTACCCTAATTTCCGGATTATAAGCCGCTACTTTTGTAACACGCTTTCAACCCTGCGGCTTATTCAATGATGCGACCAATTAATGCATTGTTTTCTTTTTTTTTTTTGATGCATTTTTCTAATGACCACAAGGGGGGCTCGAGCAGAAAGGGTAAGAGTGAGACAGGGGGAATACGGTATATGTGTCGAGGAAGACGCAAGTTTAATGCAAATTCCTGCTTTGTGAATGAATAGCACAAACAGACCCTCATGCAAAATGCAAGAAGAAATGCATATGACGCAGCTTTCAAGTTAAAAGCAATCATTAGAAGCAGTGTGAAAAAATCTACCATCACCAACGGGTTTGGAAAAGCCGGTCTGCTGCGTAATGGAGAGGACAGCACAAAATCAGGAGTGAATTTGCCTCAGGATGAGAGTGACACTGACAGCGACAATGAAGGAGACACTGAGAGACTATGTGGCCAAGAATATCTGACGCTATTCCAATTCGACACTGAGGAGGAAGATGAAGAAAGCTCTCAGTGACTTTTACGTTTCTGTTTTTTTAAAACAGCCCTGTTAGTGCTGTGTTACGGTGTGTCACTGTTGTGGAAGAAAACTTCCGGCGCGCGTGCAGCGCTTGCCTCTGCGCCGTTGCTGACGTGTTACTGCCACGTTACATCGTTACGCTATATCATGTGTTGAACCTTTCCTGGGATTACTTTTTTCTTTCTGATGGTGGTCGGAAAATGCAGGGGAGATCCTGTACGCCGGAGGCGGATTTTCCTTCGTGGTTCACTTCACCGTTCGGACCCTCAGAACCTCCAGAGCGGGTTAATAAAGAATCATTCATCTTCTTCTGGGGAAAACTTCTTTTATTACAGTTCTCCTGCACTCTGTACATCAAAAATTAATGCGCACCCCCAACACACTTCCGCTGCGCGCTCTCACTCCCTCTTGCGCTGCACGAGCTCTCCCCTCCTTCCGCTGCCCACGCTCCCTCCCCTTTCTTACACATGCCCGCGGTTTCAACACATACACATCTTCAGTCTACAACACATGTTTCAATGTGGGCACATGCAGCTTATAGACAGACAGGTGCGGCTTATGTATGTACTAAATGGTTCATCCTGATGGGTGCGGCTTATAATCAGGTGCGCTCTATAGTCCGGAAATTACGGGTAAATGTTTTTACCTTTTCATTAGTATTCTAATTATAGTACTAATTATAGTATATAATATAAATTTAATATAAATAATATACATTTTCCATAATTGGACTGCGTCTTTATTCATTATCCATTATTCTCACCGGCAACAGTTTCAAAACACAGGGGAATTATTACAATGTTTTCTTTTCACCGTGGCGAACTTAGTTGAATTCTTTATATATTTGTGGGCAGAGTCTAAGTATGCAGCATTGCATGATTGTGCCCTTACCTCATTGTGAGAAAAGATCGAACCCTTTTTTTTTTTTTACAATCCAAAAAATACTAACAGACGACACCCTCATGTTCCACTGTCTTTCCCACCACGTGAACCCCAGGTTGCCAACTTCTGCTGTCAAGTATTCGGTATCAGCGCCAGGCTGCTTTTCTCCTCTTCAGAGTCCTCTGGAACTATGTTAATTGCATAAACGGTTGAAGAGTTACGGTAGTTGAGAGAATATAAACACTGGAAATAAGGAGTTATGATGATGTCATTTGCACTAAATGCATGAGTTTGTGGTTAACTATGAATCAGTCATTCATTTGATAATAAATTGCAAAAGTCAACTGTTGCAGTTGTGTTTTAGTGAACTAGTAGAACTATTTGTCTCTTTGCCAAGACTGATCCACATCACATGATCCTAATGAATCCTGTTGATATTTCTCAAGGCGTCATCACAAGGTTGGTGGGAGGAAGTTAGAGGTTTGTGGGCTGCAATGCCTTTTTTGCCATTGAGCATTTCTGAGATAGACAGGGAAAGTATTTTACTGTATGCAAAGACTTAACAATACTCATCCCCCAACTGTGAACCAGACAAAACCAGGAAGGGGCGATGTTAAAACTTTTAAACTCATGCCGTCCCTTTTGCAGCATTAAAAGCAGGACTGATGCTGATGGACTGTTTGGTGGAAAAAAGTGGGACAGACATTTTAGTTTTTATTTTATTTTAATTGGTATCCTTGTATCAGCGTCAGGCTGTTACACAGGATTGCAAATGACTGGTTGATGATTGATTATATCTCTCCATTCTGTCTGGGTGGAATTTTTCAAGGCTCAACTCTATTCCAAAGAAGATGCTTAAAAAAGGTGTTCAACAAATGATTGTAGGTTTTAGGGAGGGAAGATAGATTTGTACAAGTGAGGTAGAGAATCAGAGATGGAAGGATGTGCAGCAAGTTGGGATCATCAAGGACAGAGATGGAAATGTGTCGACAGGTTCCACAAGTGTGCTGGAAAGATTAAAGGAGAATTTTAAAGAGGTCAGAAGTGAGCCACAGATGTAATATTTTCTTTGAGGATGTTTTCTGGATAAGAACCAGTGTGGAGTTGCGCAGAGATATTTTGGAATTATTCAGGACATCTATGAGAGCTGGAAGACAGTGGTGAGATGTTCTGTAGGTGGGACAGAATGATTCAAGGTGGAATTGGGACTGCATAAAGCTCCTTCTTGATTTGATGGTGGTGAACAGACTGATGGAGAAGGTTAGACAGAAATCTCTGTGGATCATCATGTTTGCAGATGATACTGTGATTTTTTGTGAGAGCAGGAAATTGTGAAAAAAAACATACCTAATGGATTGAAATATTTCATACATTATATTCTGAATATAAAAGCTTATTATCAAATAGAAAGAAAAAATATACCAGTTTTGAACATAAGGGCTAAAACATTTTTAATACAATTAAGTACATTTGTTTTTATTATGATAAAATGTCAAATTTGGAATAAAGCAATGCTGTATATACTGTGCTTAAAAAAACTAAAAATAAATAGGTTTAAGGCAAAAGTAATGTTTTCACAAAAATAATTCACAACTTTAAGTATGTTTTTAGTTTAAAAAGATGATACACATTTTTTTTAAAGGTGGAAAATTTGTTGAGATTGTCTACAAATTATTTTTATGCATATAAGTATACTTAAAATTAAAAACATGATCACTTGGATGTTATTATAAACTGGCATTACTGTCTATTTAAAGCAGTCATAATGGTAAATGTTTTTAGTAAAACTAACAAAAAACACATTTATTAAAAACTGTTGTCAGATAAAGTATCCTTAGTGACATTTTACCTGCTTTTATTTGACACACAGATGAATTGTCAACTTGTGTCAGTATTTAGCTCAACAGCACGCTAGTTTTTTATTGTTACTTTTATTAGTTTCTTGCTGATTGTTTTTTTATGTTGTGTTTAAATGCTAATTACACTCTATGTCTCTACAAATCACCATGAATGGCCTTTGTGCATTAAATGTGCAACAAAGATGAAACTCTGTCCTTACCAAAAGCCCCACAACATTAATTCTTTGATACCCACTTCAATGAAAATTGTGTTTTTGGAGTTTTTAGGAGCAGATGAAAAAATGCTGTTTGAAAGAGCTTGTAGCTGTGACATAGAACCTTCAAGCCACAAGCTCCCTGCTCGCGTCCTTCCAATTGTAGACGCGTATATCCATGTGCGTCTTTGTTTTCCTTGTCTGAGCTGACATCTGGATCTTAACTGTACAGCTGGATAGCTCCTATATCGCTCAGCAATTTTGTTGCACCGCTAACGTTAGGTTGGGGGTGTGAGGGGCTGTAAGCTAGTGGGAGAGAGTACAAACAAATGGATGACTTGAAGTGGGGGCGGGCTTATTCCACACAAACAGTTTCGCTTACAACTTGGAGGCAAGGTTTTGATGAATGCTCTGTGGAAACTATGTCCTAGAAAACAACAGGTATTCTGTTTTGACGAAAAATAGCATAATCATATTTTAAAGACAACTGGGAACGCTTTTAAAATAGATCTAAAGATGATCGAAGTGGGACTTTTCACTCAGTCAAATACTGACACACTTACAAAATCAACAGAATAATAAATATAATTGGTAATTTAATGCTGTTTACTCAGAAAAATAGGCTGTGTTTTTCTTGAAAGTAGTGTCATATCACATCCGCCTAAGAACCAATCAGGACTTAGTGTCCTGGGTAATCACACTCATTCTCTGTATCTGCGATTGCACTGTCCTGATGTGTTTGGAGCTTTAGGTTGCAAAAAGCAGACAATACAGCCTCAACTGTCCAGATGGTTAATCTGCACTTGCATCCAGCTCAAGCGTTGACCTGAAATTCTACACATACCTTCTTTTAAAATGTAGACCTTTTTTTTTTTTTAATAGCGACTAACTGAACTATACAAATGCATTTTAATCATATAAGTGTTTACTCTAGTAAATTCCCAATACAGAGCTTTGTCAGGTGCAGTTTTCTAAACACAAAGTAACTTTTGTTGTCGGTTGCAACATCCTGCTGCAACACCAGAAATCGCCTGTTCTGATCAGGACCTTCATATTAATAAAACCAGACCAAGACCACAACACAGATTTGTCAGTCGGGTCTGAAAGCTGGAGTTAAAGTGACAGGCTTTAATTTGTAGGCATGAAGTCAGCTGACCTAAAAAAAAATCCTCATAAGAGTTGGACTTATACGTGAATATATTCATATTAGGATTTTCTTTTAGTCCAAAATCTGGAAAAAATGGAAATCTGCACAATGAAAGTTGTTGAAAATAGTTTTCATTTTTTCTATGCAGCATATTTATTAAGTTTCCCTAATATTCTAGTGTCCCCCCCCCCGCTTTGATTAGATTTACTGAAGACACTAACAGTCTTAACTGTTGGACGCAGTGCAAAAGCAGATCAGACCTGACCTAACCTTTCTTTGCCCTCTACTCTTCAAAGTTTATTTTGTTCTGCTCCGCTCTGTGTCAGTCAGATGTGAAATGGACACGGTGAGCTGTGAAAATTACGCCTCTTTGGATACACATCACACACTGCAATCGCTAGGCGTGCAGCTCCAAGCCGTCCTCGCTCTATCTTTGTTTTCTTTCACACAACTTCAGATTAAATTTTTCTAATGCTAAAGATAATATGTGAGTAACTGGGTTGGATTTGCTGACTGGGTTGTGTTTGTTTTTTGTCCTCTGCTGATGATGATTTTATGGAAAACTGTGTGTTGAGAGTGTGAGGATGAGGCTGATTGCAGCTCCCTCCAATCATCACTTGAGATGCAAACAGCTATCAGCCATTTCCTGGTGACTTATCGAAACTGAATGCGAAGAAGAAAAGCTGAATATCCAATCTGCGCAGCATTGATGAGCTATGACAATTCTTCCAAAATATAACATTTAGTTATCATGTGTATATTTAGGATTTTTTGTTTGAATATGATGTAATTACACCGTAAAACAAAGAGGAACAAGCCTTATAACTCAACTCCCTGATGGGTTTTATACCACTTCCAAAAATTATCTCCACCACTTCACATTTTTTGCTGAACGCCGCACCGTTTGTTCTTCCAAGACGTTGCTTCTAAAGGAGCTTGTGGAACATGACCTGTTTAACAGTCTTAGAGGCATGAACTGCAAGCCTCAGAACGGATCAGTTGTGCCTGGTGGCTACGAAATAAAGTCTTACACATACATTCATATACCTTAATCACATACCAGTGTGATTCCCAACACATGTTTAAGTTCTTTGGGCTGTTTTCACGTTGTTAACCTCTACATCTCCAATCTCAGCTCTCCTTTGCCTGATCAAATACTAAAAGTGTATTGTTGTTTTTTTAATATTCTCTTGGCATTTTTATCATGATAGAGGATATATTTAAAGAAAATTAAGCCCAAAAATACTTTTCTGAGTATTTCTTTTTTCAAATCAGAAAAAAAATGCAGTTTGAAAAACCTTGTAGCAATGATGTAGAACCTACTGTTAGCAGGCCAGAAAACCCTTCTGTGTTCCTTTCTGATGCATCTACGTGTAGGCCTACTTCACACCAACAGTCCCGCGCACAACTTAGAGGCAAATTCCTACTGAACTCCTGCTACTCTGCAGAAACTGTCATGTAGAACAACTTTTTTTTTTTTTTTTTTTTTTGGGCTAAAAATGGAATAATTAAATTAAAAGAACACAAAAAACACTTTTAAAACAGATCAAAAGATGATCAAAGTGGATCTTTTCAGTGTTTTGATGGATGCTTTTATATTAAATTTATATACATTTGCTCTTCCGCATGAACAACTTTTGATTAAGCTTAATTTACTTGAAAGAGGCAAAAAAAATCTCAACTACAACAAAATGGACAAAATCATTGTCATGATGATACTTTCCAAACCTGCTTTATTGGATCAGAAAACAAAGTAGCATCCAAGAATCTGTATGAAAAACTTTACTTCCAAAAATGGAGGTGTTTGTGGAACTTCAGTGTGTTGTTTTTTTGCCTCAGGGCTCTTTCTAATCCTCACATGGTCTTCATGTGTTCAAAAGTTCAGAAACGATTTCAATGTCTGGTCTAAACATAGATGGTATGTTCTGTCTATATGCGCTTGTATAGTAGGTATAGGTTGCTGTGGTTGAACCTGACCCAAAAGATATTTGCTGCGGCCTAGAGTTGTGAGAACAGTGGAGAGTAGGGCTAGCTGATACACTCTAAAAAGAGTATTTGAGCTGTAGTTGGAAAGATGTACTTTTTTACGTTGTTCTAACTTAATTATTTAGTTTGGTGAAAACAAATTATTTTTTTGAGTTCATTCAACTTAAAAATAACATTTAGTTGTCTGACATAGTTATTTTACTTTCAATCAACTTAATTCAATTAAGTTGGTGTAACTTTGGTGTGAAGCTGTCAATGCGTAATGATGTCATAACGTAAGGCAGCGCAAGGAATTATGGGATATCATTTTCTTTGCCTATCTGGGCAGATTGGAGTTTAAGTGTGAGTTTTTGTCCATGGGTTTTGTTGTCTAGCTGTTTTACTCTGTTTGAAGTAGTCATTTAAACTGTTATGTTTATTTCTTTCCGCACCATGAGTTAAAGTGTGGTAGAGGATATCATCAACCCCCATGTGCGGTATAACACCCTAAGTCCCAAATATTAAAGACAGAGTTCATAACATAGGAGCTCCTGTCTTTTAACGCGAGTCATTGTTGGGTCATTCATGTCTTTGATATGAAAATTGCCAGGCCCAGTGGTGGAAACTTTTGAATGTGTCAATTAAAGTAGTATTATTTCTTTAAGTTAAATCAACATATCAAATCAAGTTGGAAAGCCATAAAAATTAAGTTGAATAAACTTAATTCAATTAGGTGTTACCAATTGAAGTGATTCATTTAAGCTAGATCAACTTATCAAATTAAGTTGGATAAAAGTAAAAATTTTAGTTGAATAAACTTAATTCAGTTAGGTGTTACCAATTGAAGTGATTCAATTAGGTTGGATCAACTTTTTTCTTTTTAGAGTGTAGGGGAAAATTGTTGATAAAAGTTTACAGCACAAAACAACAGCGTCTGCACAGTAGCTGATATACCTCTATTTCCTTGTTGTTTTTTAATGTTTCCCATAAGTGGAGGTTAAAATTGATATATATTTTTACATTTTTTTCTCATCAATAAAAAAAGAATTTTTCATACTATCCATCACTGACAAGTTGCATGGTACTCATTCAAGAAAATTCACCTATTCTTTTTTTCTTCAGGATTGTCTTGATATTTTTTAGCTTTCTGTGATATAAATACTGATTTCATTTAGAAAAAATAAAAATATTTACAAATCCTACTATTTCTGTCAATAAAGACATAAAGTTTGCAGAACAGAATTAAGAAAGCGTAGGCTCTCCCCTGTTTGTATCAAGATATAGACTCCTCCTGTGGTGGGGAGTGCAGCTTTATGTGCAGCCGTCTGTTTGGGCGACAATGTAGACAGTGACTCAAAGACACTTAAGCTGATAAAGACGGATGGATTAGGGCTGAGAGCAGCTCTTTAAACTCTGAGCACCGGAATATTGCACAAGCTTATATCAAACAGAGTAAAAGAGAGACCGCCCGCCGTCAGAAACGTCCTACATTTTGCTGTAATAAAGTTAATCCTGCAGACAGAAATATGATGAACAACTATACATTTTCACCTAGATTCATTTCCAGCAATGATATTCACTTCTGTTTTTGCTTTCATCTAGACGTTAAATTGGTAAATGGTAAATACTTGAATAGCGCTTTTCTACCTACTAGGACAAAGTGCTTTTACAGTCACAGTCCCATTCACCCAGTCACACACACATTCACACACTGGTGGCCGCTCCGCTGCCAAACACAGGCGCCCGCCTACCACCAGAGGCAAGGTGGGGTTCAGTGTCTTGCCCAAGGACACTTTGACTCATGGGCGTGCAAGGCGGGAATCGAACCTGCAAATTAAATGGGTTGATAGTCATTAAAAAACTAGTTGAATTCCAGCAATTTATCTGTGAAATAAATAGGTCAGATATGAGGAAAAAAGCCTTTATGGTTATTTATGATGACAGAGAGGCAGGGACTAAATGAGTAGATAAAGTAAGATGTTGTGTTTGAACCGACATGAGAATCTGAGCAGCTGTGAAACTGTAAAAGTGTGAGCTGAAGGAGCCGTAAAGGGTGACATACCAGCAGGAAGGACATGGTGTTTTTAAGATTGCTTGATTTCAATCTGTCGGGTGTTGATCACTTATCGACAAGTGTGATAAACGCGGGCAGCTCTCATAAAAGGAAGATAAAGGGATATTGTAATAGGCACTTCAAGCTGATAAGGAACCTGCTAGACCTTCTCTACTACTACTGACTTCATGAGCTGGAGAATGACAGAACATGGGTACAAACATTGTTTAATACGATATGCAGCATCTCCAAAGAAAATGTGTTTTATGGCTTTGAAACTCGGCTGGAAATTCCCCAAACCAGTCTATTGACAATTAATCTTTTTCTAATTCAAGTCATCCTCTCGTTTTTTAATTGAATCAGCTAATTTCATGTAGCAGTGCTGCATATTTCTAGTGAATGCATGTATTTTTGTTAAGGAGGAATCCACCTTTACCCATTTTATTCCATGTTCCTTTTTTTAAGAGTTAATAGTTACAGTTATGATTCACCATTCAATTGTGACTGAATGGTGTTCAAATGTGTGACTTTGTCAGGCTGATTTAGAAGAAAAAAAACAGAAATGAATTTAATGTTGAAAATTTCTACTTTTCCTTTAAAAGAGTGGCACAAACTGCTGCTATACATTAACAATGTTACTGTTTTTAAATCACCAAAGCGAGGATGTTTTTCCCACCCTTTCATTTGGACTGTGGTCTTTCGTAGAACTTCTTAATAAACTGGTTGTGGAGCCCTACCCCCTCTCCCAAAAGGGGTGGCATGTTGTTTAAGATCCACTCTGATATAACTGGAATTTTTTTTTTTTTTTTAGCATTTTCTTTGGCCTTTTTCTAATGATGGAGGACCTATTTATATAGACATCACTCCAGTCCTCAGCTCTGCACTCTACTGGCTCTGTTAATTCAGCTGAAACCTTTACTGTTTGTTTTAGCTAGCTCTCGCCCCAGTTTACTTACTGAACTTTGAACTGTCCGCAACTATTCTTGAGTTTTAAGGTCTGCTAACCAATATTTCCTTGATGTGCCCAGGTCACAACAGAAACACTGGGGTGACAGCGCTTTTTCCATTGCAGGCCCTCAGTTATGGAATAACATTCCTGCAGAACTGTACATGACCCCTACAGTTATAAATATTATAATTTACCTTTTTAGAATGGCTTTTAATATCCAGTAGTTGAAGGCATTTTATTTTATTTTATTCATTTTATTACATTATTATTTATAATTTATGTATTTTATTGCTTTCTGAACTTCATGCTGATTTTAATTGTGTTCTTAATTCTTCTGTCTTTCTTTTACTGTGAAGAACTTCAGTAAGGAGTTGTAAAGTGCTATATAATTAAAAATTAATTAATTAATTAAGAAATTCATTAAGTCATTCATATATTAGAAAAATCAAGATTAAAATTGCACTTCTAAGTTTTTCTTTAATTAAATTATTGTGAATTAGGAGCAGGTGAAAAAATGTCATTGAAAAAGCTTGTAGGTGTGACATTAAGGCTACAACGGCAAGCCTCAATCTCCTGGCTCTGCTATATTCTGATGCATCCACTTGCAGACAAATAGATCCACGTACGTCTTTGGGCAGTTGTGTTGCCTCTTCTCCCATGAACCCAACAGACTCAAAGCACAGACTTTGGCCACCCCTTGGATACACATCAGCACCTTCTTGTTTACCACTCTGTTGTCCTGACTAAAACTAACGTGATAGACATCAAGCCAGATGTAAATGTAATGTGGACTGTATTTACCCATAATTTATCAATTTAGGACGAGACTACATTTTGACCCTACATCACATTACTGGACATTACTGTCCAGGTTTGTTAAGTTAGTAGTACAGAGAAAAACTCAAAAGACAAAGTTTTCTTGAAGAAAAATGGTTCTTTCTTAAACAGGCTCTTTGTTCTGCACATTTCATTCATGTTCTCTGTTCGTTTTTATTATGACTGCCAAGCTGGCTCCTATTGCCACTACATTTACATCCTGACTGTGTTTTTATGTCAACAGGCCAGGAGCATGGGGTGATGAGGACTCTCATCAGCGGACTTTGGTGCAGATGACTAGGGATGGACAGGAAAGCACCTCGACAGTAAGTAAAAGTAATGAAAAAAAGACCATGGAACTACTTAGACTAATTGGATGCAAATAAATATTTTATTAAAGATTTGCCTCAATGAAAAGCATTTTTTTTTAGATAAGGTAAGATTTAAAATCAAGAACTTTTTGCAGCTCTTTTCAGCTTTTTTCACATCTGAGTTCTTGCGCTTTTAAAAAGATGGTAGGTTTTTACCCTCCCATTTGTAAGAGTTTAGTTTAATGTTGTGTGCTACAAGTTCAAGATTAAACTTGTTGCTTGTCTTGTGGCTGCAAAAAAAGCCCAAATCATCAGCCTCCCTCTACCTTGCTGTTCTTTGTATTTTTTCCACTGCATCAACTAAATCCTAAGAAAGTAAAAAAAAAGAAAAAAACATGGTTTCAAGAAAAAATGTCTTATTTTCTGTCTTGCATGACAATAGAACCTTATCAAGACAAATTCTCAACAGCAAAATTATCCAAAATTTGAGAAATCATGACTTTAGAGTATACATTTTTTTTTGTCTTAAAACAAGAACTCTTGGTAATATAATTTTTCTTAACCCATTGGAAGACTGTTTTGGTTTTGTTTTTTTGCTTATTTAAATAAATGTTTTCAAATGTTGAGAGTTTTTTCACTTATTTCCAGGGTGGCTGTTATAGCAGTCTCTGTTTAGACCATACATAAAGCAGGGTGTTAAAGCCAAACAACTGTACTTTTGTTTCTTCTGTCTGTAGGAAATCATTTCACAAGACTTGTGGTTTGTTCAGATGTAATTTTCTGGACATTAGTCATGCTTTCATGTTATTTTTTGACAGAGAATTCTTTCTTCCTACATACAATAGTCGTTCAGTGTTCTTCTAATTGTGCTATCATAAACTTTAACTTTGTACATGCTCTTAAAACTGCAGGGTCTTAGAAAGAGCACTGGCTATTTTTGTTTTTCTCTGAACATGGCATGATTTATTGTTCGGGTAAATTTGCCAAGACTCGAATTCCTGGGAAAATGTGCAGCTGTCATAAATGTTATTGCTCCATCCAGTATCTTTGTGCAAATTTCTTACCATTGAAAACACATTTCTTAATAACAATTCCTTTATAAAAAAATTTTTTTTTTGTTCTCACAAATATTTATTCTTAATTTACATTTTCCTCTAATAGTCGGACGTTGACTTTGTCCTTTAACACAGACATCATTAGAAAACAATTGTTTCAGTCAAAGATATTTTTTGGACTAAACTCTTGAATTTCAGTTTGTTAATAAAATCATTTGAATACTCTTTATTTGGATCAATTTAATATTTTTGTTTACATTTCTACATCAACAGATAATAAGCCATTACATCAAATTGACTCTGTGTGTGATTAAAAAAAACATTACCTTTATATCTGAATAAGCTCATAATTAACTTAAAAAGCCTTAACACTAGATTTATTTGATATAAAGGGATAGACTCCTATTCTAAAAATATTTTCATATATGTTTGTCTCAGAATTTTTTTATTTAAATAGCAGCAACATTTACTCATTTGAGGTCAATTTTGATCAATTTCTAAACAAATGTTCGCTTTTTGAAGATATCCAGAGATACTTCTACTACATCATAATCCAATGATTATTTCCTAGCTGCAATAATTTAAATCCTTTGTTAAGATCAAGATGGCACTCTGTGAGACATACTTTATGTTTTCCTTTTTGGCATAGTTTCTTTTATTGCATTAAAAAATGATTGCTTTCTTATTAAAATACAGTTACAATGTTGCTGTGCATCCCTAAAAACTCTTAAATTCTCTAAAACATAAGATCGCTATCTTAAGTTTGAGCAAACAATGCTTCATCTATTTTTTGTTTGGTTTAGGCAATATAAGACAAGAGCTCACTACATCCTCTCTTTCTACTTCAAAAACGAGCCGTCAGAGTTGTACATAAAGCCGGATATCTTGATCATACAAACAATCTATTTTATCCATCAAGACTTTTAAAACTGCATGACCTTGTTGATTTTTACACTGCGCAACTTTTATACAGAGCCAGCTGGAAATTGTTACCATCCAACATCCAAAAACAGTTCTTAGAAAATGAAGGAGGCTACAGACTGAGGGGATGTAGGAACTTCAAGATCAAATTGATAAGAACCACAAAGAAAAGTTTCTGTGTGTCGGTGTGTGGCACTAAACTTTGGAACAGTTTAAGTAATGAGCTCAAACAATGTCCAAATATTCAAATATTCAAGAAAATGTATAAAGAAACTCTTATTTCAGGATATGAAGATAAGAAGATTTAAGGATCAACAGGTGTTTGAATAATTCCAAATCCATGTGTGAACTTGATTTTGGTGAAATAATCAAAGCTCTTTTAATTACAACCAATGAGTGTTACATTGTAATGTGCAATAATGATTACTGAAATGTTTAAATTACAATCAATAAGCTATTGATTTTATTTACTTGATCTGCAATGTGTAGCAATAATTTCTGGTTTAATCTTATCATGTGTTCTAATGATAATCAATTATTATTACATATCGGTATCGTTACTGTTTACTGAAATCATTAATGAATGTTTTCTGAAGGTCATCAATCATTTCTAGGCACTGGATTTTGTTACTTGAAGAGAATCTATCTGATCAGAACCGGATTTAAAACTCTGTAAAACTATCAAATGAATGAACCCAGTAGGGGTGGGATTATATAAGCTTGCTTCTTCCCACTCCTTTTCAAGCAATAAATCAAACTCTACTTATACTTCAGTTAATGATCACTGTATTTAATTAAGCAAATGTGATTTAAGTGACATTTTTGTTTTGTTTTCTGTCTTTTTAATCTATGCATTTCATCATTTCTGTAATGAGTTTGATAAATATGTGTAATTTTTTTTATTGCTTTGACTACAATGCTTGAAATAAATCAATAAATCAAATCAAATCAAATCATATAAAAAAAAACACGGGATTTCTCGAGGTCATAAAATGTTTTCTCAAGAGCTACTAGCCAATGTTTTTGTGATGGAAAGTTTCATCAACGGAAGAGAATAAATCAATTTTACTTGTAACACTTAATTTTTGAGGAATAACCATCTCTGGAGGGTTCAGCACCAACATAACAAACACCAGTAGAACCCAAGTTTTAAACAGCAACTTCTGCTGTGTGGAACTGTTTGAAGAAGCGCATTCAAGGCCCATAGCACAATGGTGGCAAAATACGGCCCGCGGGCTGGATCCCACCCGCCTCCATGTTTGGTCCGGCCAACTGAACAATATCAGAGACCCATGTTTTTTATTTTTATCTGGCAACACGATGAAGACACGCATAGAAGGTGACATTTTGTTCCACCCTTCTGCAGTCTGTACTCCAACCTGGAACTTCTAAAATCCAAGTCAAATAGAACAGAAGACAGTCTTCCCCTTTCTACGTCGCAGTTCATCTTTCCCTGTTTAGCTCATTCTTTTACAGCGATTATGTTGCTTTTTTTAAACAGCGCACCCTGTTCTGTGTCCCGATTGGCTGGAGACTTCGTCAATCAATCTCCTCCATGCCGTGTCTCCTGTACAGAAATGTAGAGCTCTTCAGATCTATAGAAGTCTTTGGTCGAACCGACTCTAAAACTGCCCAAATTATGTATACCCGCCCATAGCCATTTTTACCACGCAAATTTAGAATCAAAACCGCCCAATTGAGCGGAAAACCGCCCAATCTGGCAACACTGATGAGTATATCTATTCCTGACTTTTTTGTCTTTGAAAATCACAGTTATTTGGTCATTTATACCAAATAACTAATTTCAAATACTACAGGAACAGTTATGTTGGAGAAAAAAAAGTACACTAACCAAGTTCTGACATTTAAAACAAAAACCACAACACTGCTGTGAGATTTGAAGACACTGACTTTTATCAATGTCACGTCAAACGTATTTATTTAATTGAAAGGGTCATGAATTAATAAAACTTTATTGTAGGGCTTTACAATAAAAGACAGATAAAAGAAATTTAAAGAAAAAAAGTTATTGTGGCCCTCACAAGAAAAATTTTGGGGACCCCGCTATAGCATCCATGTGGTGTTGGAAGATTTGTTATTTTTTATTCTTCCTATCATTCCAACACCACATGAATGCAGCATTTCTCCAAGTTTTACCTGAGGTACATCAAGCCGTTGGTGCAATTGGCTATAAACTCTAAAATGTTCTGTTTTAAAAAATAATTTTCAATCCAAATGTTTTCATCCAGATTTCATGTTATTTCTTTCTCACTCCACTTGTCCAGCCCTTCTATCCAATTTGAGAACCCTATATGGCCCGCGAGTCAAAATAATTACCCACCCGTGCTCTAGCAGCATTCACCAGCCTGGCTAGAGGAAGCCGAAGCTTGGCTTGACTGCCTTAAGTCTGTAATTACCCCCATTTCACCTGGCTGGTGTTAATCTGTGCTTCATGCTGTGAAGCAGGGATGCTGAGCATACTGAGCACTTCTTTAGCAAATGTTTTTATGGCTGCATTTGGGCTTCAGTCCTTTATTTGACCACTTTTTAACTAAAAGTCTGCTTAAGGACCCACTTCAATGAAAATTGTGTTTTTGGTGTTTTTAACATGTTTTAACATTCTTGTGGCATTTTTCTCATAATGGAGGACATAAATTATAAAACATTAAACCTAAAATTGCATGTCTGAGTATTTCTTTATTCAAATTGTTGTGAATCAGGAAACGATGAAAAAAATGCTGTTTAAATAAGATCATATTTGTTGAAAATCCACTGAACGGGCCTCAAGTTCCTTGCTCCGCCCAATCCTGGTGGATCTACTTGCAGACAGACAGATGTTCGTCTTTGTTTTATTCGTCCAAGCTGATTTCTGTCTTAAAACTGTAAAACAGGATGGCTTTAATATTGTTTGTCGTTATTGTTGCAACAGTAATGTTAGGTTGGGAGTGTGAGGGGCTGTAAGTTAGTAGGAGAACATATAAAACAAATAGCTCATTTATAGGTGACGGGAAAAGGACTGGGGTTGCTCTATGCCAATGGCCCCACCCACAACTCAGAGGAAAATGTATGATTTACTACTGCCACTCTGCAGAAACTATGTGCTAGAAAAAAGTTCTTAGATTTTTCTAAAAACGGCACAATCATAATTTAAAGACCACTGGAAAAGCTTTTGAAAATAGATCAAAAGACGGAGTGAAAGTTTAAAAGGGGAGCGCAGTGTTACTGTTAAAAAAAGCTAGACAGACAATTGGTCAGATGATGGGAGATTAATTAACCTAGTGGTGTTATTGCATAACAAATATTCATTCCAAATTCAAAAGATGCACAAACCAACTTCAAGGCAGTGAGAGCACCTGAGCTCCAGTCCGTGCCCCAGAAAGACAACTGACCGCAAGATTGAATGACATTTTAAATTGACCCAACAACAGACTGGTGACCTGTACAGGGTGTACCCTGCCTTCGCCTAACAGTAGCTAAGATATTCTCCAGCAACCTCTTGACCCCAAAAGGGATGAAGCGGGTTCTGAAAATAGATGAATAAATTTTGAATTGATGAAAACAATTGCTCAACAATACAGGGGCTTAATGTAAAAATAGACCTTGTAGAAAATGTATGTATGGTAGCCCAGCTGTACACAACAGGTGTTCTTTTGTATGCAAGTTCTCAAGTTGATTTGTTTATTTAAAAGAAAAGGTCTTAAAATACTCAAGTTTAATAACCTTAAATCCACTTAAAATGCAATCTTTATCATTACACAAAAACCTTGAGCTGTGGGTAAAGAACATCTCAGGGAGTGTGTTAATAACATGCCATGATCATTTCAGGTGTGCCACATGAGTATGTTTAGGCACCTCGATGTCATTTTATAGATTGCTTTTCTTTTCCAGTTTGGTGAATGACATAAACAACACTGGACAACAAGAGGAGCAGCAGGAATTTTTGAACTCCCTGGAGATCGTTGTTCTCTCTATTGTTCTCTCCATCATCATCGTCATGACAGTGTTTGGGAACCTGTTAGTTATGGTGGCCCTCTGCACGGACAGGCACCTGAGGTGAGCCTGGTGTGTGGATCTGTGCTGGACGGACAGCATAATACAACCTAGAAAACTCCAGATCCTGCTACGTTTTGTAAAACAAACAAAAAAAGTCTGCAGACTAAGCTGTCTTTACTTGAAAAGCATTATATTTTCTTTAGCCATCTATGAGATGGGAGGTTATTCTTTAAGCTCTTTAAACTAGACTAGAAACAGCATACCAAATGTTGCATGAAGAGCATCATATAGATATAGACATTGTTTTCTTAAGGCTAAAATGAAGCCACAACCTGAAAACATTCTGGAGTTGGGTTAGAGTTAGGGTGAGGGTTGCACTGCATGAAGCAAATGGTGGTCACACCAGATACCGGCCAGTTTTCTGAGTCCCCAGACCCCTCAATAAAACAAAATTGCACATTTTAAAGTGGCCTTTGATCGTAGCCAGTCTAAGGCACACTTATGAAATAATCATGCAGTCTAATCATTATGTTGATATGAGGTGGGATGGATTATCTCAGCAAAGGAAAAGTGCTCTCTATTACAGATTTAGATTTGTGATCAATATTTGAGAGAAATTGTTATTTTGTGTTAGTAGAAAATGGTTCTGGTCTTTGAGTTCATCTCATGACAAGTTGTAGCAAAAACAAAAATTTTGTGTTTATGTTTTTCTTCAGTATATATAGGGTATAATTGCAAAAATCTCCCACAATTTGCCTCCTATTCTGTTTCTCAAAGCTGGACACTTTCTTCTTTACAGGTCATTTTGAGAAATGATATGAAAACGGAAACTCTTAATTGCTTTTGAATAACTCTTTTGTGTTGTTTCCTCTTAGAAAGAAAAAGACCAACTACTTCATTGTGTCGTTGGCGTTTGCTGATTTACTGGTCGCCTTAGTTGTGATGCCATTCGCTGCCATTGAGTTGACCACTGGTCAGTGGCATTACGGGGAGCTCTTCTGCTTGGTGCGAACATCTCTGGATGTTTTGTTGACCACAGCATCCATTCTGCACCTGTGCTGCATTGCATTAGACAGGTTTGTGTGTAAACACATTTGATTTCCATGTAGTGGGTATGAAATGTAAAACTTTGGACCTCAAACTATATTCACACCGGCTGCAGCAACTCATATTAAAGCGGCAACTTTAATTGAAGTCTATGTAAAGCCTATGTACATGTGTATAGCACGTTCCTGAACATACAACACATGTCTGGTGTGAACGTAGCATTACAGAAAGTCTGCACAGAAACACATTGAAACATCTGTATGTTTCTTATCCAGAAACCAGTTTGTGTGTTTTTTTCCAGATATTATGCTATCTGCTGCCAGCCTTTGGTCTACAGACACAAGATGACCCCTGTAAGAGTGGCTGCCATGCTCAGCGGTTGCTGGCTCATCCCCATGTTCATCTCCTTCCTGCCCATCATGCAGAGTTGGAATGAAATTGGTATCGAAGACATAGTGAGTATTTAGTTCACAGATCACAAGACGGCATATAATCACATGATTGGTAACTCTTTCAAGGCATGTTAGTTTTACAGCTGTCTTTAGAAGGGTTGTTAATGTTACTAAAAAAAAGGTTATTGTTACTCACTACTTGATCCTATGAGTAACTGAGTTTCTAACTGTATTACTCTGTGGTAAAAGGAACTAGTGACCAGGAAAAATATGTTTTTTTCCCCCGTAAAATACTGACAAGCAAAATTGAGATTTTCTTATCAGTTTTCAATAGTCAATTAAAATGAGAACAATAGACATGAATATTTATTTTTTTAAAAAAATCAGTATTTATTACATAGTAGTAAGTATTTTGTTCAAAGTGGCTGGATAGTTTAGTTGGTCTAGTTGGTTAATCAGAGTTCGATTTTCAGGGAGCAGGATGAGCTTCATCCCATGTTGGTCCTTGGGCAAGACCCTTCAAACAATTGCCCAAATATGTAGTCACAAGGGGGCCCGAGTCTGGCTTTCCCTGTCCCTGTCCCTAGCCCGGTTTAAATACAGGGTTGTTTTAGGATTGGAATCCGGCATTGAAATCTCTGGCAAACCATCTATACAAATCAGTGAAAGCTGATTAATTGTCGCAAACCCTGAAGGGATGTGTCGAAAGGTAAACAACAATGACAATAGGGATTGTATTCAAAATAAAAGTAAACATTGAAATAACATAAAGGGCCTTTAACATCTCAGATATCACCGGCGACACTTAAGTAACAGATTAATAACTGTGATTTCAGGGGAAGGGAGGAGGATGCTTTGTTATGTGTGCGTTTTGTTCTCTGGTCATGTTTGGGAGACGTCAGACTGCGATTCGCCCGCCGCTCTGGGTTAGCGGCTGCTGGACTCAGGACAACCGTGTGTCCGAGGAGAGCTCGGCCTGCACACACAGCGGCTTTGGGGCGGGGTGTGAGCTTTTCAAAGCAGAAATGTCGCTCAGTCCTTAGAAACTGTTCAAACAATCATGTGGATTTGTGTTTCCAGTTGTGTCACGACAAAATAAAGGCTGATGTTATTCCCAGATATTTACGTACAGCCAAGATGCAGATTGCAGCATTTCCCGCATAGATTTTATGTTCATCAAACAAGGCTAATATTGTTAGCGCGTGTTAGCCTTCTCTTACTATACCTTGGCTTTTTCCAGCTCTGTTCTTACACAAACAAAAGCACGGACCACACGGATTAAAAATAAAATGATGACTTAACAGGCGCTTCATGATATTCATAACATTAATAAAAGCACGTTTGGAAGATCGTCTCGTATATTACCGAGCTGCTGCATGAATTCATGTGGCAGCAAGGTTTGTTTACTGTGGGACTCATTTCCTCTTCCGGTATTTTCAACACTACTGCGCATCTGGGCGACAGTGGTTAAAAAAATAAAAAATCTTATAAACCATGCACACGGTTTACTAATCATTAGTCCCAGGCTACACAAATTCATATGATTGCTTGCACGGTTTCCAGGGCCCTGAAGTGGCGAAAAAAATTGATTGAAAAAAGACCCAAATCTGGCAACCCATTTCATAGAACTTCCGTACCAATGTGTGCTCTAAAAATAATGTTGCCTGCACTTTAATGACCCCCCCCCCCCTTCAACACACTTGAACCAATCTGGCAACCCAAATAATGACGTTACGCCACTCTTAGCAACAATTGGTCAACATCATTGCATCTGAGCCTGGCACAGTGTGCATTTATGTACGCATTTGTTTCAATAAAGTTGGGAAAAAGGAAAAAAATAGCGCATTTTGTCACGCTGATCAAAGCTGAACAATGCGACAACAAGACTTTATCCATCAGGACCTGAAAAAAGATGAAGAACTTAAACATCAATCACAAGGTAAGTTTGGAGGATGTTGGGGCCGTATTCTTCTCCTGCCTTTCTGTGCAGCTGAGCAATTTACGTAAATACTAATCGATTCGAGGTAAAGTTTGCACATAAACGACCCGTTTGTCTTAATTTCCAATGGAAAACTCGAAAATCTCCCAAATCTCCAAGATGAGGTCGGACATGGCATGACCTAAAACTGTGGAGTGTAGAGAAGAGTAAATAATGATGGTGGCTGATAAATATTTTTGACTCATGTTATCGTATTGGCTAATTGTTTTGCTAACACATATTTAGTGCTTTCTGCATTTTCCGGTTTATTACAGCATAAAAACTGCTGTTTATCTGCTATGGCAGGTCAGGTAGTCTGACTTTTACAACAATGAGTGTGTCTTATAATCTTGCATTAGCATGGAATGTGGAGAATGAAAACTGCCAAATACATATAGGAAATACATGTTTTCATTTATAAATGACAAACAAAATTAATTTTCTAATTTTAAAATTATGAACATACAAAATAATAAATAAAGAAGTGTATAAATGCTTATATTTCCATTTATACTTAAATTAGTGTTCACATTTATTATTTATAAATAGGTACATTTATTTCTTATTTGTATTTTGGAGTTTTGATTCTACATAGTGATGTTTTGCACAGTTCCTTCTCAGCCGACAGTTTCTTCTGCTCTAAAAAGGTATCAAAAAGTATTGAAGGTGGTGCAGCATCCACATCCCAAGATGTTCCTGACATGACTGAAGATGGAATCTCAGGTAAATTTAATACCATGTAAAGTAAATTAAAATAAACAGTGTCTGCATAACCCCTTTTTCATAAACAGCAGCTGAAGAGTATGGAGTCTCAAGTTGTTCATAATTAAATAAATAAATATGATCTTGTGCAAATAGACAATCAAACAATAAATCTCTCATAAATATATAAAAGATCATGAAATTGTGAAAAACCAGCACACAGATTTTAAATGAGCCAGTAAACTATTATTAGTTTTCTGCTATAGTTATTTTATTAGCTTGATCATTGATTATTGTACAATAATCATTCTTGTTTTTAGCTGCAGAAGAAACTCCTGTCACCTTCTGTTGAAAGGGAAAACGTTGATGCTACAGCTGGGAAGTTCAAATCCACCCAATATGGAACCTAAATCAAACCTATTGTTTAATTATTACTTAAAAAAAAGTCATACATTTGCGCGCACACACACACACACACACACACACACACACACACACACACACACACACACAAATGAAGGCTCTGCTTTCTGCATTCTGCTTCCAGCATCACAGTAACTGTTATGTAGATTTGATGAGACTGTTTGACTTTTCTCTCTTTGCTTTTGTTAAAGTTATGTCTCTTGTGTTCCAGAGGCTCAAAGAGAGAAGTGTATGGAAGAGGATCCTATGGGATCCAAAATTCCACCAACCTCAAATCCAATTGGTCCAGCTGAACGGCCAACCACACTCTCTGATGCAATAAGAATGGATTTGGTGCAAAAAGGTCCTTTTCAGACTGAGAAAGACTATGACTTTCCAAAATCCCCCTCATTGAGCTGTTCTTTATTTTGGGTTATTTTATTGTGTCTATGAAGACTGTCATTCAACCAGGTTGGTTCCATTGTAGTAGGTTTAGGGGATGTCATCTGGACTTGGTTTTAAAGTTTGAAGACGTTTTGCCTCTTATCCAAGAGGCTTTGTCAATTCTGAAAAACTTTAAAACCAAGTCCAGATGACATCCCCTAAACCTACTACGATTATTTTATTGTTATTTGATTTTCTATTAAGTTGCTGTTTTTAATAAGTTGGAGTTTTGTAAATGTCGTTTGTTGAGTGCCTAATGTTACAATAAAAATATATACATCTATATACATTTGTCATTCGTATTTTTTTCTTTTCACTTTTAAAATTGGTTTGGCGCCACTAAATGTGCATCCAACATGCAGGCAATATACTGTATTTATTTCTTTAGCAGCAACAATAATACATTCACAAAATGTATTAATAGAGAGATCTCATTTATATTACAACAACAGTTGCATTTTGTTGGTGCTGCTGATCATTTAGAGGGCCCACAACTAAAATTTTGCTTAGGGCCCCGGGAAGACCAGGGCTGGCCCTGCCTGCACACAGTAACAAAGCACCCTCCCCTGGCTCCAAACAGAAGCTACGAGTCAGGCTGCTCTGCTAAGAGACATGCACATGCAATGTGCGCATGATTGTGCAACAGTACATTGATTAATCCATGCGCACGGTTTAGCAATCCGTAAAGGTTGAAGTTTTTGTTAATAAAACATGAACTATTTATGAAATGACTGCAGATATATAATAATAATAATAATGGATTAGATTTATGTGTCCATTATTCATTCACTCATCATTTATACTTGATGATGACAGAGGCGTGGTTGCCAGTTCGCGCCTACAGTCCCTCTCACCATTCACACACCAGTGGAGCCACACTGGAGGCAAGGAGGGTGAAGTGTCTTGCCCAAGGACACAGCCACAGTTGACTGAAGATGCAGGAATTGAACCGCCGACCCTTTGATCATTGGATGACCTGCTCAACCACCTGAGCCACTGCCACCCAAGACATTGATGTCTCTGAGCTTGACAGTTCCCACTCTGCACTGATGTAATCTTCTACTCCAGATTTAAAAATGTGCAGTCAATCACTTAATCAAACATTAATCAAAACATATGAATAATCTTAAAATAACAGAATTCCGATAACTCCTGATGAAATATCTATGCTGCTTTATTTCAATCACTTATTCAAGTAAATTGCTCTTTTCATACACTTTTAAATTTTGATGACATTTGGACATTTCTCCTCTATGCCTGTCCTCGTGTTTAAGTACTAGACTCGTTTTTTAACCACTTCCTTTCATGAGGATCACCACACAAAATTATCTGTGGTATGTGAGGTGTTCTACACCAGACGCTCTTTCTGAGGCAGCCTTGTCAAGACTCGAACCCATGAGCTGCTGACTGTTGTCAGCTCAGGACTCACTGCTCTTTAAAACACTCCGTCAACTGGTATCAACATTCTTTGATTACATTGTTCAATGACTTCATGACTTAGTATTAGTATTTTGCAGCTTTTGTGAGCAAGCCTGTCCTTTGTTATTGACTGCAGCAAGTCAGAGTCATCATGTACTAGTTACATTGTTGGAAACAGCTGCCTGACTAAACTCAATGGGTGTGACACAAGTTAAGTCATTTGAAATAAAATGTTGCTCCTTTTGAACTTCTGTTTTCTTTAATAAAGAATGAATGTAGGACTATAATAATGTGTTCATCAATTTATACTTAATAGACCACATAAATGGGAAAGTCTATTTATTTGTTTGTTTAGTTGTTGTTAACACATTTTTATCCCACCATAAAGCCTGTTCTTCATACCATGCTGAGCAGATTGGCTCATTTTAGCTGCAGGCACGTTAAAAGCTAAAGTCTCCACTTGTAAATGTAATTTATTCTGACCCACTCAGGGTTTTAATTCAGAGAAAAAGTGCAGGCAGAAAGCCAGACAGTATAAACCCATTATAGTGGAAAATGACTTTACAAAGCCTTTTATTACTAGAGACTTGGAGCATTTTACTGTAGGCTGTCTTTGTGTAAAAAAAACGAAAACAGGTGGAAGGTACGAAGCCCTGAACAAGACATAAAAAAAGTTACCTCAAATAATTAGTTTGTGGCCATAAATTATTTTATTGTTCATTTAAATTAACATTATGTGGCCATAGTTTCGTAGTTAGTGCACACACACAGTATTTTGTAGCCAAAATGTAGCAAGTTATTGCATTTTGTGGGCACAAATTAGCTGTTTGTGCCCACAAAATCATGTTTTGTGGTAACAAAATAGCATTTTGTTGGGCATTATTGTATATTGTTTTGCATATAATATATACAAAATAATCTATATATATATTTTTTGCAGATAAAAGAGAGGATATCCCAGACAGGAGGCTTCAACAACACAAGCTGTATATTTCTAGTTAACTGGCCCTACGCTCTGGTCTGCTCGGCTGTGGCCTTCTACGTGCCTTTGGTCCTCATGGTCCTCGCCTATCAGCGCATCTATGTCACCGCCATGACACATGTCCGACAGATTGAGACTCTGCAGCGTGCCGGCTCTGCTCCCACCACCGGCACAGACCCGGTTGTCACTGTGAGGACATCCACTTCCTCAGATCCTCTGGATCACTACCGTGTTAGATCAACGACAGGCTCCTCATCATCTGAGTCGGCTTCTGTCGGAAACAGCCGCATGCGCATAGAGACCAAGGCAGCAAAGACGCTGGCAGTGATAATGGGCTGTTTCTGCCTGTGCTGGGCTCCATTTTTCATAACCAACGTGGTGGACCCCTTCATAAACTATTCTGTTCCTGGGCAGCTGTGGACAGCCTGGCTCTGGCTTGGCTACATTAACTCGGGGTTGAACCCCTTCTTGTACGCCTTTCTGAACCGGGCTTTTCGGAGGGCATTCCTGGTGATTCTGTGCTGTGGGAATGAGCAGTACGCGCAGCAGAGGACCCGCTCCCTCAGACATACCCAGAGACCGTGCTCACCTGCGTCTGCCAACGGAACTTCGATGGCACTCAGGTAAACACACAGCAAAGACACTTTTTTTGTGCACACTGGACAAGCAGGGAAGGGCTTCTTTACTTTTTTCTTTCTTGTTTACCAACGCATGTCCACCACATACAGTAGAAAGAGGCTTGGAGTGAAATGCAAATCTTGTGAATCTTGCTCCAGGCTTTTTCTTTCACAGCTCTATTGCGAAATACAAAAGACGGTGTCATAGAATTCTGGAATTCCAAACTGCAATTAGAAATTCATCATCTATGATTAATTTTTAAATGATTGGCACTTCTGTGAACTAAAGGGAACACCATGTATGTGACACTGTGAAATCAAGGTCCCTGATTGGTCAAAGTTTGACCTGTTATATCTTTTAAAGTGCGCTCAATGGCTGCATGTTTTATACATAAAGCTAAAAAAACAGTTTTAAAATGTACGTAGCTACATGTGAACGCGAGAGTTTTAAATGCGAAATCTGCGTTTACATAGACTTTTCATTGAAAGTGCACTTAATTGTACGTTGCCGAGGGCGGCGTGAACATAACTTAAAATCTAAATGAGCAGTGAGGATGATTACTGTAGAAATAAAGGTATGTTCAATCTCATAAAACAGGTAATGCCATATAAGTGGAAGTGCTGCCCAGACCAATCGTCTTTATCAAAATGACACAGTTCTGCAGCCTTTTATCTTAGACCTAAACACAAAAAACCCTTGATTTAACTGCAAACAACAGCAACTGCATGTGCGATAATGTGGGAGTAGCTGGGTCTGCTAAAGTGAGCATCTGCCTTTAAAGAAAGAATATCTTCAGGTGGGAATCAAGGAGGATTTGTCGCATCGTTCTCAGACATAGGTAGATTCATGTCTGTCTCCTGGCTTCATAATAACGCGAGCTGCCTTTGTCTTCATTTATCTATTGGATTTTAAGACAAATTTAACTAGAAAGAAAATCCTAACTCAGGAGTTTAAAACATACAGTTGAATTTAATAAAGGACTGCATTTACGAAATTTTGAGTGAATTTCTAAAAGTATTACAGCAGGATGTTGATTTATAAGCCTTAGTTACATTCACCCCTGGGGTTGACCTGTACAGAGGGTTTTGGGCTGTCCGGGCTCGTAGAGGTTTGTAGAGAGCAGGAGCTGCATCTCAAGGGGAGGGAGCTCAGGTGTGACTTACAGTTCTCTTGTGGCTCATGCGGATACCTAAAGGGACGTCACGAAAATGGAACAAAGGAATGTCAGTTACATGCACTTAAAACATTCGTGTTCTTATGCCACATTTTAGTCATTAGTAAGGTGCGAGTACCTGCTCCCTAATGACTGTGTGCAATTGCTCCCCAGATGTCCACCTAAACTGATCATCAGTTGTCTAATTTCCTTATTTTTTTGACAGTCAGGCTGTGCGCAAGAAATGTGCCCTAGTCATCTGAACTGCACCTAGGGGCTCCTTGCTCAGTCCACAGGGTTTGGGGGTTAAATCCGTCTGATATTCTAGCGTCTCACCTACTTCCCCTTTCTTGGCTTTGCATGTTGTTTAAGTGTTTTTGCTATGACCTTTTGCTCGCAGAATGCCTGTAAAAAGACAAGAACATTTTTGCACTACAAGCTTGCAGGGTGATTTACGATCTTGATATTTTGGCCAGGTCACCTATACAAGTTTACCCATTTTTTGCCTGGAGACAGCCGGTTTCCACCCGGCAGCAGGACTTTGCTGATGGTGGGGATTTAGTCGAGGGCTGTGTTTTTTTTCTGCTCCTCCAACGTGGGAGGACGGTGAAGGAGGAGGCCTTGCTGTTTTCACTGCTGTAGAGGATAAAGCACATTTCCAACACAAGGTCACACACAAGATAAAATAAAGATGTATTTTGCTTGACAACAGACGTATCCGTGCAGACATATATATAAATGTGTTGAATCTATATACATGTGACACCAAGGACATATATTTTGCCGTGTGTGTATGTACAGTATATCCTGTGTATGTAAAAAAGGATAGAGGAGGATCTGTCTTGAAAACACATTCAAGGTGTCCTCCAAAGAAGAAAATGATTAACTTAGACCGAGAAAGACAGATCATTGAAGAAGACCTCACAATATAAGTGCTCGGTGGCTGGAAGCCTACGTTCACACCGGGCTCTGCAACGTCAAGTGATTACTTCAAGTGACTACTTTCAATAAAAAAATCTATATAAACACGCACCAACCGGAATTTCAGTTAAGTAAACAGTTAAAAAAAACAAAAGAAGGAGAAGCCCCTCTCTGCCACTCCCTGCTTGTCCGCCGTGTGAACATAATCGACTGAATGGCGTTCATGAAACTGCGTATAGCGTGTTCTTGAACACACCACATGCGGCCAATGTATAGTTACCTTCAGTAAACGCATATATATGCGCGTTTGGGCTTCCACATTTATAATTCTCTCTAACTCCTCACTACACAAGTTTTTAGGATCGTTTTTGAGCTCTTCATAGAAAACATGCAGCCATTTAACGCACTTTGAAAGTTGAACCAGGTCAAATTTTGACCAATCAGGACCTGGGTTTGGTAGTGACAGTTCATGGAAATACAAACCATTTGAAAATTGATTACGAAGGATAAATTAATAACTGCAGTTTGTGCCCGGCAGCAATTATATGACACTAAGTCTTTCATTCATCTGAAAAGAGCTGTGAAAGAAAAAGCCTGGAGCAACATTCACGAGACTCACACCGCTTTGACTTTTCTGACCAAGCTTCTTTCTACTGCAGGTACATAGGCTAGTATCAGGTAGCGACAGTCCAGTGAGAGACTATGCTTAGCACGAGTTCTAGTTGTAGTTGGAGCTAAGGATGAGGCAGCTAAAGCTTGGTTGAACACTGGTCTTCCAAAAAGAAAACTACAGCAAATCAGCTTAGATTAATGCATTGTGTCTCATCATGAATTTCTTGTGCGTAGGAGGCAGAAAGGCAAAAACACCGTTAGCTCCGATCTGATCTCCTAAGATCTGTGTCCGACAGAAAACAGACACAATCAGATTACAGCTGACAGAATACCGGAAAGTCAAAATACTGGAAACAACTTTTCATGTCCTTTTTTTCCCAGAAAATCATTGTCCTTTAGGAAAAGTTTTGAGTGGATTCTGTGTGTTGTAGCTTTTTACTTTTAATTATTTTTTAGCCCTGCCATATTTTTTAGCAAACATTTAGTGATATGTGACATTTGACCCAGTCAGTTTGTAATAACTGGGGCTGTATGTGTTTTCTGTCTGTTCTTCCTCAAAATATGACATATAGGACTGTTTAGATTTTCCTCACATTCAGCCTTTTTTATTTCCTATCTGCTCTCTTAATGTAACGCCGAATAAAAAAGTTAACTTCTATTGCAAAACTAAGATTACAGACCAAAAACAAAACTTTTTTAACTAGTAAGAGGAAAAGGTTTAAAATGTCTTAATATTGTAATGCTAGAGAATGACATAGATAAAAACATCCAAACTGTAAAATAAATTTGAGCCACAGCACAGGGGGGGGTCGAAGAAATGACAAAAAAAGAAAGAAAAATGATTATAAAATAAAATTTAGGAATGAGAAACAGGGAGATAAAGAGAAGATAAAGAGAAGACAGAAAATTTAAAGATTTTGTATGCATATATAAATGATGTAAACATGATGTGACCTAAAAACGTGAGATAAAAGATTATCTTTTTAAACTAATCATTTTTTATTATGTATTGATCAATTTCTGAACAATACATAAACCAAAATATTCACTGACTTTATCATCATCCTATTTAAATGCTGCCTTTCTCCACTGCTTGAACTGTAGCTGCACAGGCTTTAGCCCCCTGTGCTCAAACCATGTACTGGAAGGAGGTCACATTTGAAAAAGAGAATGTTTTAGCCAAGCAGACAATTAGTTTAGAGAGACTGCCCTGCAGAACGTAAACAGTCCAGTGTATGATTTATGATGAGACTTGCATAATTTATGATTGTTTGATTGAAACCTCAGAGGCTCCTGACGCTTCTCTGAGGATTTTTCTGAAGCCCACCATCTTTTTTTTCTTTGCTTTCTTTGAGTGTGACGTGCCATTATCTTGTTCTGTTTTCTCATCAGCTACTCGTTTATCACATTTCAGTCAATTCATCTGTTCACAGATATTACAATAAACAGAATCTGTTTTGTTAAAAAAGAAAAGCAAAGAAAAGTATGTTTAAAGCAAATTTGGTTTATGTCTGGTTTGAACTTGTTGAATCAGGTCACTCCACCTATTTAAAGTCTGATAGTTTCCTTCTTCGTTTTAAAATCTGATAACCTTTTATTACCTTAAACCTAGTTCTATATTGAATCAACCTTTAAACATGGACTGAAATAGTGTCTATAAATATTGACTGTGTTTTTTTAATGTCCCAATTTTAAAGAAGACACTCCACCCTCCTTCAGTACCCAGTTTGTCTTGGTTACATAAGACAAACCTAAAGGTACTCAATCAATGATTCAAGAGTCTGGAGGTCTATTCAAGTATGATTCTTTTTTTTTGTATGACTTTATCACCTTCCAATATACGTTTGTCCCATTTTTTTAATTTCAAACATTGTTTTAGTTTTGTTAAGGCTGGAGGTATTTATTTATGTCCAGCTCTTGGAACAGAACAACCCTATGGAGTCTTCCCTTACTGAGAGCTCTCTGTTTACATGCTCACCTGCTAGCTTAAAGCCCATCACATCCCCAACCTAACATTACTGTGCAACAAAAATGCCGAGCAATATTGGAGCTATCCAGTTGTACAGTTTTGAGCCAGATGCCAGCTCAGACGAGGAAAACTAAGACGTTGATGGATCTATTCATCTACAAGTGGATGCATCAGAATGGAGCGGAGGAGGGACCTCATGGCCCGCCCCTGATAGTTTCTATGTCACCAATACAATCTTTTTCAAACTGCATTTTTTGGCTACTCCTGATTCATAACCATTTAATTAAGGTATTCAGATATGCAAATTCGAGTACCGTATTTTCCGGACAATAAGTCGCCCTTTTTTTCATAGTTATGCAAGCAGTGCGACTTATACTCCGCAGCGACTTATATTAGAAATAAATTGAAATAAATACATTTTTAACCCTCCTGTTATGTTCATTTGTGAGGAAGAGAGATGATGTTCCTGGGTCAATTTGATGTATGAGGCATGTTAAGTGTTAAGAGTATACTAAGTGACTCAGAGAATCAGCAAACTATTTTTTACAGTAAGATCTTGAAGGATAACAACATAATATTCTATTTTCCAATGATTTCATAGATTCATAAATGCAATAAAAATGACAACTGTTTCTACAAATACAGGATAAAAACAGAGTATTATTTGGCCAATGATGCTTCATAAAAGGAATAAATAAATAAGTATGAAAAAGAATTACTGTGAAATTATGAGATAAACAGTCTGCTATGATTGTGTCATATGAGGTTGTGAAAGTTATTAGTTCTTGGTCTCGGATTTTGGCAAATATATTTCCTGTCAAAATGCGACATAGTCCAGTTCGACTTATCTGTGTTTCTTTCTACTTTATAATTCATTTTTGGGCAAGTGCGACTTATACTCCGCAGCGACTTATTCCCCCCGAAAATACGATACTGACTTTTAGAGGCAGAATATGAAGCACCTTCTTCTATTGATTACATTTTTTGTAGTGTTTTACACACAGTCTTTTTTTTTATTAAATGCTCCAACAGCCTGTTGGTCTTATTTATGACAGACACTGCTTACACAAAATCGTGGGAAGGAAATAAAACTTAATGAATAACTGTCACTTTGATTGTGTCATATGAGGTTGTGAAAGTTATTAGTTCTTGGTCTCAGATTTTGTCAAATATATTTCCCGTGAAAATGCGACTTATAGTCCAGTGCGACTTATCTGTGTTTTTTTCTACTTTATAATGCCTTTTTTGGGCTGGTGCGACTTATACTCCGGAGCAACTTATAGTCCGGTAAATACGGTAATTTTCTTTATACATGTATTTCATCATCAGAAAAATGCCCATAACATTTTAAAAACATCAAAAACACATTTTCTATTAGAGTGGGTCTTAAAAGCTGGGAGAATCAGCTTTTTGTTGACATCTGTCACTACACATGGTAGCTCAACAATTGTGTTGTTTTCTATCTCATCTATGATGGTGCACTAATTTGTTTAGCTGCCTTTACAGGACTCTGATTTACTTGAGGTGTTGGAGGAAAGGAACAAGGTCTGATTGGTCATTGTGTTCTGTTAAAATAAGTTAGTCCCTGCTAACTGATGGTTTAGATTTTGTGCTAAATCTGCCTTTACTTCCTGGCTGAATCATGACCCTTCCACCACCATGTTTTATAGCTAGTATAGGAATTGACCAATCTAATACACGTGAGCCTCTATTCTCACTCTAATCTTCTAAATCACGTGTCAAACTCAAAACCTGGGGGCCAAATGTGGCCCGCCATGTCATTTTATGTGGCCCGCGAGAGCATAAAAGTTAAAAGTTAATTTCTTAAAAAACAAAAACAAATGTGTATTTATTCAAATCTAAGGGGAATCGGACTGGAAATATTGGATTAGGGAAAATATACATTAGGACTTAAACACTGTCCATATAACCTAACCTAAAAGAATAACATTTAAAAGGATTTATGTTAGAGTAACAAGCAAACACATGTTTTCTATGCAACTGTAATTGTTACTTTAAAACGTTATGATTAATAAATAATGAGTTATTTAGCATTAAGGAGTAGTTACATATATTTTTTATTACATTTAGTTACACGTATAAGTTATAACTGGGCCTTTGAGAACAGCCACAATGCTGATGTGGCCCTTGGTTAAAAATGAGTTTGACACTCATGATCTAAACCTTTGATTCAGGTAATCAACAGGAGCTAGAGCAGGGATATTTGTTAGTAGGACATTTGCCCCAGAGGCCTGGGATTGTCTGTCTTGTGATAAGGTTTTTGAATTGAAAGGTTTAAATAGATCCCAAGTGATTATGGATTGAAAATTGTGATAATTGTGTTTTATTCTGTTTAGATGCAACTTGACAATCTAGAACTATAACAGAAGATAAAGCAGCTTTCAGATCTTTTCCATCTTCCTCTGTAGAGCCCGTAGTTGGCTTGCACACCTGAAGCAGTTCTTGAAATTGTTTGTTAGTTGTTAGTACAATATCCGGTTTAAACAGGTCCTCTTGGTGCAGTCATTGACTAATGAACTTTAACCTTAAATAAGACTTGGCCAACCCAAAGTCTGAGTCAGAGTTCTGCGGTTTTCTTGTTGCCTTTTTTTGGTTGTTTCTCTGAAAATCTTGTGGTCCAAGAGTGAAGTAAACTCAGTGCCCCCTCCTAGAAAGTTTTAAAACTTTCTAAGAATTTTTGACACTTGTGAATGATCAACCCCAATGGAGAGAATTGGACACCAAATTATTTGGACGTTTCTATATCACCCTTTCCGGATGGGGATAATTACACATTTTTGCTGTTGCTAATTTGTTTAAACCTATTAATTTTCTGTGAATGCTTCTTCTATATAAAGCATCTGGCTACTTATTTTTAAAATTTGTATAATTTTAAACCATCCAAACAGATTTTGTGAAATTATATCAAGATGAACATCTAAAGCTTTTTGGGTATGAATAAACAAACTGCTCAGACTTTGACAAGAAGATGTGTTCAAGACCCTCTAGAAGCTTGTAGGGGGTTGGTTGTCTTTCGACCATCTTAAACCATAATACTAAAACCCATGTCAGGTGCGGAAAGTGTGGGCAAAACTTGAAAACGTGGCAGGAGACAGACGTGGACTAGACAGTCAGGGAAGAGACGTTAATGGACCAGCACAGGAGGAAGGCAGGGACAAGACTTATATACAGACAGGGCAGACAAGACACAGGTGAACATGATCAGGACAGATTGGGAAAAAGGAAGTAAAACTCAAAAACATGACAAAACAGGAAACTTTTCAAAATAAAACAGGAAACAGAACTCAAACATGACAGAACAAGATATAAAGGAAAAACCAATACAAAAGAAACCCAAACCATTACAACCCAAATACCAAACCTGTTTTGTTTCCTCCTCAGTCATTTAGCCATCTAAGTGAAATGACTGTATTAAATTTAAAAAATAAAATCACAAAAACCACAAATAATTTGAGGTTAAATGTGTTTTATGGATCATAATTAATAAAATAGTTTCTGTCCTTTTGAGGAAAAGACTCCATGATTTTACTCTAAGATAAAAAGATGGAAGAGGAATGAAAAAAATAAGCAGGGAGATTCTCTACACAAAAAATTGACCATAACAGAGTATTCTATGTATTAATTAAGGAACCCATTGTTTGTTCTTTTTTAAATAACAGAAGTACCTTTCTATACAGTGACATGCAAGTAATAGATTTTGGGAAGTAAATGAAAGTTTTGTTTTTTTCTAGCTTCCTCTAAAAAGGACAATTAAACCAGATTACGGTAGGAATGGCAAACAAACAGTGTGCTCGTAATTAACAAATTTTGACTACATGGAAATAATTTTAAGATATTTTCAATTTAGTTAATCTACTGAACGCCACGCATATGTTTTGTCTAAAGTTAAAATCAAATTCCTTTTAGATTGTTGTAATGCAGTTGCAGAGTACAGTCTACTCTTCCATCAGGAGTCATTTCAGGTGTTTTTTACATCATACAATATCTAAACTTGCAGCCAGACAGCCTCCCTGTGAGGCAGTGTGGGTATGTCTAACCTGGAGGATGACGTGTGGCAGACCAAGGCACCAGATCCTCTCAGAGAAGCTGAAGAATGGATGGATGGATGGATGGAAATGAGTCAAAATTGTGTTAGAATTTAGGAATCCTTCTGCAGGTCTGAAAGCTTTGCTGCAGATTATCTTGAGCTGAGCTGCATGGACTTTAAACACTGTAGAATATCTGTACCCATGTGAATTAGATTAGGGGCAGGTCTGAAGATTATTTTTATTTAACGTCTTTCTTGTCCATCTGCATTGTGTTTGTTTAGCAAAGCATATCAGAAAACAACAGGCTGTAAAGTCACACATTCTTTTTGTTTGCTAAATCTTCGCTCTAAGAAATGTAGAATTCCCAAGTTCCTCTCTGCTTCTTGATGCCATTCAGACTTCTCAACTTTACAATGCAGTTGTATTTCATGGCTGCACACAGACAGCTTGGCTAATCTTTAACTTTTGAGCTTGTTGTAGCTGCAGGTAGATCACATACTTTGCATTTCTCAGTCTGCCCAAAAGGGAGCAAAACAGATGAGAGACAGGCACACCTTAAATCTGACTCAAATGCAGGCGGTGAGCCTGTGCTTTCAGTGCAGCTGATATTTAATATGAGTTTGAGGTTCTGGCATCCTCTGGATTTGTTCATTCATTACACATTTTCCTCACTCTGATCATGTGTTTTTGCTTAGAATGCGATCTACAGAAAAACCTCCCCCCAAGGAGGAAGCATATATAGTCATTTAACTCAACCTGAGTTGTTTCCTTTGAAATTGGTTGTTAAGTTCAACTTCAGCAGATCCTTCTGTGGGCCAAACTGAACATTACTTTACTGCCCCCTGTTGCTTTATGAGTCATAAACCTTCTTGTCGTTCTCTGCTGTGTGCATGGGTGTCAGATCACTCAGCTCTGAACAGCTTGATTAATAGCAGGAGACAATCGATCTGTTAATTTGCTTTTTCACTTGGTTTTCAACTTTTTTGTGGGTTGTAGGCGGAGAAGGAGGTGAAGTCGTGACTTCTTTTTTGGTCACTTAAGTGTCAAGATAGATATCCATGGAACGGGACATGCATGGTGCAGTGTATATGATGTTCAAAGGGTTATAGTGTTTTTCTTAGCTGTACTTTGCATTCATTCTGGGGTTTGATAAGAGCGTTTTGCTGCTTGATGATGGAAAAAAAGTAAAGCAGGGGTGTCAAACTCCTGGCCTCGAGGGTTGGCCTCCAGCTGGTTTTCCAGGAATCTTGCCCTATTGCCTTAACACACCTGGATCAGGCAATAAGGAGCTTCAATGGCAGGTTGGTTGGAAAACATGTTGGATGCCGGCCCTCAATGTCTAGATTCTGACACCCCTCGAGTAAAGGTTCTATCTATCTTTATGTCAGTGTAAGGCTCTCTCTTAAAGTACGGTATTTACAAGGTATTTAAGTGGTAATTATATGGTACTTTTGTTGCTCCTACTGTGTACTTATCTTGTATTTGTGTGGTACTATATAGTTCATACCTAATTGGTACTACATGGGTTTTTACTAGAGGTGTAACAACTATTTGAATTAATCAATGAATCAATTTATATTCTTCCAATCCAACCAGACCCATCTGTGGTGGGTAGTAGTTTGTAGTGTTCGTGGCTTCATTGGGACCCCATAATTCCTAAAGTCATATAAGAAAGTTTTTAGTGTCTATGCACTTTGTTGTGTTTTATTTCTATTGTTGTTGTTTGTCTTAATATCTACTCTGAGGTATGCAATCTCAACTTTTTGTTACGATAGATCAGGATGACCAAGAAACAGGACCAAACATGGCTGAGTGAAGGATTTGTAATTTTAATAATAAATGGTGCCTTTGCAGGTGGAAAACAGACTCAAAAAGACAAAAAAAAATCAAAAACGAGCATATCAAAAAAACACTGGCCACTGTGTTGAGAAGCGATAGCCATAAGAAACTGAACTTAAAAGACACTCCAATACCAGGGACTGAAACAGCACCACTCCCTGGAGAAGCACAGGTGAGTGACCTCCTGGAGAAACCACAACCCATCTTCACAGAAACCAAATAAGAGCAAAACCAAAAGTAAACTGACAGACTTTGTTACATTTATGTTTAGGCCAACAGTTTTCATTTTAAAGGCCTATTTCATGTTATTCCTAAGCCTTTTATAGCAGCATGTCTACGTTTTGCCCACAAAAAAGAAGACAAGATGGATGTGCATATTGTGCATATAAAAGGAAAACATTCAGCCAATCACCGCTACCTTCACAGAGAAAGTGAGTGTGTGTGTTAGCTTGGGAGTTAACACACACGTGTTAACACAGCCCTTTCCCTGTGCAGACTCTTCCTGAAAGGGGCTGTTCTCATTTGTCGACGTCACAATGTGACAACCTGCTCATTTTCCTGGATTAGGGGCTAGTGTTCTGAGAGCAGGGTTTTAGAGGAATACTCAGAAGTGCGTGAATGGATCAAAATACTGCTTTGGTGTTTTTATTTGCAAGATGTGAACATTATAATACACTTGAAAGTTAAAAAAAATGATTTTGAGTGGTAGAGGCCCTTAAAACTATTGGATCACTTAAGCATTTGGATCCTTTACAAAAGTTGGTACCTGGTTGGTTCTGTTAAGATGCAGACTCGACTGTTTCCATGTTTCCAACAAACCAACTCTAAAAAGAAAAACAGCTAAAATCTTATGCTTGATAGAAACATTGGCTTTGATGCGTTTAGCTTTATTCACACACAGTCTGAAAGCAGCCTTGCATTATCAGCTCCTCCATCTCTGAGCAGGAAGCGGGTCGGTTCAACTTCAGTGCAGCGGCAGAGGATCAGGTTGGAACCTAAGAAAGATGAAATCACTCTCAGTCTGAAGGAAAACACGCTCATTTCAGAAACAGGAGTGTTTTTTTATTAATGCAGGAGCTTTTATGTGTGACTGCAGTCATGCTAACCTTCGGTTTACACAAAGTCTGTATCAAGATGCCTCACAGATGAACACTTTCCAGTAAGCGGTCTAGATAAAAAATGAATAAAATGTGAGGGGCTGTAAGCCAGCCGAGTGAATGCAAACAGATGGACGTCGCGATGGGGACAGGCTTACAGTTTTTCTCAGTCACTTTAGTACAATTCTCAGATCAGAATTGAAGTTTGCAAATACGTGTGTGCATTTCTTAAAACAATTTGTACAAACAGCAAAACACTATGGATTTCTTGCAAAAGCCTATAACTTGCTCAAAATCTTTAGTTCATCTCTCAAAACTAAATCTTTATGTCATTGAACATGTCAGTGCCATCAGAATGTCAAGTCCTTGTGTCATTGTCTACGAACAAGACAGTCAAATGACTTAGTCATGTTGTCAATATAACTGTGTACTTTAGAGGGAGGTTCTGATGTAAACTTTGGCTAAAGTTTTGATGACAATTATTGTAAAATTTAAGTTACACCTTTTTTGTTTGATTGCAAGAGACTGGACAAGATTCACATTTACACTTTTATTGTTCATATTGTAATTTGTTGACAGACCATGCCATACCAACATAGAAAAAACCCACTGCAAACAGTAACACAAAGGGAAAAAAAGATAAGACAAAATTCTGTACAAGAGTACAGGCAGTGCAGTTGGAATTGGTGTGGTCTTCCTTCACCTGTTGTCGTTCCTGTATGTTAGGCCACAAATTCTCATCCACATCACAGCGAATATCCTCTCTTGCAATGCAGCAAAATATGTTTGTCACATTATGACAACTTGGTCAACCATTTTGCAGTTAATGACTTATAAGATGAACTAATGATTAGGTGTTTTGAGGAGTAAGACTATTGCACAGTGAACTATATAATACATTTTGATCAACATGATATAAACAATTGATAATGTAGCAAAGAGCAGAGAATTGTACATAATCATTTGCATGGATGGACCAAAGCAATTGCAACTTGTTCAAAGAATTAGAAACTGCTTATATGATTCGCACAAGTGACATCATGATGTGAAGATTAAAAAAAATAGTTTTGGGAATTTCATTCTGATGTGAGAATTGTACTAAAGCGACTGAGAAAAACTGTAATCCGCACCAACAGTCCTGCCACCAAAGTTTCTAATGAACTTCTGCCGCTCTGAAGAAACTAGGTCCTAGAAAACGACACTGGTTTTTGTATTTTGGTTCAAAACTTCAGCCTTTAAAATTTTTAAATAAAAAATTAAAAGGCTATAGTGATTGAATCAAGATTAAAAGGGGTGCCCATAATGTTCAAATTAAACATGCCATTTCTGTCTACTATAGGATCTCTTGATATAATGTCAGGTCAGTGGAAAATCTGTTTATTTGTCCTCAGTAACAACAAAAAAATACACCAGCATGAGAACCACGAAAGCACAAAGAGTAGTGTGGCTAGCACATATGTCATGTGCGAGGAGCCCAGACAAAAGACAGGAAGTGACATTGTTTATAAGACTGAAAGATTCATTTGAGAGTTTTTTTTTATTTTACTATCCTTTGAGTGAATGAGTGTCGGTCAGTGTAATCTCTGTTTCTTGTCTCTTCAGTCACAGTGAACATGGAAGCAAACTCTTGCTGGTTCAGAAGTAGTGTTTTTTTTCCAGGAAGAGCTGATGCCTTTCTGGCTCTAACTGTGTTAGAGATCACTATCATTTCACTCTCCTAGCAGATAGATTTCTATCAAACTCGGAAGCCTTGTATCTGTGAATGTGCGAGAGAATCAACTCATGGACACTAATGTATAATTTGAAAAGCATGAAGGGTTTTTTTCTTCCTAAAATGCACTTTTTGTTCTAAAAATTCATTTTCAGTACACATTACACAGTGTTTTCTAGAGTATTGTCACAGAAGCTAAAGAATGCATAATAAAGAAGAAAAGATCATACATTAGTAGCTCTGGAGCAGGGGTGGTTATTACGTTGATAGGATGTGACGGTAGATCGCGGGCCATCAGAGATAAATATACAAAAAGTAGAGATAGATGTAGAGATAGATAGATAGATAGATAGATAGATAGATAGATAGATAGATAGATAGATAGATAGATAGATAGATAGATATAGATAGATAGATAGATAGATAGATAGATATAGATGATGATAGATAGATAGATAGATAGATAGATGAATGGAGGAAATAGATAGATAGATAGATAGATGAATGTAGATGAATAGATAGATAGATAGATAGATAGATAGATAGATAGATAGGGTACCTCTCTCACCCTTCATGGGTGGTTTTCTCACAAAAGGCCTGGAACTTGATGGTCAGCTTCTCACATCAAAGTAGCTTGCACTGCGAAAGTGTGGAGCACCTTGAGCAAATCGCCAAACGGGCGTAATGGTGCGTGCTGAGTATTATTATCAAATTCGCATGTACTGCCTCTTTTGGGGTGCGTCATTTTGATCCTTAATGTTTGTGCAAAAATATGTTTATAAACTGTAAAACCCCATCCATGTGGGAGGAGCTACCGTCAAGTAGCTACATGGAAGCATTGACTTTACAGTACATCTCATGTACAATGTATAGAAGACAATGATGACATTGAGAAATCAAATTTATATTTTGAAAACAAAGCATCAATAAGCATGTGTGATCATCTGAGTTCATGAGATTAGTTTATTCCTTCTGTTTTTACACTAATCTTTACCTTCTACTGCAGGAGCTGCATCTGATGAATGGCGATTTTCCCAGTTTGATGACTTGCTGTCCCTAGTCTGACGAAGCAAAAAGAAAAACAAGAAATGATGTCTCCATACAAATGAGAAAAATATCACAAAGTTCAGGAGGAGAACAATCATATTCTCCTCCCTTTGAGTTTGGTTTGTGCTGTCAGCCCATAGCAAAGCAAAACTGAGAAGATGAATCTAGTTTCTGCATGTCACATTTACGTCTCTAGACATAAATGAGAACTGTTTGAGACAAACTGCTTTTCTCGATCTTCTCAAACATTTCTCCTGAGAAATAAGTCTCAAAGTGAGCAAGCACTATTTGAGATCTCAAAATTCTTTCACAACTGTCTCTTCTCCAGATCTCAATTAAGAAAAATAGGCCATATTATCTTGCGCTCAGAAGTATGTCTCAATTTGATATCCTTGCTTCCAAATCCTATCTCGAATGCGTCTCAGTGAAAGACATAAAGGGTTTGTCTCTCGTTGCTCAATAATTTAGATCTTGTTTTAGCCTCTTTTTTTGTCTCAGCAAAAAGAAAAATGAGAATAGTGCAAGCCCTAAAATGAGTCTCATGATGACAAGCATTACAGTTCATCTCTGGAAAATATTTTTATTTATTTTATTTATGTTCAGCAAAAAAGTTGTATGTTGCTTACATATTTATATAACGCAATTACAATTTCAAGAGAAAAAAAGTTAAATCATTAAGACGGTCATGTCCTCCAAAGACATATTTTTGAAACTTTTTAAAAAACATGGGGAAATTTCAAGACAACGTTGCAGTGTCGATTTAAAAAACTTTTTTGACTGTAGATAAACATAAATGACAAGAATGTATGTTGGAGTTAGCTAGTACTGAGTTTAGTTAAACACAAACACGCATGCACTGTAGCACACATGCATACACGCACAAGTGCATATACTTTTATATATGTTGATGAGTGCAAACATTTAACACATTAATGTCTGAACTAAACAATAAGGACATTTGGGATCAAGAATTTGGATGCATAAAGTGAAAAGAAATGATTTTACATTTTGACAAAACAAATAAAATACATAATAAAAATAATCAAATAAAATAAATCAACTTTAGGGTGGTACAGATTTATGGGAGTTCAGTTTTGAGTTACTTTATCTTTGTCTTTAAATCCCCCTTCCTTTTAGCCTTACAAGCTGAAAAATATTTCCTTTTTCTTGGTTTTAGTCTGCATCATGTGAACAAACAGAAATGGAGTAACCCGATTTGAATTTTAAACTGTATCACAGCCTCACGTGACACAGATTTCTGATTGGTTGATCACAGTGGGAGGGAAAACTCAGTGGAGTGGCGTCTGTGAACGGAATCTGCAAGCGGGAGAGTACAGAGAGCAGTGACTTTTGAGCATTTATCGTGGATTTTCTCTTTGTTTTAACAATCATGGGATGAATCTCCAGCTTTTTTTGCTTGTCTGGAAAAAGATTCGGTAAAATCTTTGAAGTTTGCACAGTAAGTTCGTTCTTTCTTCCAACTCTGAACTCAGTTGAATGCTAAAGCTTTACTAAACCTTTAGTAAGGTGTTTTTAGCTAGCTCGGTAGTACTGCAGGCGTCCTGGGCCACTGCAGCGATTGGCTTTGGCTGTATAAGTAATTATTACATTTTAAAAGGTTAGCGATGTGCTTTGTAGTGAAAAATAGACATATTGTAGAGTTATTTGCAGTGCAGAGTTTACAGAATGAGCCTCGATATTTTTCCAAACGCGTGCTCGTGCTGTGAGTGCTAAGAAATGCTTGGAAGACATTTTGCTCTTCAGTTAAGTCCGGGTCTGCAGGGTTCATCCATTCACAGTGTGACGACACCACAAACCATTTCAATGTACAAACTTTAAAAAGTGCAGTTTCACTGTATGTTCAATTTTTACACTGTAAAAACCTTTTATCTTGTTTAAAAGATCATCTTGCAGACGTTTGGCCTGGCATGTCATCTTTAAAACTGGTTATATATGTGTTTAGGTAAAGTCATCATTAACTGCTCACATGTCTAGAAAGCATAATCTGAAAATTTAAGTATGCATATTAGGAAAACATATTCTCAGCCCTCTGTCAGTGGTGGAGATGTTTAGAGAAACAGAGATGTAGCTAAATAACGTGTCTTAAACACTGATATGTAGGAGGATTTTTAGTAAATCCATATGGCTCTTTTAAAAACCTTTCCAGACCTTACTTTGTGCTGTATAAAATGTGTGTATATGTTTTTTTTCCCTCTCTGATTCAAGGTGATCTAAATTCTACACGTGAAAATGAGTGAGTCAGAGATCCATGTTCCTCCCACACCATTATAGATATACCAGAGCCACAGAGAAGACATCTTGGAAGAACCCTTGCAGTCCATTGGAATAAATGGAGGTTGTATGAGGATTCTGATTCATAGAAGGCTGACTTGCTGCCACCTGTTCAAGCCTGGAAACGTCTTGCTTTCTAGAAATTGAAATGTGAGTCTCAATCATTACAAATGAGTTTTGTAATGCACGAAATATGAATATGAATGGGTGCTACTGGCTGGTACAGTGTAAACTTAATACCCACTTATACTGTTTGTTTTTGTTGCAGACCAGAGCGCCAGAGAACAGCGCATCATCATCTGTTGAGACCTCACCAGCTGCAAGCATATCATACTTCCAGAAGCAGAGGCTATTACATATTGACTGGGAGGCTGGCTTTGAAATTCCATAGATACATTTCTGTGAGGAATTTGTGTGCAGTCTTTGGAGAGGAAAGGGACACAGCCCCAAGACTAAGGAAGAAATGGTTTGCCTCTGGTTGCAGAAATGATGAAAGCAAGACGTTTTTTCAGACTCTAAAAGACTGCAGATGATGCAGGGAGAGCAGAAGCTGCTCAGAAGAGAGATGATGTTAAAGGGCAACTCATATTCTGCTCTGCTACTTTAATGAGAGGAGGATGCCATGTTCTTGTAGAAGATGCAGGCGGAATTCAGCTCTGCTGGAGTGCAGTTGACTCAACTGTTATTGTATGTGGTAAATAAAGTTTCAAATGATAAATGATTCTAGAGGTTTTTGTCTTTGTACACTGTACATGGTGACATGTTTCTTTATCATTGTTATGTCTTTAGGACAGTCTTGCTTTTCCCCAAAAGAGGTTCATGCTGAGTTGCGGGCCACGCTCCATCACTACACAACAACATTGCAGCACTGTGCCTGATGTTCAGAAGCTACTTCTGCTTTATCAGTCATTATCCAACTGAGCTGGCTTCAACCCTGGAGTTTCTGCAAAGGTACACACATATTTATGAGAATTGCTGTCATGCAATTCATTTTTGGGTGTGGTTAGTTAATCATGATCTGCAGTTAATTATTCTAATTAATCTTGTATTAATCTAACTCTGGGCTGCTCATCCCTGGTCCTTGAGATCTACCAGCCTGCCTGTTTTCCAACTCTCCCTGAATTGCTTGCTGCTGATTACCTGGACCAGGTGTGTTCATTCAGTCAGAATGTGGAGACATCTGATTGAGCTGATCAATAGCAGCTAGCAGGGCTTGAATCTGGAAAACAGGCAGGGTGATGATCCCAAGGACCAGGAATAAACAGCCACAACCAAACTTAAATTTAGCTTTGAAAAACTTTATTTTGGGGTAATTTGATTTAAATAGCAAGATTGTCACATTAAAAGAAATAAAATACAATTTAAAGGGTGGCTTTATAAAGTTTTCTAAAGTATAACAGACTTTTTCCAGCAACTGCTTGCCTTCCATACACTAAGGGTAATTCTTCAGTCTCCAAACAGAACAAAGACGTAAACAGTCATCTATTTAAAAAACTAATGGAAATATTCTGAACAATCCAAAAATATTGACCACAAAATTCTTAATCATACTATAATAATATATATTGAATTTAGAAATATCTTATTTCACAGTTTGCCGTCTGACAGTCAGCCTCAGCGTCCCAATTAAGACAAAGGGTATTATTTTTTCCACTGAAACCAATCATACAAAATGTAGCTTTTTGATCATTTCTTAATGTTTGATCTGGACTGTATCATTGAAAAATGAAATGAAACAGATTTGAACCTTATTTGTTAAATAGGTAATACCCATAGTATGCTGCATTTCAATTCTTTTAACTGAAACAGATGTCCTCTCAAGCGAGTGTGGCTCCTTTAAGGATAATGCAGTAATCAGACAACATTATACGCTGCTTTTTATAAAACTACAGTTTGCCTACAGCTTGAAGTGTTATCTCTGTATGTCACGGTCTATTATCAGTTTACTCATGCAGATTTTATTGTTCTTGTCTTACAGCTCATGTCCTGAGATCTTCCACTCTACCTGGTTGGGAACAAATTGAAGAGGCCAAACTCACGAAAGCCTTTGTCAACAAATGCAGGAGCAGAACAGGTTCTAAGGCGACTGCTATGATCTACAGTATGCGGACTGGTTTCTCTTCCATCTTTTTTCTTATTTTTTGTCTTAATTTGGTTCTCAAATTGGTTCATGGATTTGATAGTCTGTAAGTTTCAGAAATGTTTTTATCAGGTACTTTTGCAGGGTTACATAATCTTGTTTTTTTTTTCCTTGTACCTCAGCAGTGCTGTCAGTGTGTTTGTTGTTTAAAATCTGGAAGTATTCATGACCAGCATGTCAACCAGATTGAGTACGCCAAAGTTCATATACTGTAATGCATTTAATATTTTAAAAAGTGTCTAATACTGCTACCACAATTCAAATGCTGTACTGATGATGGTGCTGCCCAAATAAAGTGTAAAGCATTTACATTTCTAGTATTGTTTTTACTGTTACTGTATATCAGTGGTCTCCCCATATGGTCCTTGAAGGTCACTGTTCTGGATGTTTTAGCTGTTTTCCTGCTCCAACAGATCTGCTGCAGTGGTTGAATTTCCTCCTCAAGTTCTGCAGGAGGTGATTGTCCACCTGTTGATTCACATCTGAGAACAAGAAACATCTAAACCCTGCAGGATGGTGGCCCTTGAGGACCAGGATTGGCGACCACTGCTATAAAACTAAATTCTCTTTTGTTTCTCAAATATATCTCAAATATCATTCTCATTAGCGGCTTTGGTAAGACATTCCAGAGGAAATGATTCAGACATGAAAGAGACATCAGACGGAATAGCGATGAGATCTCTTTTTGGGGACTCATTCTTTCTCAGATTTGTCTCATGGGCGTCTTAGGGTCGTGCCACTTCTTAATTGGTGCTCAAACAGTTGTCTCAACTCAACCTCATTTGTCTCAGTGATGTCTTTTCTCATTCTTGCTTAACTCTGCTCTAAGGGGACCCTTAGGAGCAAGGATTCAAGCTAAATGATCACAGAATGAGGAAATACAAAATCATAGAGCGCTCAAACTGATCTCAGGAACGAGATCAAGCAACATTTTGAGCAACAGATTTTCCTATGGGAGTAGCAAATGCTGATTTACACACTAAAGTGCCCTCTAGTGGTTGTAGCAGGAAACAACCACCAAGGGCAACTGTTGGTAGGCTGAAAAATAAATCACTACTTAACCACTATTTATTTTTCTAAAAATCATATAACTCGCACCTGAGTATATATTACCCTAGCCAGACTATATAACTAATCATGACTTATACTCAAAAAAATAAATTAAAAAATCGTAATTGCTTGAAATCTGGGTTGTTAAGAAACAAAATGGGGAAGTGCAGCCTCCTTTGTGTGATTTTGCTCAACAACTCAAAATCTCCAAATGTAAAGCATTCTGGTCACACGCTGTCTTGCTATGTTCAGCTAAATGCTGGCATGTTATCCTGCTGAGCTGCTGCTCCGCTTTCTTGTGGGAAAGCACATCTCCTCTTTTTTTTCCCATAAACTTACCGTCCTGGCTGCCTATGGTCTGAAAGTGAGGAGATAAGAGGGAAATCTGATTATGTAAAGTCCCTCAAAGATATCAGGCCAAAATTAAAGGAACACAAACCCATCCTCTATCTGCTGTTGATCTCCATGAAGGTCACGCTACTTCAGATGATGCTTTGTACTCATGTAGCTTCAATTAGAAAGGGGACCCTCATGTTGACTTACAAAAATAAGAATAATTGCATACGGAATGTTAACTATTTAAATGACTCATTTAGTCAAGTAAAGCTTAGAGAATTTCTAACGTTCTAACGTTTTTACGTCTCAAAGAAGTAAACAGAACCAGACACAATTTGTTTAAATCCCCCCAAAGAAGATAAATTCCTCTCAAAGTAACGATAATCTACTGTTATTGTTGTGCTTTTATACAAATTGTGGAAAAAGTAAAATGAAGATGTAGCCAGTGGTTAAAGAGAATAACAGTAAAGCGGACAAATGTTTTTACTTTTTTGAGGTAAAAAAAAAAATCTGGTTATCTGGTAATGCATTTTTAAAAATCATGTAAAATAAAAAATTGTTCCTTTAAAAAAAAGGCAGAAAAATCTTTTAGAGATTGTTCTATATATACTAAATTTACCACTGGGGAGTTCATAGGTGATAGAATCAAAACCAGTTGGCATAAAGAAAATTTATATTTACTTAAAGAAAGGCGGGGGAATGAGTCATATTAACACTTAGTGTAACCCTTGTACTATCCTAGGCACTTTAAAATTGGGAGTTGGGTCATCTAGACCCACTAGACAGTGCTCTGAACCTTTTTTCTTCAATAATTTGTGAACCTCACTGGTGTCCATGGATTACATGAAATCTTTCCACCTTTATCCACCTTTGTCATGGTAGGGAGAACACGTCAATGCAAAGGTGGGGTTATCTAAGATAGCACACGGGTTAAGCAGAATAGAAAATACCTCAGAGAAGAAGAATAAAGCCTAAACACAAGCAAAGAACAGGGAATTACATGATGCTAATAACAGAGAAAGAGTAAAAATCTGGCTCACACTTAAAGCAGCAGATAAGGAAAATATCAAAAGCAGTTCTGCTAAATGAACCAAGTCTGAACAATTAACACAAAACCTAAAACAGCAGACCTCATCAAAAGATTTACTTCAGTTATATTTTGCTGTCTTCATAAAGAATTGTTTTTGAACATGAATGTTTTACCCTGTAAAAGAGAAAAACATTCAGCTGTGTTCCTAAAGTAGAAACTCTCAAACACGTTACTGCTGCAGTTAAACTGGGTTGATGAAATTCTTATTTAAAAAAGTGCAGCACAAAAATGACAAGACAACAAACTTTTTTTTTATTTGACAGAAACACTAGAACAATAGTTTAAATAAAAAAGAAAGTACTGCTTATGGAAAATTCTCTTTTTTTTAACCTGGTTTTGAATAGTATAAATATTTAACCATAAAGCCTGTTTTATTATTATTATTTCAGTGCTTTGAGACAATTTTATTAATCATCATGAATGTTTTATATTTTAGGCAAATACTATTTGGACTACTTTTAAGTGTTTAAATGTGTACTACTTAGTTTAGACAATTTTGTATTTTATGACAAGAGCTACTGAGAATATTTTGGTATTGATGTCCTGTTGGTTGTCAGATATCCTTACTATATCTAACCTAAATCAGGTTTTCAGTTTGGAAGAAGACAGGGCAGGAAGAAGTGGAAAAACAGGACACTGGGCCTGAAGGAATGGGATTGAACACCACTTATTGAAATATAAAATAAAAAAAACTTGAGTCTATATACTGTCCGTGCTTCACAGGAAGTGTACTTAAGTGGTATCCATGACTGTGACACTGCTGTGTCAGAGGGAGGAATTAACGTGGCTGAAGCACAATAATTGAAGTGCTCACCTGTTGTTTCTCTGCAAACACGTGAGGACACTAAGTCAAACTCAAAAGTGGTCATTTTAGTTTGTGCTCCAAATCAAAGTGTAAAAACGTATCTTTCACGCCAAGAAAAACAAGCGGAGATCAAAATGTCTGGATGAGCCGAATGTCTGTCCATCTGCAGTTTCAATCACTAAACTGTCTTTGGCAAAAGTTTCCCCGCAGTTTCTTCACAAAATTAATGTTATTTGATTTCATTCAACTTGTGGGAAAGAAACTTCCAAAGCTCTTCAAATCTCTTTTATTTCTATAAATGGTTTCCTGTGGGGCTGGGGACTTAACTTGGAATGACTGTTTCCAGGTTTCCAAATGAAACGTCCCAAATTGAAGCCATACGGCCTGCTGAGATGACTGAGGAAGTACAAGCAGTGCGTTTGGATTTATTGTCAGATGATTGCCACAGTTAACATTAATGAGAATCATAAATGCCGCCAAAAATGCAAAAAAGGTTACCTTTTTTATTTGTGTTAGTGGTTTAGTCAAATCACACAAAACAATATAAACATACCGTATCTTTACAATTTAAAAATGCAAATTGATCCTTCTTCCATCTCTAATCTCTCTCTCAATGAAGACTTACTAATGTTGCTGCATGAACATTGCTGTGTAATGGTGATTCAATAAAAATAATGCTACAATCTTGAATTTACACAAGCACAGCTGTCTCAGTTTTTCTGAAGATTCCTGGCAGTAACCTGAATGAAGTATTAATTTTGAGACTTAATCCAATTTCTGTATAAATTCTGTTTAATTAAGAATGTGTTGTTTTTTTGTCATTGTTCTTTAATTTAACCTTTGCTTACCAAATAAGGATCCATTGTCATCAGAATTGCTTTTTTAAGGGCAAAGAAGCGAGCATACGCCATAAAAACAAAACAATTAGACAATATAAGAAAGGCAAGTACAATAAACCAAATAAAAAATAATCGATAAACCAAAAATGTAATAATATATAGTAGTTAAGAAACAGAAAAGAAATAAATTAGAAACATAAATTCTGTTTAAAAGACTTGTTTTTTAAGATATTACAATAAGTTCTATATTTTAATTAGCTTTATCTCAGTTTGAAGTGTAGATTAAAGCAAATCAAAACTCTCACATCTTAGCTTCTGTTGAAAAAAATAAACTGCATTCACTGCTGTCACAGATGACTAACTGTTGAAAAGAAGAAATGACTATCATAATATATAGACAAAAACACCCTTTCTGAGCATCATCATGAACTAAAGAAGTTGAATGATTTATTGGGATATCTGAATAAATAAAAATATTTCACACGATCAGTTAGTATTTGTATTTAGATCTTACAGTTAGTTTTGTTTTCTGCTGCGGTCCTGTCTGTACTTCAATAGGGAGTTATTGATGAATACTTTTGTAAGGAAATATTAGAAGGGCACTTTTTTGCGCAAAATGTAATATAGTATGATATAGGACACAAGATCATGGAATGCATCTTTTGTGGATAAAAAATGGATCTGAGAGTTTTACGAGTGAAAGACTAGTTTCAGAATCGGAGGAAGTGTCTTCTTTGTCAAAAAAATAGTGGAACTTTTTAAAAATGACATCAAAACCTACAATTACACCTGGAGTACTTTATGATCGGATTGTTGCATTTTGGAAAAATAAATATAATAGTAAATAATGTCAGTCACTTTTAAAGACTCTGCTTTTATTATGTCAACAAACCCTGATGTCTTCTGTTTTAGATTTAAAAGTGCATTTGATCTATTTTTAGGTTACTTCTATGGAGTGATATTTCTGCCACCACATTGCACACAAAACTTTCTAGACAGGGACACTTGATTGGTTAGAATCTGGACCAATCAGCAGCTGTTTGATGGCAGCTTGGTCACGTCAAACTGAGACGTAACCCTTGTGCTATCCTAGGCACTTTAACGTTGGGAGTTGGGTCATCTAGACCCACTAGACAGTGCTCTGAACCTTTTTTCTTCAATGATTTGTAATCTTCACTGGTGTCCATGGATTACATGAAATCTTTCCACCTTTATCCACCTTTGTCATGGTAGGGAGAACATGTCAATGTAAGGGTGGGGTCATAGGATAGCACAAGGGTTAATTAAGCAAAAATCAAAGATAGGAAAAAAGCGGGATTTGACACAACGCACGCCAAAACATGTATTTTGCAAACGCAAAAAAAGTTTTTGAAAGCAAAAAAAAAAAATATCAAAGCAGAATAATAAATTATTGAAAAGCAAATATTTAATGTTTTCACCTGCAACTTAGAAAGTTCTGTGTGCAGCGTGGTGGCAGGAATATCACTCCATATTCTTTATTTTAATTTGTCGTAAATTTGAATTATTTTTAGCTTCAGCGTGAGATTTTCAAACTTTATATGTGATCTACAAAAACATGGACAGGATTTAATTAGCAAACAAAGACTGTGTTTATTTATTTTAAAGACTAAATGATTTATGTTCAAAGGGATATTTTCTAATTTTTAGTTGGTTCCTGACATTTTTGTCTGTTTTCTTTCTGACACAATTTGGTCTGGAAGTGCAGGCAGTGTGGTTCTGAAGGAAATTCAAAGAACTATGCTTTCACACAACATTTGTGCTGAAGTTCTGGACTGACAAAAAACAAAAACTAGCTGCCATTCAAGGTAACAGCTAAAGCCAAAGGTAAGAATGTTAGTATTTCTGAAGCTGGTTCATGATTCCTGTGAGCAGCTCCACCTGCAATAATAAGTCATTCCAGGGCATCACTGTTTGCAGCAACCTTTTTGTTGTGCTTGTCCCTAACCCAGAATGCATTGTCTGGTACAGGCTGTTTTCCTATTAAATGAATGAACGTGAGGAGCTGATGTTAACTGATTGTACAAATCCTCTAAAAATCAGTGCATTTGTTTGATTACAGGCATCAAACCAGTAAGTTAAGCTGAACGCAAATGTATGCCAATGAATTCACAGCGGCGGGAATATTATGAAATAACAAAGCTATCCCCGTGTGGTTCTTCTGTTGCACTACAACACGTGTTCTGCCCACTTAAATGTGTGCTTTATCCTTCTCAGGACATGAAAAATAAATGTTCAACTTTTTTTTTTCAAAAATATGTTTTATTTCTTAAAGGGTCTATACCATGCAAAATTAATGTTATTAAGCTAGGAAGTGTATTATAATATTCATTCTTCACAAATAGGAACCCCAAAGCGGTATTCCTCTAAAAGCCTGCGCTCTGACCACCAGCCCCTCCTAATCCACGAAAATGAGCGGGTTTTCTCACATGGTGAAGTCGATCAGGGAGGACCGCCCCTTTCAGAGCTGCCAGCACCGCCCCCAGGCTATGACACACACTCACTTTCTCTGTAGAGCTAGTGGTGAACGGCAAAAACACTTTCCTTTTTATAGGCACAATATACACATCCAGCCTTGCAAAAGTTTGGATGTTGTTTGTTTTTTGTTGGCGAAACGCAGACACGCTGCTGTGCAGGCTAGGTTGACGTCATGAGCTGTGCGGCACCCACAAAGGAGCAAAAGGCGGAGCCTTAAAGATCAAGTTGTCTTACTTACGTTTTGGAAAGAAGCTCAGGAAAATTACTAATATTTGATAAAAAATCCGTTTTTTTTTTGTGTGCCAAAGGTAATATATTATCATATACATGGATATTGTTTACTATATAAGGCTTAAGAATAGCATAGTATATGCCCTTTAAAGTAAAAAACATGTCCATTCAAGTAGACTACAGCACATGCACCTGAGCAACATAAAAAATACTGTAAAAATGAATTAATTTGTATTTTTATGTAAATATACAAATCTTTGTTGCTTTTTGTGCTTTGAAAATAATTTCAACAATTTTTGGCAAATTTTAACACTATATAAGCAAACCAATTACATTCAGCCATAAATCTTATACCTAACAGTGTTTAACCATCCCCAACACAAGGGATGAATGACGGTATTACCAAAACCATAATTTAGTATGTATGAAGAAACGACAAACTGATATTTTAGCATCTGTATCTCCCTACACGTCCCTGTTTATTACACCTAGGCTGTATCAAAGGCTGTATCAAAGTTCATCAAGCATCCAGGGCACAGTGGCACACTGCACAACATGCAGATGTGTGTGGTCCTCTGTGTGCAAGCAGCATCATGGCATCTGTATGTAATTTTCACCTCACTGACTTGACTTGACCTCACAGGCTGCCTTAGTGCCTGCTCTACACTTCCCGGGTTGTGGGGTCCCACAGGGTCTTTATCTTTGGCTTCACTGTAAAGTGCTGGTAGCTATCCGTGCACGAGTCACAGAAGCTTGGTAGAGGAGGAGTATGGTCAGGTGCCCATCTTCCACGGCTCCCTGACCAACCTCTGCATCCTGTTCCTCATCGTCCTCACTGTCTGCATCTATGCTGTCTGTATCTTCATCATCCTCAGCTCCTATGTCTCTCTTCTTATTTTGTCCGCTAGTCATCATCACTGCAGCTGGATTGGACTATTCTGTAGGCTCCCTTATTCTATGCTGGGTTTGAAGTCTACAAACTATGATAAAATAATTACAATAGTAACTCAAACTACAACCAATCTCCACAATAATGTATATTTTAAATAAATAGTCATAAATGGCTATAACTATAACAATATATACTGACGTATAACCAAGACAATGATTTGTGTTTATATACAATATTGAAAAATGTTGGGTTCGTTTTTTGAAAATATATTTATAATTAGCTTAACACAGAGGTTCCCAAACTGGGGGGCGCGCCCCCTAGGGGGGGCGCAGAGGTATTGCAGGGGGGGGCGCGGTGGAGTTTTTTTTCATACTTTATTGACAAACAACATAATACAATAACAATGTGAATGTCTCAGGGGGAATTGAAATGTGTACATATTGCAGAAAAATATAAAAAATAAAACAAAAAGTATATAAATATATACACATACATATACAACATAGGAGAAAAAATAATTATTCCTTCAAAAATCTTTGGGGTTTAATAAATTTTAAATCTTTCAAAAATTAAATTAGTTGGAATTGCTTTTTGGTTTTGCAGGTGTTTGATAATGGTACATTACTGATTGATTTCACTCAAAAACTGCTGGAATTCAGGTTTGGAGTTTGACCATTTGGCTTTATGGATATGGAATTTTGCTAATAATAAAAACAATTGTGTAATGAAGATACAATCTTTGTCTACTTTGACATTAAGGTAACCCAGAATAATGTCTTTATCTAAAAATGTAACAGTTTGTTTAGTTATATTTCCAATATAGTTTCCCACTTCAATCCAAAACTTATTTGTATGTCTGCAGTCCACAAACAGATGATAAATAGTTTCCTCCTGAGTTCCACAGAATGAACAAGACAGGTCCATGTCCACAACAAATCTACTCAAAGTTTTTTTGGTAGGATATATACAATGCAATATTTTGAAGGACACCTCTTTTATTTAGTTATTTAGACAGTATTTATTGCTAATAGTCCAAGCATAAGTCCATTTTATGTCCACAAATTTGGATTCCCAGTAAAACCTTCCAGCAGGTAAGGTTGTGGTATAAAAGATTTCTTATTTGAATATTGGAAACTGAATTAACACAAATATCCACATTGTCCAAAAAATTGTCTGGGTTCTTATTTGATTTGTGTTATAAATGCCTTTAAACAGTTGTAGTAGACTGGTTGGAACGGCATCTAACACTATTGCATATTCTCTGGGTGGAACAGGAATACCGAATTTTAAAAGAAATTCTTCAGACGTCACAAGATGTCCATGAGAATTGAAAAGTTGTCTGATTAAAACAATATCATTATCATACCATCTAGGAAAGAAGTGATTTATTCTTGTATTGTGCATTACTGTTATTCCAAATAAAACAAGTTGTTGGAGAAAAATTATGTTTATAAAGGAGTTTCCAGGCCAGCAGGGCTTCTTTGTAAAAGTTTGAAAGTTTTGTGGGTAATTTTCAATTTTATAATTACATTTTAGCAAGAATTTAATGCCTCCCATTGTGTCAAATATATATTTGGGAAATGCATTCCAGATATTGTCTTCCCCTTACAATAAATTACTTTATTTTAAAAGAGTTGTTTAAAGTTTCAAAGGTTAATACATCCATGCCCCCATGTTTTCTGGTGTTGCACAAAACATTTTTCCTTAAGTAATGACATTTTTACCTCCAAATAAAATCAAATAATGTTTTGTTTAATAGGTTACAGATGTGTTTTGGCATTTCTAAAGACAGAGACATATATCTAGAGATTCCTTCAGCTTTAGATAACAGAATTCTACCGTTCAGAGAAAGATTTCTCATTAACCACATGTTATAAGGCGCAGTGGAGTTTAGAAACAAAGGATTTGTATGTTTGTGTCAGTGTGGGGGGGCTCGAAAATATTCTAATCTTTAGAAAGGGGGGCCCTGCAGAAAAAGTTTGGGAACCACTGGCTTAACACAACATTCAGTTTTCATAATTCTTTTCAAAATAACACACTTCAGTCAAAACATATACACGTATTTGTGATAATGCTATTAGTTGTAATATGACCAATATAGTCCTCAATGATCCTAAACTATTGCAGCCAGTTTCACACTGCTGTGATCAATTAAAAAACCCATTTAGATTTCCGGACAGAAATGTTTATGTATGGTATTTAAGATGAAGAAAAAAATAGTGACAACCCTGTTATTTTCCTCCTGAGTAATTTGACATACAGGGTGAATGTGCACAAAGTCACCATGCACTTCATAACAAAGACACTGCAGACTGAAGATTTCAAGTTGTTTGTCAATCCTAAAAGTATTTGTTAACATAATGAGTTACAGTAATTAACTAGCAATGAATAAAAATGTTGCATGCATTTCGTGAGTCAAATTTGGTCCTTGTCTTCTTTATTCAGTTTCTTTCAACTATTCAATCCTCTTTTCCTTGATCTCCTTCTTTATCTACCAGGGCCTCCTCTTCTATCTCTACCTCCATCATGTCCTCTCATTCTAACTTCGTCTTCTAGCTTCTTCCATTTTTGTTTAGGACAGCTGAACTCACCTGTTGCCTTTAAAGCACACCAGAGTACTGCATTTTTTTTTAGATTTGTACATGTGCTTCCACACCTGGTGGATGCGGTTTATCGTCTTTTTGTTAGTGTGGTCATTGGCAATCCGAGTTCTGTAATGACAAGGAAGTTAACCTCACAACCCTGATCTGTGTCTAAGGTGTGAAAATGTGTGTAGATTTTCACAAAATACTTTGGAAAAAAGGGAGAGGCAGATGTTTTGTGTGTAATGAAATGCAAATCTGCTGATTGGAGTAGAATTTTGCAAATTTTGTAGACATTTTTATTGTAGTGTGCAAAAAATTGTAGAAATCTGTAAAAAAAAAAAAAGTACTGGGTAACGCATGATGTCTCCTTTAATGGACACACTCGTACATTTTTACATATCATGCATAAGAAAAATCATATTCCAAACAAATGTTATCCTTCCCCGGATGTTACTGTATGTCATCAGTTTGTTTAACTATTAAGGCAACTGCATCTAGTAAATTTACTTGCAGTTACACCAACTGACCACTGAATTGAACTCAATGGACTATGGCAGAAGAGAGCACTCAGGTAATCGACATGCAGTTCCACCACAGAAACCAAAGCTTTAAAGAGAGTTACTAAATAGTAGTTGTCTGCTGTAGTGACCACTATGAACCAGAGGAAATATGTTAGAGGGCGACAGACATATTTTAATACTTATAGGTTTCTTTTCAAAGTAAGGCATCTTGTTTTCTCTGTCCCCAGAAGACAAACACTGATCTCCCTGCTGGCTGTTGGCAGGAGGACACTCATCCACTTCTGTGTGACAGACGGACGGACAGAGACAGAGAAGGAGCTCTGTTTGGATTGTAAACAAACTGACTTCGCAGATAATACAGACAACAGAGAAGCCAAAGTTACAGAACATTTCTGTTTATCTTTCCCTTGTGGCCCCTTAGGCCTGAACAGGCCTCCACATGGGACTGTGTGTGAGCGTGTGCGGGGGCAGACTGACACCATTGATCTGATGAGAAAGAATTAATTATGCGAATCCTTTAGATACCACAGTGAGGGGTGGAAACTTTGTGACGCCTTTGGTGTTTTTTTTTTTTTTTTTTGGGTGATGTTGGTGAATTTTTGCAAAATATTTCAAAATTCTAAGAATGGCTTCAATGATAATTGTGTGACTCTACCTGTCAATGCACACCTGTCTCCGGGTAGCAGCTCCACATGGTGCTAAAAGTTTGTGTTGTCAAAGTTTGGCCCTATAGGATGTATTTTACTACAAAAGTCAACATGTATGTACTAGCAGCTGTAGTAATGTTTAGGACTTTGCAAACAGAGTTATAATAAAGTTGCAGCTTAGTGATTTATGTGCTGTTTTTTAAGCAGGCATAAGAATTTCAGACTTGCAAAAACAGCTAAATTGTTATGGCTACTAAATTATCAGAGGATGACAATCAGTGTTTGTGTGTGTACTATGTTGAAAAAAAATCAGTTGTTTTGTTTTTCATAAATAAACCAGTAAAAAAAACACAGAAGACTAAACTGGCTTTAAAAACTGTTTTACTTTGGAGCTGAACTTTAAACAAACTGGCAAGGAGGCAACAGACCAGTCAGGCGCCAACTTTAAAAAGACCTTTGAGGATTTTAAGCAACCCGGTTCTGATTTCCCAGACCTTTTCATTCCTGTTGAAGCTGCACAGAAGTTCATCCAAAAAAGGCACCAAATGCTGACTTTTACGTGTTTAATCCTCCCGATTCTTTTTATCTACTGCAGACTCTGTGAAAACATCTCCTTCTTTTTTTTTTTTTTTTTTTGCCCATCTCACTCATAACAAAATTGTGTAGTTACTTTGTGGAGCTGATCTGGTCTGTGTGTGTGTCTTCCAGGTTGTCGTTCCTGCCTAACCGGAGTTACAGCGATAACGGTCGGACAATCCTCCGCAACGAGCAGGAATCCCAGGACTCTCTAGGAGCGCTATGAGGCAGACTTTTCGGGGGAAGAGCTGATGTCTGAGTGTCAAACCCATCAGTCCACTGATCCCCACAGACTGCTCTGAGATTGTGTATTTCCTGGAAACAAAAGTCTCTCGTCTATCATCATCCTGGTTCTTATGAAGATCTGATGATTGGTGTTATTATTCATCAGGTCTGGACTTTTTTGGACAGAGAAATACAATGAAGGCCAGCAGGGGAGGAACTTTAGTATTATTAATCAAATATTTATACAGACTAAGAGCATGTCTGCTTGTATTCTAACTCACAGGTCACAATTTGAAGTCATCCTGAGAAGATGAATAGAAGCCTTCTGCTTCTCACCCGTTAAACTCCATCAAGCATAGATGTTTGATATGTTCATAAAGTCCGACAGTTGGTCCAACGCCAGTCTGCTTTTATTCCATTAAACTTTTCATTTATGGTGCTGCTGTGTGTTTATTCTAAGTGTCTGCTGTTGTATAGATGACAAAACTGCATCCTGAGATTTTTTATTTTATGTTCTATTGAAACTCGTCACAAAGGTTAAGTGCATCATAAAGTCTGAAAGCCTTTGTCATTTTGAGATAGAAATCACAGAATCTGTTCAGTTTTAAACTTTGGAAAATGAATATAAACTTTCAAAATTAAAACTAACTTTGAGAAAAAACAAAAAAGACAAACATTTTGCCCACATCATTGTTAGAAATTTTCCCAGAGACTTAAATGTCACAAATAAATGCCTTTTCACTTGTTTTTCAGGTTTTTACTACATTTGTTTGCTACCAAGTCTCTTTTCTGAATCCATATTTTTGATTTAGTATTTGGGGAAACAACTGCAGCAATAAAACAGCTAAACAGCTGGGTTGATGGAGGACTTGTGGCAAAAAGCTCGAGGGCTTAAACCACTCGAAAAAGGTGAGAAAAACATGATCTTGAATGAAGAACTTGAAAAGCATAAGTGAGCTAATGTGCAAGGTGCCGCTTACTCATCCCTCAGAAATTAACAAAAAATGACAGAAAGGGCTAAAAGCATTTATATGGAACATTTATTTTTATGTCAAATTGTTTTTTGTTTATTTTCTGTCCAGTGGGTGGCAGTAAAGCTTCAAAAATAGCCCACATCCTTTCAATTGCTTGATTTTATTTTATTTTTTGGAACACAGAAGTAAAATCAATGGGACACAGCTTATATTGACCTTAATTGCACCCAATAATATTTTTTCGGTGTTTTTTTTTTATTTACAATTCCGAAAGTTTAACTTAAAACACTTTTATGATGCAAGTCAACAATATAGTGAAGTTAAGGAGCAGTTCAAATTAGCTCTGTGACATGACAAACCTAGTTTAAAATTTTCTAGGTTTTCATTTGCTTCTGTCTTTGTTGACCCCAACCTGTTGCAATGCAGGTTTTGCATTGATTGTCTTTTTGAGGCCTTCCACACATTTTGTGGAGCTAAAAAGTGTTGGCCAGTCACCTATTGTAAACGTTGTAGCTCTTAAAAATTTGAGAGGTCTATAATCTTTATCCTAAGTACACTTCAAATCTGAGAGACATGATATAAAAAACAATCCAGGAAACCAGATTTTCTGATTGAGTATATTTATCTCCTACAAACAAGAATTCTGTCTCTCCCAGACCTTTAACTTCCTCTTAAGGAAGTTCTTCTAACTTCCACAGGTACCTGTATTACTGTCCCCTGTTTGAACTGGTTGTCTAAATGGTAAATGGCGTATATTTATATAGTGCTTTCTACCTTCTTTTGAAGGCCCAAAGCACTTCACAGGCACAGTCCCATTCACCCACACATTCACACACTGATGGTGGCTCCGCTGCCAAACACTGGCACCAACCTCCCACCAGAGGCAAGGTGAGGTTCTTGCCCAAGGACACTTTGACACATGGCCATGCAAGGCGGGAATCGAACCTGCAATATTACAATCACGGGTCGACCGCCCTACCGCTGCACCACGGCCGCCCATCTGTATAAACACACCTGTCCACACCCTTAAACAGTCAGACTGTAACATCTCCTCCATAACCAAGACTGAAGAGCTGTCGAATTACACCAGGGACAAGATTGTTCACCTGAGCAAGACTGAATAAAAAACAATCTACAATAAACAAGCAGCTTGATGAGAAGAGATCAACTGTTGAAGCAATTATTAGAAAATGGAAGAAATAAAAGATCACAGACAATCTACCTCCACCTGGAGCTCCATGCAAGATCTTACCTGCTAGGGTAACAATGATTTCAAGAACGATGAGGAAACAGTCCAGAGCTACAAGGTGGAACTGGTCAATGATGTGAAGAGAGCTGGAACCACAGTAACAACGGGTACTGTAGTCACAATGTCCGCCTGGTTCTGATGTCCAAGCCTGTCTAAAATTCTCCAGAGACTATCTGGATCAGGGATGGGCAACTCAAGGCCTCGAGGGCCGCAGTGTCTGCAAGATTTCCAGGTATCCAAGCCCTCACGACCTATTACCTGGTTCAGCAAAACTAAACGGGTTTGTTTAAAAAAAGGTAAAAGATATGCCTTTTCAGCATAAAGATCTAGAAGAAATAATTAAACTGTCATTTTTTATGAAGATTAAGGATTTACTGCATGTTTCCGCCCACACAGGACTTACAGGTCAAACTGGAGTTCAATCTGACCTGAACTACTTTATATATTTGGAAGTGAAAGTAAGGTGCTTTAATAACTGACCATGGATCATACCGGAAAATGTCTGATGCGTCCTTCACCACACTGAGGGTTAGGAGTGAGGAATATAGCAGACAGGAAGCAATGTGGAAGTGTGACAGTGTGCACATGCAAGTGGGGGAGGAGATGCAAACACGCTGCCGACGTGTACCATGTGCTCATTACAGGGACCAACTGTTATTTTATACTATTCTACACTATTATAGCAAAATACTGTTTTGGTTAGGTGGAATGCAAAACACATTTTTTAAGTGTCAAAGAATATTATTCCTTTTTTTATTATTTTTTTACATTTGTTGACATTTAACCCTTGTGCTATCCTAGGCACTTTAATAATGGGAGTTAGGTCATCTAGACCCACTAGACAGTGCTCTGAACCTTTTTTCTTCAATGATTTGTGAACCTCACTGGTGTCCATGGATTACATGAAATCTTTCCACCTTTATCCACCTTTGTCATGGTAGGGAGAACACGTCAATGTAAGGGTGGGGTCATCTAAGATAGCACAAGGCTAAATATGTTGATTGTGTTTTTTTATGTTTCGTATAATTTAAATTATTTTATTTAACCGTTTTTTTTAACTTATGATATTCTGGCTTTTTTTACTACTCTTTATGTTTGCTCTTTCTGATTTATTCAAAGAAGCCACAGTTGTTTGATTTTAGGTTTTGTCAAAGAAAATAAATGTTTAACCCCTTCATGCCCGTTCACAGCTGATCTGAAACGTTCCATTTAAACCAGGATTCCAATTAATCTGGTATCCCCTTGAATAGAAAAAAACACAGAAGAAATTCTATACAAAATTGTAAAAAAAAATTGGGCTTAAAGATATTAAAGCTGATCAGTTTTGTATTTTGTCATCATGGAATTTGTGCTATTCTAATGCTCAGTTCATCTTTTTCAAAACAACACAGCACACCTTCCGTAGGGTTCCATGAATAACAAGCAGGAAAAAAGTTTCTTATGCTGATTTAACAACATATTCCTATGCACGTCAATAATTAAACTAAGACTTGTCGTGATGTGCCATCAATTTTCTTAATCCAAACTAATTTTTTTCTAAACTTTCACATCCTTTAGTGGTAAACTGCTAATTCTTAACTCGAGTAGTTAATAAGTAGGCCAGCAGTTGAACTCTTTGGTGTCTTCTCAAGGATTCCTGTGATACTTCAGATAATCTGAAGGTGAAAAGGAGGTTAAAGTGGACCAAATTATGGAATAAACAAAAATAAAAAAACATGTTTTTCTAAGAGACAGCAGCTTTGGTGCACTGGCCTGGTTATTGAAAAATAAATTGGTAAATTTTCTTTAATGCTTCAAGAAACTCACAGGTTACCTCAGCAATAGATAAAAATGTATATTTTTGAATCATTTTAAAATTCTACTTTTTTCTGCCTTTGTCACATAGACCCGTATGGGTGCTGAGGGCTTTTGAGTTGTCATAGAGAGGGTCATAGAGAGGAACAGCTGCATCTCAAGGTGAGTGCAGGCATGTCTTAGAGTTCCCTTGAGGCTTTTGCGTCATAAAGATGGAATTAGAGTTGTCATAAGTGTGGCAAAGATATTGAGACGTTGTTTTTTTTATTTATTTAAACATTTATTTTATTTTATTACATCAATGCAAGCTAAAATTGTGTGCCCTGTCTAGGCTACCCCACCTTGGTGGGACACAGCCTTGGTAAATGAATGTAAATGAATGACATCAATGCAATACAAAATTAAAACCCTTTTGTAATTGAGGCCAAACTTTATTATTTCAACCATGTTCGAAAATCTTTGGTATTGGACCGGACGGAAAAGGAAAGAAGGGAAGAAGAGAGAGGGATGTTAGAGAGAGGGGGGGTAGGAGGGTGATAATAGGAGGGGAGGGGGGGATAAGGCCATGAAGCAGCATAAAGCAACAAGTTTACTGGTTGTTTATCATTACGGTAAGGTTCAAATGTAGTACAAAAAGGGCGGGGCCTGTTCACGCACACACTCAAATGTTATCAACACACCTGCTAGCTGCAAAAATGTCCACGTCAACATGAACACAAAACAGATAGTGTTCACAAGCATACGTATGCCTTAAAACCAACTAGTGTGAAATATTTCATTCATTCTATCACGCAAACTATTATTGCAAAGGTGAGCTAACACATGTGCTCAGGTGAGTGTTTATGTTCTTCTAAAATGGATGGTGGAATGTGAAAAGAAGGAGGGAGAGTGCCCAGCTATCCCCACCCCAAGACCCCCCGCCGCAGCAGGGATGGGGGGGGAAGAGAGCGCCACCCCAGCCCAACCAGAAGAGCAGCCCCCCTGCCGCGCCGGGAGAGCCCAACGCAGGGCCCCACCGGAGAAAGACGCCCACAGCCCCAGACGAGCACCCCATCACCACCCAGGAGTTCCGGGCATCCCCCCGCCCCAACCCCAGGTAAGAGCCAGGACCCCCCGAGGGAGAACCGCCCCGCACTCCAGGCGGCCACCCACCCAGCCCACGGTTGGTCCAGGGAGGAGCAAGGCAGGGGCCCGCCGCCCCCGCCCAGGAGGGGGGCACCCCGGGGAAAAAGGGGGCCCACTAGGGGTGTTGTAAACATGGCCAGACCAGGCCCGGCCACAGTTGGAAATTGTGCCCAGGGGCAAGGACGAGAACCCACCCCCCAGGGACAAGAACACCCCCGGCTCAGGTGTAATGTGAATCCCCTCCCCGCGCGGAGAGAGCACCGCTGCCACAAAATTTAATTCTAACAATATTTGTAAAGATAATGGAAGTTGCGATTTATGTGTGACGCTATCGTATAGTACTCTTTGCGCAGCGCTCCAGTCGTTAGTAAGGCGCGAGTACTGGCTCCAGTGGCGGAATTAGAACGTTACAAATAAAAGGATCTAAAACATTTTGGAAACTGTTTTAATTTTAGCATTGGTCTCAGTGTTTAAGCACAGTTCTTTTAGCTGTAGTGTTATTACTAACGTAAAGCTGCATGGTAACATGTTTTGGACGGCACTTGTTCTTCTGCCTTGCTGCCATTAGTGCCAACAAGTGGTTGTTAGTGGGAAACAACCGTGAAAGGGCAACCAGTCGTTAGTTGGAAAATAACAAATATATGAGCCTATTTAATGCTTTATAAGTCGCTTCTGAATATAAGTCGCACTCCTGCCCAAGCTATGAAAAGAATGCTCCGGAAAACACTGCATATGCTAAAAATGACAGCTTTAGTCAAAATAGGAACAAATTCTTTTTTTAAATACAAATCAAATCAAAATTAAAACTTTATTTATAAAGCGCTTTTCAGATAAAAATATACCACAAAGTACTTTAAATTAAAACACAACAAAATATAAAAACAAGCATGACGATTAAATTAAACAAGCAAAAAATAAAAAAATAGGGCCCCCCTCTCCGTACCTAGCCCCCCACTCCTTTCACACCTCCCAACCCCTAACTCACATGTGTGAAACTCAAGGCCCGGGGGCCAAATGTGGCCCTCCATGTCATTTTCGGTGCCCCGCAAGAGCATAAAAGGTTTTAATTTCTTAAAATAAAATAAAAAACATAGTAGTGTGTATTTATTCATATCTAGGGGCGGCCGTGGTGCAGCGGTAGGGCGCTCGACCCATGATCATAAGGTTGCAGGTTTGATTCCTGCCTTGCATGCCCATGTGTCGAAGTGTCCTTGGGCAAGACACTGAACCCCACCTTGCCTCTGGTGGGAGGTTGGCGCCAGTGTTTGGCAGCGGAGCCGCCGCCAGTGTGTGAATGTGTGTGTACTTGAAATATCGGATTGGGCAACTATACTTTAGGACTTAAACATTGTCCATATAACCTAACCTGAAAGAATCAAATGTAAAATAATTTATGCTAGAGTAACAAGCAAACATTTGTTTTCTATGCAACTGTAATTGTCACTTTAAAAATAATAATAAATAATGAGTTATTTTACATTAAGGAGGAGTTAGTTATTTTTCATTACATTTAGTTACATGTATAATTTACATCCGGCCCTTTGGGGACAGCCGCTAAAGTGATGTGGCCCTCGGTGAAAATGAGTTTGACACCCCTGCCCTAACTGATGGGGCCAGACAATGAGAAATAGGCTGAGCACGCCACCACAGACCCAGAATTAGATTTTTTATGTTTTCTAAAACAGTTTTGAGCACAGCATTCTGATATGGTGATAAATATCTCAAACCAAATTGGCATCAAGATAAAAAAACTAGCTTTGTAAGTATGACAGTGCAACCTTCCTCTTCCTACTTCCTCTTTGTGTCCTTGTTTCAGTTTCCACATTTTCTCAGCTGAACAATTCAGACCCTGAATGTTAGGAAATCTTTAAACCACGTTTAACTAAAGATACTATAGGAAAACAAGCTCAGTGCTTCACTGTAAAAATGACTTTGTCCCGTTAAAGTACAAACGCAGCTTCTTGAGCTTTGAAAATACTATCAATAATGTCTTTTTTGGGTGTAAAAAATGTCAGAGTTTCTCATTTTCAGTTTCTCATTACCAAAAAATATTTACACCTGGCAGCCGTGGATTCAAGTTACCATTTAAGAACAGATGCACTGTTGTTTATGTTGTGTTTTTTCCTCCAATCTCATGGAGAAAAGCTTTCTGAACAAACTTAAGACGTATTATGTTCATAATGAATCTTTCTCTCACAGTAGAGTTGGTCGTGGTGTTCCACAGGGCTCTGTGCTCGGCCCATTCCTGTATAGTCTGGATGTACTTCCGTTAGGAAGAAAGCACAGCATCAAATTTTCTCTGTCATGCTGATGAGACTCAGTTATTCATTAAAACAGGATATCATCCAGTTTACAAGACGTCAAGCACGTCTTAAAGATGAAAATGCTTTATTGTGAATGTCTTATACAATAGAGGTGGATGCTCTTGGACCTGAGCACCTTAGGGTTTTACCATGTACCAATATAATCACCATAGAAAACACTAAACTGGTCTCCAGGTCTACAATTATGAAACCTTTGAGTCATTTTGATGAGTTGTTCACTTTTAACTCAAAAAGAATATTTTTAGAACAGACTACATTGCTCTCTCTGCAATGTTTCAAAGGTCAAGAACGTCCTGTCTCAGAGAAAAACTGAGAAATTAATTATATGCATTTGTTAAGTTACGATTAGACCGTTGTAAATCTTCCCTGCCAGAAAGACCTTTAGAGGATCTAAAAACCTGCTGCCAAAATTCCAATAAAAACATTAGAAGAGATTAGGTTTTATCGCTTTTGGTTTCTCTATAGCAGTTTCCTGTTTAAAGCTTGATAGACTTTATTCACTGACATCTAAACTTCATTTTCTCTCAAATATTTCCCTTTCCCATCAGAACACTTTGTGTTCTTTTGTATAACCAACTCTGTTTTCAGTTTAGGAGGCAGAAGCCATTTCAGTCTTCTAAGCCAGAGTTGGAGTTTTCTGTTCTGAGGTTGAGTTGGCTGAGTTAGCCTATAAGATTCTTCCTTTGGTTATACTGCCAGAGACATTGACTGCCGAAGGTCATTTTAGGATAAATTTGGATTTTTTTTCTCACCTTCCTGATTGTAGACATTTTTTTTGTCTATTCTTCTTAAAAATCTAGCTCTAACCGTCTTTTGATCTATTTTCAAATCCTTCCCAGTGGTCTTTTAATTACAATTTTTAGCCTAAATCAAAAAAACCTGTGTGGTTTTCTTGTAAATAATTTCTGCAAAGTGGCAGTTGCTTATTAGAAAATTTCGCCCTCCCTCCCCTATCAATGAGAGCTCTCTGTTTACATGCTCTCCCTCTAAATTACAGCCCATCACAACTCCAACCTAACATTATTGTGGCAACAACAATGGTGAGCAATTTTGGAGCTTTCCAGCCATACAGTTTTAGCCAGATGCCAACTCAGACATGGAAAACAAAGACATACATGGATCCATTCATCTAGAGTGGATGCATCAGAATAGAGCAGAGCAGAGAGATTGTGGCCTCGCCCAGTTTATTTTCTATGTTGCACCTATAAGCTTTTTGGAACAAAATTTGTTTTGTGTGCTCCAGAAAAAATGTTGTTCGAACACTATTGCAGGGTCAAAAATGCTAGTTTAATTGTCCGCTTTCTGTAAGTTTTTTTTTTTAAACAGACGAAGTAAAAATTGTGTGCTTCCTGTGAAGTTCAGGTTGTTTCTCCTCCTTCATTAGGACAGTGTTGCACCTCTTCATACCTGGTGGTGCAGTCCACAGACACCTTGCACTCTTTACCTGCTCTGGGCCTCATTATGTGTGCTGCTGAAACGTCTCTGGTTGCTGTGAGAGAACTTGTAAAAAACCAGCCAGAAGTATCAGGTGTGACACTAGTGTCAGGTATCGGCTGTGCAGCTCATTTTTGGTGTTTGACTTTACACAACAAAAAAGTTCCTCATCTTTAATATCAACATCACATAGGAACATAAAAAACATGTTTTTCAAGTCAAATAATTTACTTTTACATCATGAACAGGTAAAAGATTACTTTACCTTTTTGTGTTATGAAGCTCAAATGTTAGAAGGAAGTAAATACAGAAAATTAGATATACACACTTTAGAAAACACATCAGGAATGTATGCTTTTCTCTTAAAAGTTTAGTTCAAAAAGAGCAAATATTGCACATTTTTCTGTCGCTAAATCTTCAATGATTAAATATTTTATAAGTATGAGGAATTATTGATGTCACATGAATGTAAGTCTAACTTGTACTGCAGGTATCTGAACTGAGACAGCAAAGCTTTGAGGATCTGAACATTTTTCTTCCAATTAAAGCCAAGAAAATTCCCAGAAAGGGGCTGTTGCTGTGCAGAGGTTAACCATGACAACTTCACCTTCTGAGAAAATAATGAGAGTTCTTGGTTTCTGTGGGGTAGAAGTGCTTTTATTTGTATTTTTAAGCTTTCCAAGTTGTAAGATATCATATCAAAACTTTATTCAAAGCATTTCACCCAATCTGCTTTAATTAAGTGTACATAAAAGGTTTATTTGCATCTTTATTGATAAAAATGAGGGTAAATTTCAGCTGGATGGATGGATGGATGGATGGATGGATGGATGGATGGATGGATGGATGGATGGATGGATGGGTAAAACCCCATCAGGGATGAAACAACAAGAAGAAAAAGAAGTGCATGAAGTGCTAAAAAGCAGGCAGGATGGTAGTTCTCAGGGAGCAGGATTGGGAAAACCTGCATTAGACCTTTCCAGATTCCTGAAAAAGCAATAATGCTTTTAATCAAACAAAATTTAAAGGTAAACTTGCATTTACCCAAACCAAACATGTCCTTTTTTTTCAATCATTTTAACATAAAGCTGAAGCGATTCTTTGTACAAACAGTACATCTGTTCAAACAGTCGCCATGGTAATCCTAATCCACAGCCGGCAGCCCCTCCTCTCTACATCCCCCCACTCCCTCTCCTCCCATGCAAAGCTCCAATAAACCAGACACAATTGGAAGGATTGTTGTTCCCGTCATGCTTTGCAGTAGGAAGCAGGAAGACAGCGGAGGCATTCCATGAGCAAGCAGCAGAAAAGTGGCGGCAGAAAGGACCACAGAGTGATGGTGAATGAGGAGCCACCGCCAAGAGAGGCATGGCCATTGTCCTCTGCAGGATGCACTGGAGCTGCTGCAGAGCTGCGGGTGAGTCTCCCCCCTCCCCTGACGAAAGTCATGTTGAAGCATGTGCACAGAGATGCAGACATGCAGCCATGGATGGGGCGGGTAAATTTAAAGTGGAAGTGCGGTAATCTTTGCAGATGGAAGCAGATGGCTTTAAAGATGGAGATCTGCATACTTATGAATGTGCATCAGTTTATTATCTGAATTTAATGCCAGGACTAAAAATTTAGGACAGAAAAAGAGACACAGTGCATTACTGGATCCCCCCACCCACCCTCCCTTAGACACACAGAGAGCCCATGCATGCCAGTCCTCTTCTCCATTCAGTCCTTTGGGTGACTGTCTCGTTTGTGATTCATTCACATCGACATGTTTTGATTTCAGAAGACAATGAGCTGCACATTCAAAGATTGTATTTATTTACAGTCAGTTGATACCCCCCCCCCCCCCCCCCCCTACATTTACATCCAGAACAGACAAAAACAGCAGTGTGGGACGTCCACATTCACGGCATCTCTGATAAAAGTTAATGCATCAGATTTCTGATGCATAAAGAAATTAGAGAAGGAAGTGTTGGTCATGTGTATTTAGCTGAGCTCTGTGCAACATCTGTGAGTCATTCTTCAAGAAACTATAGACAAGCGTTAGAATCGATTAATATCTTGAGGCGTTCTTGTTTTTTAAAGTATGTTTATGTTTAATTAAAGTTAAATTAAAGCAGAGCAACTTCGCTCCCACTTCCCTTCCCCATTGCAGAGTGCTGTTTACAGTCTCTCCCGCTTGCTTACAACCCCTCACATCCCCAAACTAACATTAGTGGTGTTATAAAAATGACAAGGAATATTGGAGCTATCCAGTAATACAGTTTTGAGCAAGATGCCACCTCAGACAAGGAAAGCCCAGCCGTAGATGGATCAAGTTGTCTGCAAGTGAATGCATCAGAATGAAGCACGGAGCTTGAGGCTTGCCACTTTAGGCTCTACATCACAGCTTCATGCTTTTCCAATAAAAACAAAAAGAAAATACTATATGCCTCTGATTCACAACGATTTGAAAAAGAAAATAATGAGAAATGCTTTTTTAATCTTAATTGTCTTCATATATGTCCTCCATCATCAGAAAAATGCCACAAGAACATGTTAAAAACACCAAAAACAATTATTTTATTGAAGTGAATCTTTAAGGGAAGGAAAAAAAACAGATTAGAGGTTTTTCCTTTCCCTTAGACATCTGTGCATCCAGGTTGAGGAGTTAATGCACTTTAGAATCTGCTCTTTTTGTCAGTGTCGTCTTTATAACAATGTATGTCATGTTCTCTATAGGTGGAAAATTGAGACTGCACAAACTGGACCTCTGTGTTGTTCTGCTGAAATTCACAAAAGCCTTCCATCAAACAGACATTGTCTAGAGGGGAGCATGTGTTTCCCTAAATCCTACAACACAGTCCAACTTTGAAACACTGTTAGAGTTAACAGGACAGTGCTTGAGGAGCATGCTCAACTGTCACTTCCTGTTTGCATGATGGAGCTTTGACCAGCATCTGTGGAGAGGTTGTGTTAAGTCACTGTGGTTTCTGGAAACATTCATCCTTTGCCTGACAGGGGGTAGGATAGGCTCCAGAGACTCCAAAAGGCAATAAGTGGATTTAAAGGATGGATGGATGGATGGATGGATGGATGGATGGATGGATGGATGGATGGATGGATGGATGGATGGATGGATGGATGGATGGATGGATGGATGGAGCAGGGATATTTGTCAGTAGGACATTTGCCCCAGAGTACTGGGATTGTCTGTCTTGTGATTAGGTTTTTGAATTGAAAGGTTTAAATAGATCCCAAGTAATTATGGATTGAAAATTGTGACAATTGTGTTTTATTCTGTTTAGATGCAACCTGATTGTTGTTCAAAGATTATTTAGAACTATAACAGAAGATAAAGCAGCTTTCAGATCTTTTCCATCTTCCTCTGTAGAGCCCGTAGTTGGCTTGCACACCTGAAACAGTTCTTGAAATTGTTAGTTAGTTGTTAGTACAATATCCGGTTTAAACAGGTCCTCTTGGTGCAGTCATTGACTAATGAACTTTAACCTTAAATAAGACTTGGCCAACCCAAAGTCTGAGTCAGAGTTCTGCGGTTTTCTTGTTGCCTTTTTTTGGTTGTTTCTCTGAAAATCTTGTGGTCCAACAGTGAGCTGAGCTCAGTGCCCCCTCCTAGAAAGTTTTAAAACTTTCTAAGAATTTTTGACACTTGTGAATGATCAACCCCAATGGAGAGAATTGGACACCAAATTATTTGGAAGTTTCTATATCACCCTTTCCAGGTGGGGATATTACACTTTTTGCTGTTGCTAATTTCTAAAGAGTTTAAACCTATTAATTTTCTCTGTAATGCTTTTTCTATATAAAGCATCTGGCTACTAATTATCAACATCTTGTTTTTATATTTTTACATGGTTTAAAAAAATAATTAATTTATGACAAGACAGGATGTATTTTTTGAAACCTCTCACCTAAGGTGTATGAGACCCCTGGCAAGAGTAAAATCATACAACATTATCATATACAAATTAATTCTAAAATAATTCAACAGAAACAAAGAAGAGTGTAATAATATCCGCTTTGGGGATTGTTCGACTGACAGTTTGTTGGTAAAGGCCAGAGAAATTTAGAAAGTAGTAGAGTTAGGTGCAAGTCTGGCATCCAAATTAGCCTTTTAGGTTGTAGCTGATCCATGGAACAATGATAGTCAACAGGAAGGAATTAAATAAAACTGATTTTAAACCATCCAGACAGATTTTTGTGAATATATCAAGATGAGCATCTAGTGCTTTTAGTATGAATAAACAAACTGTTCAGACTTTGACAAGAAGATGTGTTCAGGACCCTCTAGAAACTTGTAGGGGTTGGTTGCTCTTTGGACCATCTTAAACCATAATATCAAAAAACCCAAATACCAAACCTGTCTTGTTTCCTCCTCAGTCATTTAACCATCTAAGTGAAATGGCTGTATTACATTTAAATACATTCATTATGTTAAATGTGTTTTATGGATCATAATTAATAAAATAGTTTCTGTCCTTGTGAGGAAAAGACTCCATGATTTTACTCTAAGATAAAGAGACGGAAGAGAAATGAAAAAAATTAAGCAGGGAGATTCTCTACACATAGAAATTGACTATAACAGAGTATTCTATGTATTAATAAAGGAACCCATTGTTTGTCTCTTTTTTTTTTTTTCAAATAACAGAAGTACCTTTTCTATACAGTGACATGCAAGTAATAGTTTTTGGGAAGTAACTGAAAGTTTTGTTTTTTTCTAGCTTCCTCTAAAAAGGACAATTAAACCAGATTACGGTAGGAATGGCAAACAAACAGTGTGTGCTCGGGATTAACAAATTTTGACTACATGGAAATAATTTTCATATATTTTCAATTAGTTAATCTACTGAATGCCATATGTTTTGTCTATAGTTAAAACCAAATTTCTTTTAGATTGTTGTAATGCAGTTGCCTCTCGTAGATTAAAGAGCTACCAACTGCAAAAATGTTTTGTTGTGACTGCTGATATTTAATGTGACAATATTGGTTTCAAAGGATATAAAGGTTTATCCAAGCTTAGTTGTCGAGAGGTTGAGTGTCTGCCCAATGTGGGTTCAAATCCAACAGCTGCTTTAAGTTTAAAATGGGATATCGCTTCCCTGCTGGATAACACCAGCAGTAGGTGTCAAAGAATTAATCGGTTTGAGGCAACCATGCTGACTGTTACCGCTTCTTATCCTCTTCCTCCACCTCATCCTCATCCCACGTTCTGCAGTAGAAGAGCAAAGGCAGAGGGTGAAGCTCTCAGTTAACTAGCGTCAAACTACATCCCTACCTCACCAAAACCAATGAGCTGGGATGTCAAGGAAATATAAAAGGGTCAATTGAGCCTGAAGATTTTCTTCATGAAGAGAAAGTACAGCTCCAGCTCTTCTGCTATCAGAGTCAGTTCAGGTGTGTTTTACTTCATGCGATACTCAAATCCAGGCCAGACAGCCTCCCTGTGAGGCAGTGTGGCTATGTCTAACCTGGAGGATGACGTGTGGCAGACCAAGGCACCAGATCCTCTCAGAGAAGCTGAAGAATGGATGGATGGATGGATGGATGGATGGGATGGATGGATGGATGGATGGATGGATGGATGGATGGATGGATGGATGGATGGATGGATGGATGATGGATGGATGGATGGATGGATGGATGGATGGATGGATGGATGGATGGATGGATTAGGTTATTTGTCCCGAACACTTCCTGTATATCGTTTCCTGGTAACTCTGAACCATAGGATAACGTTGCAATCTGTTGGTGAGGAGATTTGCAAAGTTTTTGTAAAGTGTTGTCAGGGAACTTTGTTTTTAACTATTTTTCATTCTTTTGAACACTTTTTCATCTAGAGATCCTTTTTTGTGTTTTCTATGTCTAATTTTATTTTATTTAAAAATGACTCATACAATTTGTTTGTCAAATCTTTCAAAAAAAGTCGTATCTTTTTGCAGCATTCAGGTTTTATGCTGGAACCCTAACAGTTTCAGAGAATGTGAGATTTAAAACTTTCTTTTTTATTGGGTAAAAGAAAGCAGTTGTTTTATTTTGGATCAACTTATTGCTATGTCTATGTTGGACATAGCAATAAAACCTGCTTGTTTTTTTTTTCATTAATACCAGCAAAAATCTATAATTCAGTCTCTGCTGGCTTTGAATTAATGTGTATCACACAAATAAATCAAATTTTATTACAAGCATTTTTCAAAGTTTATCATCGTCCCCCAAGAGATCTTTGGCTGTTCAGCCAAGCAAGTCGTTCAAAACTAAACGTTCTCTGTACTTCAGCATGGAAACGGCTCAACTTTTTCTCCTTTAACAAAGGTCCTTACTTAAAAATAAATCACTTTTAAGCCGAAAACAGCTCATTCTGACAACAATCCTCTAATAACATTTAAGATGGACAAAAATGTTGATTCAGTTAATATTTTACTTCTTTTTTCCAATACATTAGAGCTCAAGGAGCAGCATGGCAGAACAAAAACATCACGAAACAGCCTCCTTATACTAACTTGTTCCAAATCCGAGGTTTTGAGTTGCACCATAAATTAATAAAAGGACAGGAAAATTCCTCATGATTTTTCTTTTTCCTTTTTGGTTATCAGTGCTTCGCTTTAGGCTTCCAAGTTTAATGAATCATCTTTATTACTGTCATTCCTCACATCTTTCATTGAAGCTCCAGGGCTTCTTTGAAGGCACCATATTACGAGTTTTCCTTAATCAAGTTTAGGTATATGAATCCATACAATCACACAATTATGTGAACATTTTGAAGGTAATAATCAATCAACCCAATCAATAATCAAACATAACCCATCAGAGTGAATGATGAGAGCTAGTTTTATCAGGACGTTTAAAAAAGTCTCTTTCTTGTGTTCTCTTGGAAACAACTACATGAAAAATAAATGAAAATTGTTTTGGAAGAACATCAGAATTAGGAGTTGAAACATATAATATTTATCATAATCAAATTTTAAGCTTTACAGGTGACTAGCTTGGACTCATTTGATGTCCGTTGACATAATATAAAGTATAAGATATTCACAGATGTCAGAAGTAATCAAATCAACTCAATTTGTAAAACGTACATATCTTAGTGCTTTACATTTAAAAAGCTTTTTTTTCAAATTAATTCAGTGTCAATTCATTTTGACACAAACAAAAATGACACAACATAAGCCCGCAACCCCCCCCCAGCCCCATGCACACAACATAATAAATCATAATGTTATGTATAAATAAGTTGTTTTTTTAGATATTTAGATGATTGTTTAGGAAGTGACTGTGGGGAGGAATGACTCAGCTCTAACACTTACCTTCAATGAACTCAACTCTGGAAGCGGGAACATAAAGCACGACAAATATTCACAGAAAGATCTGTTAAGAGAAACAATAAGTTGGAAAAAGGCACTTTCCAAAACAGAAAAAAAATTGGAATATTTGGGAAAAACACCAAATACAAAATTAATTGCACACTTAAAAAGATGAGTATACTTGTAGCATCTTTGTTGACACTTCAAAAGCTTTTTGTGCAGACAATCACCACATTTTGTTATCAAAGTTATATGGATTATCCTGTGGAGTTGCACAGGGTACTGTTTTGGGACCATTAATATTTATCATCAAATAAACTTTATTAACTGTTTCCAATAGTAACTTTCCAATCATGTTTGCTGATGACACAACAACTCTCTAATTTAAATTTTGAACCACTTATGCTGGCTTGACTGCCGATTCAATGTGGTTCAGAGTTAATGTGTTATCTTTAAATAAAATAAAATCCAACTGTTTTATTGGTAAAAAAAAAAAAGGGGGGAGGGGGCTGGGTTGATAAAACCAATGAATCAATCCAAGTTTAATAAATAAATAATTGATCCATGAAAGAAGAGATCAATCTTTTATGCTTTTCCTTTTCTGTTGGTCTAACGCATAACAGCAGGAAGGCCAGATTCCGCTAGCTTGATTCATAATGTATAATGGAAGTTCCCATAGGACGGCTAATCCTAACACTCGGTCGACCTAAACGTACATTGCTGATTAAATGAACAGTTAAAATATTGACAGGCATAAATTTTCCAAACTATTTTAGGAAAATAAAGTAACCATTTGTGGTCTAAAGCACTGTTTTTTATTCAAATAAAGTGTAATGCTATGGCGCGAGCATCAACTCATGGTCAAACTGAAATGCCCTGCAGAAGAAGCAGAACATAATCATCTGCACGCATCTGTTGGAGCCTCTTTATTTGAGAACTAACGTAACACTGTATGGTGTTGACAATCTCATTGGTTTATTATTACACTAATAACATTGACAATATGTGAACTGAATCTGATTAATATATCTTCAAAACATATTTAGATTATTGTGTTTCTATACAAATATGTAAACCGTGTAAATTGGAATTCAAATCAAATTGAATCTAATGAATCAAAGAATTAAAAAGATCACAAATCAAATCAATCCAAGCTCTGGGTAATCAATTCTGGAAATTATTGGTGATAAACAGCCCTAGTAAAAGACATATTTTAAAGGTTAATCTAAGATTACCATGGAGTTTGTTGAAATGCCTCAGCTGTCCAGCATTAAGTTTGTTTTGGCATTTTTGTCAATTTCAATTTGAACTGGGTAGAACAAACTGATAACGTTAAGAAATAAAATCATAAATCGCTAGGCACAATAAGGAAGGTCAGACATCTTATAATCACAAATTGTCTTAATTATTTATTACAGCTTGATTTTTTCCATATCGCTCATCTTGTAATATTGCTTGGGCAAGTACTTTCAAACTACACTTCATAAAATCTTTATTTTTCAGAAAAGCTTTGTTGCAACCACGTCCGACTTACACTCATCTTCTGCCCCATTATTTGAGATACTTTGATTTCTATCTGTTTATAATATTAACATCTTTCAAATATGTTTTTTTAACCTATAAATACTTTTTAGTGAAGGAAATATTCCTATAAATTCCATGTCATTCAACTCGCACCTCTTCAGCTCTCCGTCTTCCTACATTTCTCACTTATCTAGACCAATATTCAATGTAATTTAGGGCAGTGGAACTGTAGGATGACTATTTCCAAGTAACAAAAGTGTTGCAACAATGCCTTAAAAAGCATTTAACTTCTATTATTTGTGTTTATAATGTCTTTTTTTGTCAATTGAATTTTGTCTTACTCATTATGAAATGTCTTGTTTTAAGGATCTTGTGCTTTTTGTTCAAACACACATCTATTACACTTACATCACTTTATGGGTCACATGTTAACTAATTGGATTTTAAAGATACTGTTTTTATTTGTTATGTCAATCTTATTTTAATATTTATAACTTATACCTGGCTTTATTATTTTTTTCTCCTATGTATATTCTACATTTTTGAGTTACATTAGAGGCATTAAGTAAGCTTTTGTTTTTTTTGTCTTTCTCTGCATTGCATTTAATTGTCTTTTCATGGTTTCTTGTTATGTTTTAAATGTGCAAAACTAAAAAATAAATAAAATGAACTTTTACCATTCACAGATGTGGCTAGAATGCAATTTTGCTACAAAACATGATTTACTACTAGGTGGCAAAAGTCTTGTTAAGTAAATACAGTGGTCAAAAATTATTGTTTTGTTGTTGTTTTTTATCACCAGGTTTGCCTATATTATGAACACATTGTGTTTATTATTTTCCCCTTAACCCTTGTGCTATGTCACTTTGACAGTGTGAGTTGGGTCATCTAGACCCACTAGACAGTGTGCTAAACCTTTTGTCTTCAATGATTTGTGATCTTCACTGGTTTCCATGGATTACATGAAATTCTCTTTACCTTTATCCACCACGTTAGTGGTCATCTTGACCCCATAGGATAGTACAAGGTTTAAGTTGGTTTTTGACCTTTGGAAACTTAAAACTTCAGTTCCGTCCATGAGTTTTCTTTGGCACAAAGATCAAGTGATGATGAGACCATTCTATGACTTTAATTGGCTTCTTGAGCCTCTACTTTGGTTTCTTATAGCATTCACATGGGGAACAACCATCCAGAATCTATTTGATTTTTCTGCCTGAAGAAAGATGGTTCTCGTCTGTTCGCTGTTGCCATGACCCCTTAACCCTTGTACTATCCAAGGCACTTTAACATTGGGATTTGGGTCATCTTCACTGGTGTCCGTGGATTACATGAAATCCTCTCCACCTTCATCCACCTTTGTCATGGTAGGAATAACACATCCATGTAAGGGTGGGGCCATAGGATAGCACAAGGGTTAAAAGACAAATAACCCAAAGGTGAAACATTTTGACTTCCATGTGGTGACAATGTTTTGTGGTCATAGAATTACTCAGATGTTTTGTGTAAAACTGCAGATGGGATTTCCTTAGGCTTGTAGGCACTACAGAGAGCTTTTATAGCACCGTGTTTCACCAGTTGTTTGTTCTTGTGAGCTTTGAGATCATTGACAAGATCCTGCTTTGTAGTTGGGGGCTGATTCTTTGCCAATCTCATAAACGTTGAAACTCCACAAGGTGTGGTCCTCTATAGAAAGAGGTGAGAGATTTCCTCTGTTGTTCCTCTGATTTCCATCAAGCGCAGTCTCCTGTTATACCCTGTACATCTTCAAATCTGTTCCAAACATCCCAAATTCACCAGAATTCCTATCTGTATGAAAACTTCATGGTGGGAGAAACAGCAGGATACTGCAGGTATTTCAGTAAACCTCTGAAAAGCTTAGTGAATGAAAGGATTTTTAGACTGCTTGGTCATTAACTATTTGATTTAAGCTTGATTGTATTAGGTAATGTAATCAAGTGAATGTAATCTTACCAGGAGTTGACCAACAATGGCTGAAAAACAACTGTCACATCCAGTGTTAATGATTTCACACTTTATGAAGACCGAAAGTTGATGAATAATATTTTAGGCTGTTTATCTTAATATGGGAGCTAAAGAATATCTTCATTTGGAAACAAACGTATAAAGGATGTACTTTTGTGGCACATGCCTGTAACTATAGGCCCCGCCCACTCTCAGGGTTCATGCCAATAAGAAGCAGAGAGAGTGAGAGCAAAGGGCTGTTCTTATCTTATCCAGCATTCTCTAAGGATATTAAAGCTAAAACAGTCATACTTTTACCAGAGGAGCCAGAAAAAAGACTAGAAGTGATTTAAATCCTGTCTGACCCATGCGACTTTACTTCTGCAGGTAAGAACATCATCATGCTTTTATTGTGAAATCGATGTTTGGTTGCAAATGTAAAGCAGCTTTTTAGAGATAGCATTGATGCTGTTCTCTAAATGTGAAATTAAAAAATGCAAACGAGCATGTTTTCCTTTATTTTCTTTGATTATTAGCTGCATTATTTAACTTTTATATATTTACATCAACTGGTATTTCTTCAAAAATCCATAAATAACTATACCATCCATAATATCTATAAATAGCTTCTGGTCGGCATATTTCAGACTATTAGTGACATGTTAATAATTATCTGTGTATCTGCATACGTGGAAGATAAGAAGCATTGCGTATCTTTTTTTTAAAGTGTTTCCTTACAGAGTGAAAGATCTTACTGACGGGGATTCATTAATGACATTGTTTTTAATTTTGAATGGCTGTTGCTATGATACAGACAGGTTGTAACTTCATTGGAAGTGATGATTAAAAAGAAATAAATATATATTTAAATTGTGTTCCTTCATAAGAAAACCCTGTGTTATAAACCATAAAATCCAATTTTTATTTTTTTTTTTACAAAAGAATGTAAACTGAATTTAATTAGCATCTCTTGAGTCATTTATAATCAGACTCCCTGTGATGTGGCGGTTTCTGAGCAGCAGTGCAGTAGGGAGCTTTGGTGATCAGAAACAAACTGACTCAATCAATTATGTGCAAGGCTACACAGGACTTTGGAGTTTTTTGTGTCTTTCAGTCCTGAAAAGGTCTGTGTGACTTCCCTTCTGATGCTTTTCATCTATGGTCAAGAAAGAACTATAAGCCTCACAGCAAGGTCTGTCTGAAGAGGGTTGTTATTTGTCTCCTTCTGTCACCTTAAAGCCTCAGTTGAGAATTGCACATCAGCCTTTTCTCTGTTTGCTTTAAAGTATCTGTTTTCATGCAAAGTGGAGAGTACTAATGTTTACAAAAAGAAAGTCCAGCTGAGACTTAAAGACATTAAACACTGGAACAGTGTTGCTTAAAATGAAGTTATGCTTCCTGTCATCAGTTTTCTAGGCTGTAAATCACAGCACATGCCAGTGTTGTGGTGGTGGAAGCAGACAACACGTCACTATAATTGCTTTATGGTTTCTCACACATGACTATCTCTGCAACGGCACAGCTGCTGCTGGAAATGAAGGGTCTAATAAGACAGCGATCAGCAGCAGCGGGCCGAGCGTAGCTTTTATTCATGGCCGCTGATGACCTGATCAAAGAGTTTGTTCAACAAGGGCTGGCATTTAGGCGATACAACCTCTCATCGTGGTGGATTTTTCCTTTGGAAATCAATGTAAACTTACAGTAAATGTTCACAGCTGCTTAACCCTTATTTCTTTCAGAAAAATGGGAAAAAGTTTGCTCTTCTGCAGGCATTTTACATTTATAACACAACAAAAAAAACTCTACACAGCTGTAGATGCAAATTTGTTTTTTAGCTTAATTTAGAATTGTTGTTTTATTCTTTAGGTCTTCTGATTGACAGAAAACCATTCAGTCCATGTAGCTTTTCTGCATGTCACGTGTCACATGTCGACAATTACAGAGCCAAAAAACCTACTTTTGAATATTTACATGAGAAATCATATAAATACATGCAAATAACCAATATCATAATGTCAGGTGAACCTAAAAAACACAAAAAAAATTACAGTTTTTGTGCTTCAAGACCAGGGTGAGTTAAAACTCCTCAAACTGTCGGGTATGGAAGTGGAAGGGAGGATGGAGAATTGGGCTCATTTTGCAGCTAAAAGGACTTTGACACCTTTCAGTTACTAAGTCAGCCATAACCCATTTCTTATAACAGAACGGTGACAAAACAACAACTCAACAGAACAAAAGTTCAAAAAAGTGAGCCACATAGTATGGAAAAAACATAATTTGTAAATAAAGTCAAGCATGAAGGGGTTAAACAAGGACTTTCATTTTTTATCTGTGCCAAAATAATTCAAATGTTTTCTGCACCATAAAACCCTGAGGCAGATTTTATATCATGACATCAAACAATATAGACGAAACCCTGAATAAGTCAAACTTATAAAACTTCAAAAGAAAACCTCTTATATGTCCATTTTAGTGGATGTTAGTTGTTGGGCTAAAAATTTTTTTTTTCCAGTAAAAATATCATCAGGCCATACTTCTAACTTACCCTTTGTTATTTTCATGTCATTATATAGATGTTCAACAACTTTTCCCACTGCTTTTGAAAATAGTTCTACCAACTCAAACCACCATACAGGCACAAATCCTGAAGAACTGAATGAAGTCAGTTTAGATTTTCCAACTCATCTTCCAAAAATGAAATCTTTTATCCAGTTTGTAGCTACACAACGTTTATATTTATAATTTTTTTACCTTTTTCAAAGTCTCTTTTATTTATATTCTATGCATTTCTTTTGCACGTAACTCATCTATTGCATATAGTTTAGTATTTTTGTTTTTAAAATATTGATTTGACACATTTTTGAAAGTGGGCTTTTTGCAGACTGTGTTAGTACATGCAAAGAAATGCTGGTTTGAAGTGTCTTCTATTTAATGTTGTTGTGGGTTTGTTTTTGGTGCAGCTGTGCATTTGTTAAAGCAAAGCTTTACCTTTTGTCAACTGAGTTACATATTAAGACATTAACATTAAGATTCTGTTAAAGTCTGCTACAGCCCTGGAGATGCCAATATAAGAGCACCTTTCCTTGTCATGACATGACTATGCATTTCTGATTTGTTGCAGCTTTTCATGATTTGAAAGCAAAAGACAAACAGCAATTATTACTTGACAAGTTCACAAATGCCTAACTTTAAACTCATCTTTACATGTGTTGTTCTATCACGTCTTTTCCAGCAGCTCAGCTGACATCCACATCATCTGATACTCCATCGCCACCTTCCACCTTCTCTTCCGTCTCGCAACAATGGATGAGGTCTCCAAAGTCACAGAAACTCCACTGGCGCCGCCGCCTCTCTTGGCGCGCCGGGCTCGTCAGCCGCAGCCGGTCATTTCAGTGGTCAAGTCCAAGCTGAGAAAAAATCTGACATGCTCTGCATCAAAAGTCCAGAAAACCCTGACAAACTTCTTCCCCGTGGTGCGCTGGCTGCCTAAGTACAAGCTGAAAGAGTACGTGTGGGGGGATGTCATGTCCGGAATGATCGTCGGTATCATTTTGGTGCCGCAGGCTATAGCCTATTGCCTGCTGGCAGGAGTGGAACCCATCTACGGCCTGTACACCTCATTCTACGCCAACATCATTTACTTTCTCATGGGGACCTCCAAACACGTTTCTGTGGGCATCTTCAGCCTCATGAGCCTCATGGTTGGACAGGTAACAAGTGACCATAGAAATTCAATGTTGTTCTTTTGAACATGGTATTGAATCCACGAAAAGCTGACAGTCAATATTTGCCTGCAGGTGGTGGACAGAGAGTTGTTTCTGAGTGGTTTTGACCTCAATGATGACCCCACATCCAAAGCTGACAGTTTTAACCTCACTGATGATGACCCCCACACTGTGGACCTCATGGGCATTCCATGCAGCAAGGAGTGCTATGCCATCAGCGTCGCTGTAGCAGTCACATTCCTGGCTGGCGTCTATCAGGTAAAAAAAATGTTCTTGTCTACAAACTAGTGTCTTTTAAATAACGTCTTAGTAATTATATGGCATCAATTTGTTTTTGTTTTTCTCTATTAAATTGATGTTGTTGACTGATCCGCAATCGTGACATGTGTCATATCAAAGAGATGGACCTGGATTTGTTTTCCTTTAAATTTCTCTGCAAAACATTTTAACAAATAACTACAAAAGTAAAATACAACTCACATGTTTAACATATCTGTAAAATCTCTCTGTTATCCAGGATAGTTCCATAGTAGAAACAGTTTTAAAAGGGTCATCTAGAGTTATTTTTAAAGAGGGTTTTAGGTTGAAAATTTGAGAAATTCTAGATGACACTTGTAAAACTCTGTTCACATCTTAAAGTTTTCCATCCATACATCCATTTTCTAAACCCATTTTATCCCTCTCGGGGTCATGGGGTTGCTGGAGCCTATCGAAGCAACTGTTTGGAAAAGGCAGGTTACACCTTGAATGAGTCATCAGTCATATCCAGGGCCATCCTTAAGTTACATCCAACCATCCATTTTCAGAACATGCTGGTTCCCTTTTGAGGTAATGAGGTTGCTGGAGCCTATCCTAGGTGCTGTTTGGCTCACATACATCTTTTTTTCACCCAATTTATTAGTGAAGGAAGACTTTTTCTTTTCTGTGTCAAAGGAACCTCTAAATGTTTGTGAACACGAGCCCCTGCTGTGTTGCACAGACCTCATTAGTCAGCTTTACAAATATATGAACCCTACAGAGTAGCTTATTCACCATTTGACTGGCAACAATTAAAGTGTTCATAATTCCATTTCAACATTTTTCTTCTGTTTACAATGAGTAGCATAGAAAAAAAGCACCAAAATTATTACTGACTCAGTTTTACTTGTGTTCTTGCGCGACTCCTTCTGAAGAAACACATGCATAACCTGTAAGTAGAAGTTTTCCTTTTCCTTCTTCAGTTTTAAAAGTATCTCTTGGAGATAATGGAGATTGAATGGAGATTGCTGCCAGTCTCCACAAATTCCTGAGTTTAGACACGTAATCCTCCATTTAGAAAATGATGCTAAACAATATTAAAGAACACTGAAAACCCAAAAAGAAAAAGGTGAGGGTGTGCCTCACCTGCAAAATTCCGGGGTCACAAGGTCAGCGGAGCCTGTCCCGGCTACTGTTGGGCGAAGGCAGAGTTACCCCCGGCACAGGTCCCCAGTCTGTTCCAGTTAATTTATACCAGTTTAGAAATGTACAGATTTGTTTAATTTATTAATCACGCAATTTATGTGAAAGAAAAATGAAATTATGTCATTGTCAGTCTGCTCTGCCTGTTCAGGTCATTGACATGCATCAGTGTCAATGAGTTTCTTTTTCTACCCAGTATCATTACGCAATGAGAAATGTGCTTTAATCAATATTACAGTCAAAACATCATCAACATTTCCTATGTACAAACCTTACTTTTTTGTCATTTGAATGACAGATAAAGCCTTGGTGAGCTACACCACAAATCCGGTAATTAAACTGACAACTGAAGAACTTTTTTAACTTCAGTCTGGTTTCTCAGTTTTTCTTTGACTTATTCTGTGTATCAGGAAGTATACATTTCTTCAACCTTAATCTCTGGTTTTACTCTAAAAGTGTCAATTTTTAGCTTGATTCATTTTCTCGCCCATTCAGATTGTTTTTCCTCTTCTCCCCTTTTATCTCTTTCATCATCCTCTTTTGCAGATCATGATGGCGGTGTTCCAGCTCGGATTTGTCTCTGTGTACCTTTCAGCTCCAATGCTTGATGGCTTTGCCACGGGGGCCTCTTTCACCATTCTGACCGTGCAGGCCAAATACCTGTTGGGCCTGAAGATTCCTCGTCACCACGGTTACGGCACGGTGCCCGTCACCTGGTTCAACATCTTTGCCAACATTCACAAGACCAATCTGTGTGACCTTATCACAAGTGCCATCTGTATTTCAATATTAGGTGTGTCATTTAATACATTAATGCACTAAAATCACAATAAAACTCCCATGATGTATTTTTCTGAAATACCAGTAATTTTCTTCTTCAGCCAGAAATGGTTTTACTTTTTTTTCTATTGTAGTTGCAGGAAAAGAGATCCAGGACCGTTACAAGAATCGCCTGAAGATCCCGCTTCCAACAGAGCTGGTGGTGGTGGCAGGAGCCACCCTGGCCAGCCACTTTGGAAAGCTAAACTCCCGCTACAGCTCCAGTGTATCTGGTCACATACCCACAGGATTTATCCCTCCAAGCGTGCCTGCTTTCAGTCTGATGCCACGTGTGGCTCTGGATGCCATTCCTTTGGCAGTCATCAGGTAAAATGTAACAAGTCAAAACCCGTCTTGTTGAATAAAAGGACATGAATCTGGCTGTGGCTAACACCACAGCAACAAAGGTGAATTTGTAATGAATTACTGCCCCTCTGCAGAAACTATGTCCTAGAAAACAACACACAGCTTAATTGTAATTAAAAGACCACTGGAAACGCTTTTATAATAGATCAAAAAATGATTGCCGTGGAACTTTAAGGCCTGCACAATGTGTAAGCTAAAGTGGTGTAGCACTCTAACCCAAAGGTGTTTTGTAGCTTTGCATTCACAGTGTCGCTGTCTGAAATGTTTGCCAAGAAACATGGCTACACGGTTCGGCCCAACCAGGAGATGGTGGCCATCGGTCTTTGTAACGTCATCCCTTCATTCTTCCATTCCTTCACGACTAGTGCAGCATTAGCAAAAACCATGGTGAAGGACTCAACTGGCTGCCAGACTCAGGTGAGTTAGAAAAAGTGAATCTCTGACTTGTTCTTTGCTTTACAAAACACTGGTATGTGTTGGGGAAGTCTGATATTTCATTCATCTTAGTAACAAGTATTTCTAACTTTGACAAAATGTTCTAATGTCATCACCAGTAGCTTAATAAACACACTTTTGCCATTTTTCGATGTTTTCTTTGCTATCTTTCTGCCTCCCAGGTTTCAAGTTTGATAAGTGCCCTGGTGGTCCTCCTGGTTCTGCTCTTCTTTGCTCCTTTCTTCCACGCTCTGCAGAAATGTGTCCTCGCTTGCATCATCATTGTTAGTCTTAGGGGGGCACTGAGAAAGTTTACGGAGGTTCCAGCTAAGTGGCGTGCCAGCAAAAACGACGCCATCGTCTGGTTGATAACCATGTTTGCCACAGCTCTAATCAGTGTGGAGTTAGGTTTGCTCGTTGGAATCATCTTCTCCATGGTTTGTATCATCTTTAAGACCCAAAATCCAAAGGTGAGTCAGAATCTTGACAAAGTTGTGTTTATAATTCCAGTCAGAAAATGAACGTTCTACACCCTTTTACGCCTTCATTACAGGTTTCTCTCCTGGGGCGAGTCAGTGACACTGATCTTTATGAGGACCTGGAAGAGTACACTGGCTTAACACCACCACCTCAAGTTCACATCTTCCGCTTCCAGGCACCTCTCTACTACGCCAACAAAGAGTCTTTCCTCAAGTCCCTCTATAAGGCGGTGGGCGTGGAACCTTTCCTGGAGCTGACCAAAAGGAGGAAGGCAGAGAAGGCCAAAGGGAAGTCTTCAAAGCAGGCTAAGGCAAACAAAAAGAACGGTGACGTGTTTATAGGGCCGATCCACAAAGAGCTGGACTTCCACACCATTGTTTTAGATTGCTCTGCCATTCCTTTCATAGACTCATCTGGCACGGCTACCCTTAAAGTACTGGTCAAGGAATACAAAGACATCGGTGTGAGCGTGCTCCTTGCCTGTTGTAATGCCTCAGTCATTGACGCTTTGAGGAAAGCACAGGTGTTTGGGAAGAATGACAGAGAGATGAGCAGCCTTCTGTTTTATACAGTCCATGCTGCAGTCTTCCACGCAGGTCAGGAACATGCAGAAGCAGCAGAAGGAAATTCTGAGGACTCTCTGTTCTAGATTGGTTGGTCACTGCCGCTCCCTTTTCCTGACAAATTTTCAGCCTTTCTTTACGCTGAAGTGAAAGGAAATGAAAGGGGAGACAAATCTAACACACCTTCAGCTTTGTGGCTCAGCAATTACCTGCAACGTATATACAGTTGCTGAGCTTAGACACTGAAAAATCACACACATCTAACACTTGTAGACAGTAATTGGTTGCAGTCTGGCTGAACTATAGCTACGGTGGTCCAAAACCTTTTAGCACAACTTGTAGATCGTTATTGACATCTGTAGAGGATAACAGATGGTGATGCATCTGCAAATGCGTTGACTGTAGATGAGAACAGGATTGAGTAACCCCTCCCCCCTCGCGTTCCAAACAGGAAGTACCTGCTAGATCCAAGAAACCAAAATCCCATAGACGTCAATAGAGAAATAAACAGCTATCACTCTGTCATATTTGTCAGAAGAACCGTTCTTGTTCTGATACATTTTTTAACATGTTCTTGTTAATTCTAACTTTTTTTCACAACATTTTTCTGTAGTGCAACTTATTCAATTTATAGACTTGTAACACTCTGCAAACAAAATTTGAAAGCCTTACCACCCACAGGTCCGTTAGTTCTTTCTTAAATGATGATTATAGTGGATTATTTAAGTGTATGTGAAGGAGACAAAACCGGCAGACCGAATGGGATTCGACTCGCCTTATTCACAAATATATATATATACATACACAACATACCCCCAAAGATCAACAACCCTTCACCACCCTACACACATACACCCCAGTCAGAACGTTCCGTTTTTTTCCTCCGCTCCTGTTGGCGTCTTCCACCCGTGATCGCGGAAGCAGTCTCAACTAGCGCGGGGTTTTTGAATGTTCCGTCCACAAGTCAGAAATCATACGCCTTACCGGCTCCGTTGACCCACGATCGTCCCCGTAAATCGGATTGTCTGGGGCCTCACCCCCAAGGCGGAAATACTCCCACAGCAAAGATACACAATCCGATAGGGAAAGTTGACGTGCTGGGCTGAAGTCGCTGTTATGTGGCTCGAAATCCTCGTGTTGCGGCTGATGCTGACTCACTCTGAGCATGCCCTCCTCGCAGCTCCTGCCCGGTCTGGAGTTTTCTGCAGAGTAACCTTTTCCCATCATTCCACACACCTTTTGTGATAGCCCAATCAACCGTCACCTAGGTGACGGGACAACCATATTTGTAGTCCATGAGCTTTACATGCTGCAGTCCCCCACACACCCACAAACATTAAATCAATCATGTAAACAAACACAAAACACTGGACCATTAACTTAAGGGCTATCATATGGAAGGTATACCTTATTTACTGTTTTCCCCACAGTAGAATAACCCTCCTAATAAATATGTGGCAATGCTACAGACTGACCAATCAAATGCCTTATGTGGTCTCATGTTGATTGTATTAATCGTGTGACAGATTTGTGTAGCGTGCTTTCAAGTGGTAGGGGTGTGGCCTTCCAACAAGCTTACTCCTGATTGGCAAGAATGGTTACCGTAGAAATGAGGACGTAGAAAATTTTGGACCAATCACGCTTTATGCTACGTTCACACTGGGCTCGGAATGGTGCATTTAAGCCACCACTTCAAAAGAAAAGTCTATGTAAACACACGTAAACCCACATTTTTGGGCTTCCAAAATTCACTACATAAGTTTTTAAGTCCGTCTTCGGGCTCTACGTGAAAAACGGGTGTTCTTTGAACGCTTACTGAAACTTTTGATTGCTTGAACGTCAGACAGCTGAACTTTGACCAATCAGGGAGTCGGATCTAGTAGTGATGTATGGGTGGCGTTGTTTTCAAAACAAGCAGTGCCAACCGGTTGAAAATTGATCATGAAGGACAAATTAATAATTTTGGTTTGTGACCAAACGGAATTCTATGACACCAAGTCTTTCATATATTGGAATAGAGCTGCGAAAGAAAAAGCCTGGAGCGAGATTCACCAGATTTGTACCACTTCAACATTTAGCACCAAGTCTTCCGATAGTAGGTAGGGCATGCACTAGTATTGGGTAGCGACAGTCCAGTGTGAACACCATATACGAGAAGAATTCATCACGTTCTGAACTGAACATGTCTGGTGTGTACATAGCATCACTGACAATTTTTGGTTCCAACATGGCAATGTCTGTTCTGCAAAAAATGGTGGCTGAGTTGACTTAATTTTGTTGGAAGTAAGCCATTTTTCATGGGTGACATCACACTTGCTTGGTCCTGTTCTCTTATACAGTCAGTGGTTAGTTGTAATACTAAAAGCTGCTGGCAGTTTAGATGAGCCATCCAGAGCTCCCACGTTTAGATCCAGTCATAGCTATCACGAGTGCTAACTGTTACCTTGGACCCCTAACTATCTATTAGTAGACTACTGTTGGTAAACTGGGAAACCTTTAGGATAAAAGCCCACGTACGTGGAAAAAAAAGACAGTTTGCTTCTTAGGTTTATGCTTGAGAAAGCTATATCGTCACTTATTACTTTTAGCCGAACTGGATCTAAGCAGAAGCAGCAGTTTAAAAAACAAAGGACAAACAAACGTCAGAGATAGATTTCCTTTCTGATTCTAGAGGAAACACAGACATTACTCTGTGCTTTTTCTCTTTTTTGTTTTAATGAAGTTGGGATGTGTCACTCAAAAGTTACGTCTTTCACTGGCTCTGTAACTGGAAAAATAAGCTTAAACTGTGGTGCTTTTTCGGAAAGATTTTCTCTGTTTTATCCCATTTATAGACAGACAGGAGGACAAGAGTGGAATGGATACCTACTTGATTGTAAATGTGGACGTATTTGTATTACTCAAAAAAAAAACAATGAGTGGCCTATAATTTTCATTCACTGATTTGTCTTCAGGAGAGGGGGGTTTTATTTAAACTTTTCTTTTTGGATTTTTGACATAGTGTTGATATTTAACATCCATAGTAATATTTTTGGTACAGGAGTAATCCTTGGAGATGCACACGTGTGAGTACATGGGCTAAAACATACATGTGGTCGTCAACAGAGCAATTCACCTTGTAGTTCACAACAATTCTGTAGTTGTAGTTTTACCTAATTGTCTAAATATTAATGCTTGTAAAAAATAAAATAAAAACACGATAAACACCTATAAATTGGATGTAATATTAAGACAATGTATATTTTTATAACAAAAAAAAATTTGATTATGTAGTGACAATCCAAACATTGATTCACTTTATGACCCAAATTTGCTAATAATCTTTTTTTTTAAATGATGATGTTTAAGAACCAAAGTGATCATTTGCTTTTTTTGTAAATATTGATCATTAAAAGATGTGTATATGTTTTTTTTTAAAGAAATTCCCTGTAACAATTAAAAAAAAATAATGAAAGAACTTGGAACATTTGGATGTTTTCTTGTTTTTCTTCCTCAAATGCTAACACTCTCAACAACAACCATCATTTATTTCATGAGATAATACACATAAGGCTGCTGCTTACCACCAACAACAACAGCTGAATGCTGACTCTGTGTCTGAGCTGGCTAAATGACACCTTGGATGAGCGTTGCGTTTCATTGAGGGAAAGTAAACAAGATCTAAATTCATGTAATTATCTCTGGATCTCATCCTTTACTCATTAACTGTTTGTGTTCCAGTACACAGTCAATGATTGAAGATCTACGTGCATTTATTGATACTACCAACCATACGCAGGCCACGGTGTCTGACATGCCTGCTGATTGGAAAGACTGAAAAGAATCTGTGAGATTGTTGTGATAACGGTTCAAGAACCTACTAAGCGCACGTTCTTAAACACACATTTACTGCACTGTTCACACTGGATAAGCATGGAGGGGCTTCTTCTACAGTTTACTAGCACGTTTACCTGCAGTGTAACCCTTGTGCTATCCTAGGCACTTTAACATTGGGAGTTTGGTCATCTAGACCAGTGCTCTGAACCTTTTTTCTTCAATGATTTGTGAACCTCACTGGTGTCCATGGATTACATGAAATCTTTCCACCTTTATCCACCTTTGTCATGGTAGGGAGAACACGTCAATGTAAGGGTGAGGTCATCTAAGATAGCACAAGGGTTAAAGAGGTGACCTCATGAATTTTGCTTCAGGCTTTTTCTTTCGTAGCTCTATTCCAACATGTGAAAAATTTTGTGTCATATTTGCGTCCAGGCTCAAACCACAATTACTAATTTCTCCTCCGTGATCAATTTTCAAAAGGTTTGCACTTCCATGAATTGAAAAGGACGCCACCCATACATCACTACCAAATCAGAGTCCTTGATTGGTTAAAGTTTTACATTTAACACACATTCAATGTCTGCGCATTTTGTACGTAGAGCCTGAAAACATTCCTAGAAACTTGCAAAAATATGTGCGCAGGCAAAATTTCTGAACACAGAAACCCGAAACATGAATTTTGGGCTGCTACATTCAAAACTTAAAAGTCTAAGTATGCGTGTACTTAGACTTTTAACAAGCGTTTCCGAGGGGGTGTGGACATAACTTAGGGGTCATGGGGCTGCTGGAGCCAATCCAGCCACTGTTGGCCAAAGGCGGGTTACACTCCAAACAGGTTCTAAAAACGTATGTAGCGACGCCTGAACACACCAGCTTTGAACATGGGAGTTCAAAACGTGCGTTTACATCGACTTTTCATTGGAAGTTTCAACGTTGCCGAGGGCGATGTGAACATAGCTTTATCTTTAACTAAATTTCACTACCAGTAACATGGACAGAGACAAAAGGTTTGACCTATGAATGCTCTGCTTATCAATTTGCAGCTACTATAATAAAGCACAAACATAAGGAATATTATCTGGACACTACAACATTATGCCTGGTTGGTTGTTTAGAAAAAAAATATAAAAGGTGCAGCAGTATAATTGGCAGCAATATAGCTTCTCATTGAATTTGCACCAAAAATTGTTGGATAATCTCTTTTTTCCTGTTCTGCTGTTTTGTTTTTCCCCCAGTAGATATATAGTTTTAGGTCACACAAGCTATGCTATTTATTTATCTAACAATAATATTTTTTGTAGTACGTTCTATTCCATATTCTTTTTCTCCTTCTTTATAATCTTCTCTTTATCTGATCTAAACATGGATGATGGATGTACTTGATCTAACAACATCCAAAACCCTTTGGCAGTCATGCTATTATTTTAAATTTTGTAAATAAAATAAGTCTGTTTCATTTGATTTTATAGCTAGATGTTGCAATACCGCCCCCCCTTGAAGAAAAGGCTCTCTGAAACCTCGACGGTAAATATTGACAAAAGTCACATTGGCTTTTTTATTTTAGTAGTTTCAAACTTTATTAACATTCAACTAAAGGCTAACATAAAATAGAAAAACACAGACTGCAAAGACATCCCTGCTTTCTTTATTCATTCGTATTAAGAAAAAATAGATTTTCACAGAGGCACTGAAAATAGTACATCTCATGAACAACTTACAGATAAAAAAAACGTTTGAAACACGGCGGTTGAATATAAAAACAATCATTATGAGAGGAAAACCAGGCAATTTATAAAAAACAATAAAGTTCCTTCTCCCTGTACGACAGAAAGTGCTTTCAGTGGATTCAGTCACATAAACCTTTTTTTCAAAGATATTTACAACTGATTCTGTTGTCCAGACTGACTAAATAAAAAAGTGTGAAATTGAATTTGCCTTAAATTTCAAAAATAATGCATTTATAAGAAATGAAATGCACCCAATAACCAGAGATAATATTGAAGAAGCAGATCCTCACAGGTCACTTCATGGTTATTAGTTCACATGCGGATCTTTTCTAATGAGTACAACTGAAACCCGCAGAGTATAAATGCTTCAGCTTTTTGACAGTTATATTTTCTCTACACAAACACCGAAATGTGATATCAGGCTTTAATAAATACAGTTTAAACAAATATACAACCAGAGTCCCATATAGCAAAAGAACAAAACACTCCGATTGAATATTTCTATTTCCATGACGTTTAAATACAGCTGAACTAAAAAACCTTGAAGATTCATTTTATTTAAGTGCTTTTCTATCTTTTATTATGACTATAATTATATTTAGTAAATTAGAATTCATTCGATTCTCATAGGTCGTTTTGTTTTATCATTCTGGTTCTGTGTAGACTTCAGAAGCAACGTTTTAGTAAAACCAAATAAAAGTCTGAATTTCATTAAAGACCCACTCCTATGTGTTCTTGGTGTTTTTAATGTGTTCTTGTGGTGTTTTTCTGATAATGGAGGACATATATGAAGAAAATAAAGCTCAAAATTGCATTTCTTAGGATTTCTTTATTCAAACGGCTGTGAATTGTCCGACCTGTTCGGCTGGATCATTCCAATATTGCTCGCCGTTCCTGTTGCACCACTAATGTTAGAGATGTGAGGGGCTGTAAGCTAGCTGGAGAGCACGTAAACAGGGAGGGGAACAGGGGTGGGGTTTCCCTCTCCCACAACTCTGGGGCAAATTTCTGATGGACCCCTGTCACTCTGTGGAAACTGTCTTAGAAAATGACACGGGTTTGTAGACTTGTCTAAAAATGACAATTATATTTTTTTAAAAATCTGGGAAGATTGTGAAAATAGATCAAACGATGATTGGAGTGGGACTTTAAAGAAAACAAAATAAATGCAGAAGTTTAGGAGATAAACCCCAAAGCTTCTGCTGTTTAAGGTCTTCTAATGACAAAAAATAAATTGTTCAATTATGAGACTACCATTATTGTTACTTGGCTTGAAAAGTCACCTGATTGAGCTTTAAACAAAAAACAAAAGAAAATGCATAAAACTGGCCTGAAAAGAAAAAAAACTGACATCTTTGCATCCAAAATGCAACTTTTCGACAGCAGTGGGCATTGATTTGTTCTGTAGTCAAAGAAGTCAGCATCAATATTAGAGCTAACTTACTCAAAAGTTAATGTCAGGGTTCACACTGGCTCACCGTTAGAATAGTACATTTACTGATATTGTAATACTTCCTAGACAAGGAAGTTTAGACACATTTAGACAAATAAATAATCATTCCAAAGTCATGCATTGATCAAACGCTCATCAGTTCCTGGTTTCTAACCAAAGCCTTCCTCTAATGTGCTTTTACACTACAGTGTCACGTCTTTTTCAAACGGTATAGTCGCTGCAGGTGAGCTGTACTTCAGAATCCATGAGGATTTTCAGGTGTGCCTTAGCTCTTCCTGCTCCAGGTGGGACAGGGCTGGCTGTGCCTGAAGTGCATGATGTGCACGGCGGTTTGATGCCACCAGTAGAACATGAACACCACCAGGATGTGCCACAGCTGATGGCTGGCTCCAAGGTAGTTCACCTGACCTGCAGCGGAGGAAAAGGGCCATGCGTTTTCTGAAAACAAGTTTAAAATAAAAGGAACTGCAACCAAACAAAACTGGTTCCTGTTGATAAATGAATTGGTTACTGCTGAGCTCAACAGTATGCACATGCTTGGAGACATAGAAAGGTCTGAAACAAACATGTTCATCATCAAAATAAGTATCAAAATCTTTTCTGAAATTACCAGAAGAAAGTATGAAAAGAGATCACACTGCTTTGGAACTGAAACAAAAACTGAACTCAAAAACCTAAAAACCTGCATGAAACAGAATGTCCAATTGAAAAACACCAACAAAAGGCTTCATTACAAGCATTATCATCCTTTGTGTCAAAGCTGACACAAAGTACTGAAAGCTGTAGTTCCTTAAATGGCCACTAAAGAGTGGCTTCAAATCAAAAATATGGGAATAACCTGATTTCACAAACACTTTGGATGTTTATTGCTTCGTTTTCTCATGGGGGGAGGGGGGGGGCTTATTTTTTATTTATTTTAGTTGTTAGTTGGGTGGATTTTTTTTCCCTGTTTCTTTGATCGGCAGGTAGGAGGATGGAACAGAATTTATTTCATTTTATCCCAGCATTTTTACCCAATTTTGTAAGGCTGCTCATTTGGGCAGGGTAACTTTATTTGTGTCTAGTTTATTAATATTAAAAATGTAAATTAAATCACATTTGCATTGATTGAACAGACCATCATACAGTCCCTGACAATTATCCATTTTGTAGAAACAAAAGCGTATAACCTCACTTTTAATGAATCATTGGTTTTAGAAATGTCTCATATGAAAGCTAAAACCCTCTCAAACACAGAAAGGTCACATTTTGGCAAGACAAAAGTTTTGTCACCTAAAGAGAGAAATGAGAAAATTTAACAAATAATTGACTTCAAAAACAAAAATATGTTGCATAACATTAAGTAGTGCTACTGTGAGATCCATATTTAATATCTTGTATGACTTCCATGAGCTTGAAGGACAGCATCCATGTGGTTTGACAATGATTCATACAATTTATCGATGAAGTCATCAGGAATAGCATCCATCCTTTTAGCAGGCTGTGGGCCTTGGCAAATCCCACACGTTTTTTCAATTGCCTTTTGTTTAGTGCTGATTTCTGGGCACTGATAAGACCATGGAGGCCATTTTGAGACAGAATTCTATAAACTGTTCTGGTTGACACAGGGACTTGAGGTGACCAGGCCTGGTGGAGCTCTGCTGCAGTGGAAAAGGGGCTGGCCTTTGATTTTCGAACCAACAAACATTTGTCTTGCGGGGTCTGCCGGACCTGGGCTTGTCAAAAACATCTCCTTCAAATCTTTTTCTTATTCTTTGTACTTGACGCTGAGACACATTGAAGGTGTCAGACACCTCAGCAGTGGATCTGGTCTTCAGCCTCTTGATAATCAACGCTTTGGTCTCAGGGTGAATCTTAGGCATGATGTCAGAGGTCAAGTTGCAGTTGATGTGAAGGCCTGGTGTGCTGGGTTCTTTTATACACACCCACTAATTGATTGATCAGTAATTGATCACAGGTGAGGCTGTAATCTAGGACTGGGTGCATCATATGACAAAGCGACAAAACTTTTGTCTTGCCAAAATGTGACCTTTCTGTGTTCATTAAATGATCAATATTTCTTCAGTGAAGCAATTTTATTTTAGTATATTGAACATCATTTGGGAGGGTTTTAGCTTTCATATGAGTCATTTCTAAAACCAATGGATTCATTTAAGGTGAGGTTATACGCTTTTGTTTCTACAAAATGGATAAGCGACAAGACTTTTGTCAGGGACTGTATGTTTAAACAGCACCAAAGTCAGAGAAGAAAACTAATCTTTCCTGAAGATCTCCCTGGTGTCCATCATCTGGCCTTGTGTCTACAGATGAACATTCTTAAAGCTCCACGCTGAAAATTAAGTAGAATGTAGACTTTTGATTCCTTTTCAGCAAGTCACAAAAGATCAAATGTATCTTTGAACCACATCATTTAGATCAGTGGTCTCCAACCCCCGGGCCGCGGACAGGTACCGGTCCGTGGGTCATTTGGTACCGGGCCGCACAGAAAGAATAAATAACTTGCATTACTTCCGTTTTATTTATTTCGGAATCTGACCGATGTTTTCTTTTGAAAACTGCCAGATTGTCTGTTACATTCGTCTGTGCGACTCTTGACGCAGGCCAAGGTGCTCTTCTCAGTCATGTGTTATGTTACAGCTAAAGTAAAACACAGGAGCTAGAAAATGAGTAAAAAAAACGTCTTTGGAAAGTTTCTTTGCCAAGAGGAGCCAGGAGACAGAACTTCCAAAAAAAGAAAGCTACATTTAATAGACCGTACTTCTTTTTTGAACCATGAGTGTGGGAAGGGGAGAGGATGATGACACCTGTGTGATGTACAATGTCATGCAGGGCTCGACATAGCCATTTGTCCGCTGGCCCGGTCCTGTTTTTCGAGCAGTGCGGACCACAAGACTTTACTTTTCACTTGTCCGCTCGGGCCACTAAAATATCTAACGGTTTATATATTCTTCACCTTTTTCAATAAAGTAAATTTTGCGAAAACGTGTAGATTTACCTCGTCTTCATAATTTAGTTTTTCTGCTAGTCCTGTGTTCAGACTTCAAGGGTTTCTATGGGAAACCTTTGATCACTTCTCCTTCTCTCCCGCCTGCGCGCGCCCGGCTTTCACTGCCGAGCACCACGCGGCACGCGCTCACTACTTTTTTTTTTTCAAACTTTATTGAATGTAACAATTCAATACAAAACAATGTTAAACAGCAACAACGAAGGCACAAGCCAGTGGGTTATTATTACATTTGATTATAAATCCGACACCGTCACTGAAGAGAGACTGAAGCATGTCAGAGATGTGGAAGACATGGCAGGAATAGATAGGAATATGTTGGATGGAGTAATGGGTGGAATTAGTAGTATGGACAGCAAGATATTTAATGAATGCATTGAAGATGAAACTGTATGCACTAAGCTTTAAGCTGAATGTCAAAGAATCAAAGGCAACTCCAAATACCTGAATCTCAGACTCAAATGCAGTAGAATGTTAAACTACTTAATTTTGTTTTTCTTTACAACACTGTAAGCAGTAAGTATTTCTAGTTAGCTGAATGATCTCAGTTAGACCTGCACAATATGAGGAAAACTCGCGATATGCGATATCAGAGATTAAAATTGCGATAACGATATAATTTGCGGTATATAAACAAACAGCAAAATAACCAAATAACCATTCCCAGTTTACAAATTATACTCCAAATGACCCACGTTGACATAGGTTACAAACATCTAACATAACAGGGCTCCATCTGATTGGTCAACAATGTGAAGGCGTCCATCCGATTGGTCAAATGCATTAAGGGATTTATTTGATTCGTTAAATGGTTCAAGCTGCCATTAGATTGTTTTAACACATTTAAGGTTTATGATTTATTGCGATATTTGCAGTTAGAAGCACCATGAAAACTTCTGAACTAGTGTTACCTACTACACTGTAGTGCTCTCTTCAAAACATCTGAAACAGACTAGAGCAGATTTAAGTTTGATATGGTCTATTTTCAGTCATTGAAAAGTGTAGAAATAAGTGATGTCACCAGAATGCACCAAATTGCACCATATTAAAAGTTTCCGGGGGGGCATGCCCCCGGACCCCCCTAAAGTTGCAAGCACCTGCGGAGCGGCGGGTCCCGCTATGCGCGGTGTCGGGCCAGTAACTTTCAGGCAGGGCCAGTAAGTTTCAAAAACTACTGGCCCTGGGGGCCAGTGCAAATTTCTGGGCTATGTCAACCCCTGTCATGTGTGTCAAAATAAAAGCACAGGGATAGTCTTGTTGGGTATCTGTTCGGTCTTCATTGTAGTATTACTACAATAATCATCCGCCTTAATCTCAAAGAGCAGTCCGTGAAAACTTTGCATGACGTCATACTGGTCTGTGGTGCTAAAAAGGTTGGGGACCACTGATTTAGATGGAGAAACACCTTCCTCTAGTGGTAATCCAAAGAAGTACAGGGAAAAGTTACAAGCTTGCATTCTCCATTCTTAATTTCACTTTAAAAAGCTTACAAAGATCTAATAAAACCTTGTGCTATCTTAGATGACCCCACCCTTACATTGATGTGTTCTCCCTACCATGACAAAGGTGGATAAAGGTGGAAAGATTTCATGTAATCCATGGACACCAGTGAGGTTCACAAATCATTAGCCGCGGTTACATGGGCAGAATATCTTGATCGGATCAATGGTCGGGTTAAAATTCACCCGTGCACATGGGATCAGAAAACCTTTTTTCCGATTAGAACAAGCGTTCCCATGGCTCACACCTTTGGTCGGAATATAATAATAATAATAATTTGGGGATGCGCAGTAGTGGTAAAAAAAAACCCGGAAGAAGAGATGCGCCTCGTTGTAAACAGACCGCTGCCACAGACTTTAGTGCAGCAGCTCCGTAACACGAGGCGATCTTCCAAACGTGCTTTTATTAATGTTATGAATAGTATGAAGCGCTTGCTCGGTCATCGTTTATTTAATCCGTGTGGTCATTGCTTTTTATGTTGAAGAACGGAGCTGGAAGAGTTAGGACAGGCTAAAAACACGCGCTAACAACATTAGCCTTGCTTGTGGACACAAAATCCAGGACCGTGCGAGAGACGCAGTAATCTACATCTTGGCAGCACGTAAATATGTGGGAATAACATCGGCCTTTATTTTGCCGGGACAGCTTCTAAGGGCTGAGCAACATTTATTTCTGCTCTGAGACGTTCACACACCGCCCCAAACACGGTTCCTCCTGAGTCCTGCAGCCCCTAACCCAGAGTGGCGGGACGGCAAAACAACAAACGCACACGTAACTAAGCATCACTCCCTCCCTTCACACACAAAGTTATCTGGCTCCTCTGCTCACTTGGTCCACTGGCACCGGGGCTCGGGTGCCAGTGGAACAAAGCGCTGCTGCCCTGCATACCCCTCGTGAAGGAGGGAGAGGCAGAGAGCCAGCGGGGCGAGAGTGGAGCGGCGCTTTTCACGGGGCGTCCGCAGAGCTGGTCCAAAAGCTTTCTCTCAGCGAAGCACCGTCTATGCGTGACGTAACCCAGAGCAGCAGTGACACATGATCGGAATGACCGTTTACATGCTCCACGATCGGATAAACAATTGGTATAACCCACCTATCTCGATCGGAAAGAAATTCTGATCCGAACGAGTCTGATCAGGGCAGAGTATTCCGAACGGCGCGTTTACATGACACATTTTCTTTCCGATCAGGCGTTCTTTCCGATTACTTTTGCCCATGTAAACGCGGCTATTGAAGAAAAAAGGTTCAGAGCACTGTCTAGTGGGTCTAGATGACCCAACTCCCAATGTTAAAGTGCCTAGGATAGCACAAGGGTTACAGGCTGCTTTGGGTCTTCACATAAACCTGCTGCGAGTTTACGTTATTCAACAATCCTGCTATAATTATATTAAAACCTCTTTAGATTTTATTAAATGATGGAAGTTGATGCTGGACTTTACATCCCTGCATTTATAAAGTGATTTTACTCACTTCTCATTGGATGCTAACGCTAATTTTAAATATTTTTCCTAATTAATAAATAAAACTGGTTCTTTAAAGTTTAGGTTCAATGAAATTCCTCTTTTTTGTTGAAAGACTGAACTACTGTTTTTTTTTTTTTTACTTTTTAACTTCAAACTTCCAGAGAAGAAGTAAGAAAGAAAGGAAATCTCACCGGGGAAATAGCGCTCAGGGATTTTGGTGATGTAGAAGAGGAAGGCAGATCCTGCAATCAAGTACATGACGATCACTCGAGGGAAAAAAAGCTGCAAAGACAGAAAAGCCGTGAGAATTGGAGTGTCATATTAAATACCTAAGTGTGGGATCCATTACCTAAAAAAAGCTGCTCACGTATGCGTTAGGGTTTTTAGACCTGACCTGCACGATATCTGATGTGAGTCCTCCATTGAGCCAGACCCAGTGCAATGCAGGAATCACACCAATGCCCGCTACACAGGAGAAGATTGTCATCCGTATCACCTTCCAGTCGTTGCTGAGGTAACTGGGGTGGACCTGAGCGCAGAAGACGGCCAGGATCATGGAGAGCACAGTGAGCAGATAGACCTGCCGCCAAAACTGAAAGAAAAACCCACCAGAGCCATGTCAAACATCTGGTTCATTAGGAGTTAGTTACCGACCGTTTGAACTTACTGCGTTACAGTAGAAAGCATAGAAGATCCCGGGGACGTAACACCCCAGGATTCCCACAGAAATGCCAGCGTAGTCCAACGCCAGCCAGCGCATGCAGGTCTTCTCTGAGCGGTGACAGGAGAACAGGTGATATCCCACCGAGCAGAGCATGCAGACCTGGAACAGAAGCAGAAAATCATGCATCACGACATTCAGTCACACATTGAGAGGAAAGATCCACATTACCTGCACAGAACTGCACAAAGGTTCTGAGCTACACCTCAGTCATGTGTTCCTGCTCAAACTGGTTCTGGTTTTGAGCAAGAGCCCTCTGGGAATCCTTACAATTTATGAAAAACTTGTATTTATATATTTGCTTTCTGGCTCTTTAGAGGATTATATAAAAACAGAAGTGTAACCCAAGACCTTGCCCTGTGCTGCATCCTGCAGCTACACAACTATAACTGTAATCATTAGATCGCCAATTGCTATAAAACTCACAATATAAAACCACAAAGCTATATTCAACCGTATGCATCTATTCCATTGCTGTGGCAACACTTCATCCCCGTCATACCTAAGTCTTGTACACCTGAGTAGGTGGAGCAAGTTAGCTGAAAAAAACATGCAATGCAAAGAAATGTTTGTCTTTCAAAAAAAGCCATAGATGTCAATATGACCCCCCCCCCCCTCCCTTCCCAGGAAGCATCTGCACCTGGAAGCAGAACAGTCCGATGGCGTAGATGACGTAGTCCTCCCTGTTGGCTCTGGAGGCCGGCAGCAGGGATGACAGGTCGTTGACCCCCATGAAGAAGAAGAGAAGGAAACCCAGGAGGTGGCTCCAGATGTTCACCGTCTCATTAGAAAGAATGAATATACTGCCGCATAAAAACAAAAAGTGTCAACCATTAAAAACCACAATGTGTACACAATGAGTCTCCTTGGTAGTGTTGGAATTCCCTCACTACTCATTATTTAGGAAACTGTACATGTGAAGGGTGTTTGCCATTTATCTGGGTCTCTGAATTCCAAAATCTAGTGCCCCAGAAAATTCCCAAGTCTGTGCGAAAAACTACCGTGCATCGATTGATTAGAAAATATAGACCACAATGCATTGCGTTTGAATGATTTGTCATTTAAAAAGATTATCTAAATTTATTCCATAAAATTCATCAATTTTTTATCATCAGAAATGTTAAAAAATAAATAGTTTTCGTAAAATGTTTATATATATTTGTTGTTTCTTATAATACGGAAAATTGTTGACGTCATATTCGAGCTTTAAAAAACAAACAAAAAAAGTAGTGAGCGTGTGTCTGAATAATATTAAAGAGGGTAAAAGTTGGTAAAATAATATTTAAAACGTATTGCCAGAAATACATACTTATAAATTGGGAAATAGTGACAGATACACGGATTCTTTCAATTTGTTTCAATTGATGATATGCGAGTGCGCGTTCAAAGCGCGCGGATGAACGCATCTGCATCCGCGTAAACAAATAATCCCACTTAATTGTAATTGACTACACACCATGGTCTCTGCAGCCCCGAATTATTGATCTAAGAGTGTTTCTTAAACCTAAACAGATTCATTAAAAAAAACTAAGCAATAAAAGGTTTAACATGTATGTGTATTTCAGCGGGAGAAACAAAAACAGCAGCTCTGCATTTGGATTTGCGTTTAAATCCGGGCCACTAGATAATCCTGCACTATATGTAGTCTTTTATGAGTTGTGTGGGAATTCGTACATTGTTCCTACCTTTTCAGGCAGAGCTTGGAGGGCAGGTGAGCCCTGTAGCCGTCTGTGATGTAGGGGTTTTCTCTGAGGAACAGGGGGGCCTGCTCGTACGTGTACAGCCGGATCCTTTGCGGCAACAGCACCGGCCAGTGCTGGTAGCTGCCCAGCTCTATGTAGTGAGCTGTTTTTAGCAGCTTCTGGGGCATCTTCAGCCGCATCTTGATAGAGGCACCGCTGATTATGACGAGGACGGCTGAGGACCTGCAGGCTGCGTGCAAACCCGGAGAAATCAGCGGTTACTAACATAGAGCCGCACTGCTTGTTTTGCGGCTTCTGCAAAGCCTTGCGCAGAATATATTATAACCTAAACGAGGAAAGAGCACGGACCTGGTTGAATCAAAGCGACGTGTTACGTTTGGATTAAACAGGTCCAACCTGAAAGTCGGACCGGTTTTGTTGTTAGGTCGAGGTGCAGGTGGCTATCATGACGAATACGGCTGGACGGAAAACAGCTCACCAGTGCTACTTCATGCTAATGCCAAGTCGTACCACCAACAATTCATCCATTTCCGACTGGCAAACATGCCAGTATTCACCCTCCTCCTATATCCCCTAAAAAGAAAAAGTCACATTTTTTTTTGTTTATTTATATATATTAGCATGTGACAGTGCCCAATTCTGATAACGGTAAATTTGTTCTTCTTCTTTTGTCAACAGCGATGAAACTGTCGCCATCTGTCGGCAAGAGGAGGGAATTGCACATTGAATTGATAAATCTTGAAAGTCACCCAAAACATATCTAAGTTGATATTTTTAGAATTACTCAAATAAAAAATATATATTTTTTTTACATTTTTATTTAAATTGATTTGCTTTAGATATTTATCTGTGGAATGCAGACACACACACCGTTTTTTTTTAGCTTTTATCTAATATTCTTTCCATGACATTGCCTAAAAAATATTATGTATACGGTTTAAGAAGTTATTCAGAATTTTCAAATGCAGCATTTATGATCACTGTTTTATCCTCCCACCATCCAAAAACATGCTTCATAGGTTACTATAAATTGTCCCTGAGTGTGAATGTGAGGGTGTATGGGTGTGTGATTGTGGCCCTGCGACAGACTGACGACTTGTCCAGAATGTCCCCTGCCTTCGCCCGTAAGTGGCCGGGATAGGCTCCGGCAGCCCCTTGACCCCTAAAGGGACAAAACGGATTAGAAGATGAATGAATGAATGAATGAATGAATGAATGAATGAATGAATGAATGAATGAATGAATGAATGAATGAATGAATGAATGAACAAATAAATCTATTGGTTCATGTTGCATTATGATGTTAGCCGTTCTTGAGGAATGTGGATTAGCATGTCCGGGATCCCTAGAGAGTGGCATTTGAGGCCGACTTCAATGAACATGTTGGTGAGGGCAACAGGGGTGAGGAGGAAGGGATGGGTAAGTTTGGTGTTTAAGACAAGAATAGACTGACATGATACAAGACAGGAAGATGTACACCACAAGGTGGGGGTGGAGGTAGTAAAGGGTAAATGAAGACTTGTATGATGAGTTGGACTCAAATGGGGGAGAGATGGATCTGTACAAGTGAGACAGACAAATAGCGATGGAAGGGCGCAGGTTAGAATGATCAAGGACAGAGATGGAAATGTGTTCACAGGTTCCAAAAGTGTGATGGAAAGATGGAAAGAGAACTTTGCAGAACTGATCAATGAGGGAAATGTTAGACAGCACAGACTAGAAGAGATGGCTGTTGCAAAGTAGTTGAGGAAACTACAGCAGACTAAAGCTGATGAGTCACAATGAAGTTATTGGTAGCGGGTGGTAGACTGAGGTCAGAAGGGAACATTTGTGAACAAGAGTATGGTTTCATTCCAAGGAAAAGTATCAAAAATGTAATATTTGCTTTGAGGACACTTCTGGAGAAATACAGAGGAAGTCAAAAGTTACTGAATTGTGTCTTTATAGATTTTGAGACAGTCTATGACAAAAGACAGAGAGAGGTGTGGTTTGGTTGAGAAACTGTGGACTAGCAGAAAAGAATGTTTGGGTTGTTTGGGACATGTGTGAGAACTGGAAGACAGTGGTGAGATGTGCTGTAGGTGTGACAGAGGAGTTAAAGGTGGAGGTAGGACTGCTCCAAGGATCAGGTTTGATCTTATTATTTGTTCTGTGGTGATGGACAGACTGACAGATTAGGTTAGACAGGAATCTCTGTGGATCATCATGTTTGCAGATGACACTGTGATCTGTAGTGAAAATAAAGAGCAGGTGGAGGAACATCTAAGTTTGCTCAGGAAAGGAGAAAAATGAAAGTCAGCTGTGTGTAAACAAGAGGAACCCAAGTGGATTTGTGAGGTTACAAGGAGAGGAGGTGAAGAAGGCCACATTTTTTGCATAGTAACAAGGATTCATAAAATAAAGAATGACTAATAATGAATTTAGTTGCACAACAAAAGAACAATTGCCAATATCCAGAGTCAGTTATGAAATAATGCATGTAAAAATAACTAAACCATAATGATAAACCAGAGCGTTGGGCTTCATGACAACTTATTGAACATTTTAGACACAGACACTGTTCAGAACTATGGATATCCTTAATATACAGATTGAACTTTAAAAAGAATTTAATAACAGGTTTCACCCAGAGACTTTACATTTGTGAATAGGAAATTTGGCCAAAAAGAGCTGGAGATTTATTAAGAGCAGACCAGAGTCTGCCCATCCATCCATTCATTCATGATACTGAAATTGCCACGTTAGATCCATCCGTCCATCCATCCATTCATTCATGATACTGAAATTGCCACGTTAGATCCATCCGTCCATTTCATCCCTTACTGTCACACCCAGTCCATTTGCATTATCTTAAAATTACATCCTTCCAGAACCACCTAAAAACAAACATCAGGAATGAAATCACAAATATTCTGCCAAAACACTTCAACTTGAGGACGGTACCAACAAAGATCAATAACTGTTTCACAGAAACGACGTTTATCTTGAATTTGAAGTTATTTTGAATGAAAACTTTAGCTGGGTATGAATTCTGTGAACTATCTTATAGGAAACTTATTTTATTGGTAATCTAAAGTGTATAAGGGGTTTGGCAAACTTTCTGTGCAACGTCTTCCACAAATGTATTGAAAATAGTCGTTTGCAGCTGTTCAACTACATATTAAAAACTTGTTTATTTTAAATGCACTTCTAAGTAAAGCTACATCATCAATAATGAGCACATGTGGACTCACTGAGGTGTTGCTAACCTGTTTAATTTTTTATTTTTTTTTTTGCTGTTTGGTTTAACTGTTGTTATTTGTAACACATGTGACCTAAATGTGTGGTTCATGTGTTCACCTTTCCCTTCTTGCACACAGACAAAACATCCCCTATGTGTTGTCATGTTTTGATGTAGTTTTTATCATAAGTACTCTTTGTTGGGTATATTACATTGGGTAAAATTACTTTTAATAGCATAGTAATTACTTACTACTTTTTTATAGCGGAAGTATCATAGAGTTAAGAAGTGTCTTAAACTTTTTAAAGAAACTTGAAAAATACCAGAAATTTTATCTAAAACATGCCAGAAAATGTTAAGCGTTATTGTTTTTATTATTATTATTATTATTATTAGTAGTAGTAGTAGTGGTAGTAGGAGTAGTAGTAGTAGTAGTAGTAGTAGTAGTAGCAGTAGTAGTAGTAGTAGTAGTAGGCATATTGCAATTTATTTTGGAGTAGAATCATGACCAACATTTCATTTAGTGTTAAAAGTCTGAATATGTTTGCAGGGCAAGATTCTTTTTAAAGTTCTTTTATTTTATTTTTTTTATTATCAGCACTTCAAAATATGATACACACATTCACATAACTACAACAGAAAGAAATAAAAAGGAAAAAATAAAATACAAAAAATGACAGTAGAATTGTAGTTCACAATACTAGAGATACTTAAATAAACTTAAAAATAATACTTAAATGAAAATGGACAGTTTTATTGCGTTTTTGTCTTTCAATAATTTCAGCAATTTAAAATATAAACAAAACTCTCTTTAAGAAATGTATTAAATAATGGTTTGGTTTTTAAAAATCTGCTCTTATGAATGAAGAATTTCCTAGAAATAAAAAAAGTATTAAATGCCAAATCAAATAAATTATCACCAGAAACTAATAGCACCAACAAAAAAATCCTCCCAAAAACTGTTAACATATATACATTCAAAACACAGATGATCACGTGTTTCTATATTTATATTGGTGAAAGAATGGTTATTTTCTTGAAAACCAAAACGTACATATAGTTCCTTGCATGGATAGACTGCACTTATTATTTTAAAATTGATTTCTTTGTATTTTGGAAAAAAATTGATGTTTAATAAACTGAGATCTTAACTTGCATATTTGTTCTTTGGTGTAATGCTGTGACATAGAATGATTTTTTCAGATGTTGGAAACAGTTCTCTAACAATCAAAGATCGTATAAATGAGTTTGGAAGTTTTAATTAACCGGTCGACCATTGAACAACAGAGATGGAAGCTGAACTTAAACATTATGAACCAGACCGGAGGACATTTGGATCAAAGTCTGAGGGATTGCTTTAATCACATTGTTATATTTTTTTTCTATCATTTATTTTAAGCTCACTAGAAAAAGTTTCAAATGAGATAACATTGTCATTTATAATGTGTAATCTATGGAGTCCTAAACTGTTCATAATTAAGTAATGGAAAAAAAATGACCTTGTTCAAATACATAATCAACCAATACATCTCTCATAGTAATCAAGATTATTTTAAAAGTAAAAGTCTTTTTTGGGGGAAAAAAATCCTGTTTGTGTTAATAATATGTGGATTATGTAGTCCAGTAGAGCAAAATTGTGTGTGTTTGTGTTGTGTGGCAACACACTTAATGAAGTTAGTGTAATAGGAACGGAAGTTGGGACTGGACGCTGGACTGCAGATGCGCCTCACAGTCATTTCCCCTCCAGCCCACAGCCACACTCACTCACACTTGACCGACACTTCTCTGAACACGCAGCGCGTGAACCTTAGCCGGCCAGCACGCGGACGCGGAGGGGGAGGACGAGTTCTGTGCTGGTTCTGCAGAGCCACACCGGGCCCCGCCTATAACAATCCTTCCAAAATAAAAGCTCGCAGCTGCTTTGTCAGGGCGTGGATGATGGGTCGGATCGGGAAATTTCTGCTTCTCTTGATGCTGAGTGTTTGCGCGAGCGCGGCCGAGCTGGCTGGCGATGACGCCTCCTGCGACGGAGCGTTTGATGTTTACTTTGTCTTGGACAGGTGAGTGAGCGCGGGGCGGGCGGTGTTCATGTTAGCAGGACACGTGTTACTATTTGGTGATTGTAGCAGGGACTGTTCCATAACTCCTGTCCATGTTTGGCTGTGTTCAGTATTAAACAATTTAACCATCTCTGTCAGTCAGATTCAATAAAGTGTTCTATTTAATATTTAGACACATGTTTTATGATATGTGTCTTTATTTGTCCTCATTTTCTTTGAGGATTATCTGATGTTCATTTCCTCCACATTGCCTGTTTGTGCAGTTCATCTAGTGTAAGAGAACACTGGAAGGAGATCTATGAGTTTGTGAAGCAGCTCACCAACAGATTTGTGAGGTACGAACCAGAAGATGCTCTCTTTGTTTTTCCTCTTCTTTGCTGTCTTTCTTACCCTCTGCATTATCCCTAAAGGGAAAAAAGTGTTCTAATCTGCCTTTAAGACAAGCATTATTGTATTCATGTAGCTCAAATAGACAGACATGTTTTTTGGAATGCAATTTGTAAATTACAGCTATTATTAAATGTTACAGTGGAATAGCAGGATGTGTCTATTTCAGGCTGCAGACATCACATAAGGCCACCAACTGCTCCAAACCCCTCTGGGACGCAGTGCAGAGCGTGTTCGGGATATCTTCCGGCTTAACCGTGGTCTCTGAAATGTAAAAAGGCCAATCATGCTACCAGATGTTGTAGGTGGCACTGACCTCAACAGATGTTGCTGGTTCTCCTATTGCAAGTAAAGCAATGAAGTGTTTTGCAGCTGCAGACTGCTGCACAGTCAAATATTGCATAAAGTAGAAAAAAAAGTTTTCTTTTTATTGCCAATAATCTTTTAAAACTGTTCCCCGCTAATAAGCTGAAGAGTCTCGGGCCATTTCAAAGAAAGTGCAACAGATGAACCGCAGCCTGCTAAAATTTAAAAAGACACGCACGCTGTTATTATTTAAAAAAGCAAAAATGAAAAACTTAGTGTGGTTGTAACTTGCGTCGAATGGGAGATGCAATCAATGTATCGCATTTAGCTCCATTTTACGTGCCTCCAACAACCTATATTCAGTGCTCTGGGGTTTGCGAGCATTAGTTGCACTGCTCTCTAAAAGCAGTGTCGCTTTTACTTTTGAGTTCTGAAACTATAAACAGTTGGTTTTCTTTTTTAACCCAGTCTGGTGTAGATCTGTTGTTCAGATTTTTCGTTTTTGCCCCGTGTTTCTTTTTAAAAGCATTTATGGTTTCCCCTTGAATAGCTGCTAGACAAGCCCAAATAACTACACTTCCACCCCTGTGCTTTGCAGTGACATTGTGAATTTGTAAACCGACCTTGCCATAATGTTTACAGGACAACTTACTTTTTTGTCTATCTTGCAAACACATTTTCTTTTCAATTTCCCTGAGCATCACACACTCTGCTTTTTGGGGAAACTGGGAGCTGTTCATCATGTTCTTTGAAATATCTGCTTAATGAGTCTAAATTCTCTAACCGTCGTGCTATCCTAGGCACTTTAACATTGGGAGTTAGGTCATCTAGACCAGGGGTGGCGAACACGCGGCTCGCGAGCCGCATGCGGCTCTTGGCCAATGAGCGTGCGGCTCTTTGCGTCTCATCATATTTTCTATATACTGTGCCTCATTTCATATTTTTTTCCCTCTTAAACCATGTTCAAACCATCAGAGGGTATTAAAAATAAATAATAATTAATAATAAAAGTGATTTGGCAGTGTGTGTGTGTGTTCGATGCTGCTCCCGACACATACGTGACCGCCAATCATTTGCGCGGGTTACGCCCACCGTCGGAACACATATATAGATTGGATGTGCGTGCAGACTGTTACCCTCATGGTCAAAATGGTGAAATTCAGAGTATAAAGATAAACACAGGACGTGTCAGGAAGAACGGGAAGATTCTTTCTTTTTTACTGAACAGAATGGAAAGTCACGATATTTATCATTATGAGCTTTAGGAAGCAGTAGATTGGTCATGGCAGAAAGGAACAAAACGTGTCCCGGAGAAAATTAAAAACTCTTCCTGATCATCTGACACAAATTGTCTCCTTCATTAATAAGTTGAAGCTTTTCAAAGTGCACATTCAAAACGGCCACCATCTCACTAACCTTCTTTGTGGCGCTCACAGCAGAAAGCTGCAATCAGAATGAATGAAGCGCAGAACGTGACGCTGCTTGCGCAACTGGAAAGAAACTACCGCAGAACACTTTCTCATAGATCCTTTAATGCAGAGACTGACTCCCTGAGATCCCCGCTTGTCATTGATGAGGCAGCGAGCGAGCTGGAGATAATTGAGCAGAAATCTCTTTGAAAGAAGGCCCTGTTATAATTAGGAGAACAGACATCGATCCGTTCTGACCGACACTCACGTAAAGGAGCTGATCAGTGTTGCCAGATAGTGACACAGTTTTCCAGCCCAAAAGTCATGAGAAAACCGCCAGACCCAGCGAAAAACCGCCCAATCCGCCCACCCCGCACACATACCTTCAGCCCCTAAGAGTCATGGGAAGTGGGAAATTTTCAGTGTAAAACCGTGAGCCAGGTAGCTGTTAGCAGATTTGAGATGCATGCCGTTTGGATGAATGAGTGTGAAATAAAGTTACAGGTTCCTAAAAATGAGTAGGAAGGAGAGACGTGAATAATGAAGCCAGTTAAATTTAACTCAGAACTTGCTGGATCATTCCTCTTAAGTACGAACTGACTCATTGCAATGTATTAATATTAAATAGATTATTTGCCTTTGATGCAGATGTCAGTCATTCAATTTTAAATTAAAAAAACATATAAAAGCAAGATATTCTAATGAAGGTCAAAATTAATTTAAGTTGCACACAACTGAAATGTAATGTATTTAATGTGTTTATTGTGAATATGAATGACTCAGACACCAGAAGGATGCTCTGTCCAGATGTTTGTGTATTTGTTGGTCTAAGTATCATTGAAAGAGGAATGTTGAGATACAAAGAATTACCAGTTAAATGCTGATGGATAAATGGTGAAATATTCAGTTTTATCATCGTAAATCTGATTTCAGAGGAGTCAGTGCCACTCCAGCATCAACCTCACCGCCTGTCACTGTGTGGTTGTGTGTGTCAGAGAGAGGCAGACAAAAGAGTGAGATAAAGAGAGAGAGAGTGTGTGTGTGTGGAGGGGGTCTCTGACCTCTAGGGTAGTCTCTGTGTTAACTCTGGCTAAGCTGCACTGATGTGTGTATTGAGGGTGGACACTTTCCTTGAAATAAACACCAGTACAATACTTGCTGTTCTGTTGTAGGGAGAGGAGTGTGTTATGGACAATAATACGGCTTTAATTGCGTGTGTGTGTACGTTTTGGCAGGTCAGTGTGTGGTGTGGCTCTTTGACTCTCACAGTGAAAAAATTCGGCTCTTGGTGACAAACTTGTTCGCCACCCCTGATCTAGACCCACTAGACAGTGCTCTGAACCTTTTTTCTTCAATGATTTGTGATCCTCACTGGTGTCCATGGATTACATGAAATCTTTCCACCTTTGTCATGGTAGGGAGAACACCTCAATGTAAGGATGAGGTCATCTAAGGTAGCACAAGGGTTAACTATAATTTCCCTAATCTTTCTAAAATGACAGTCTGCAAAGAATTTTTCTTTTTGCATAAAAGTTCATAGACATCTCAATGAAGGAGTGAAAGCTTCTGTTAGAGGTCTGAATTTCTTTTCTATCACACACCATAAAAAGAACACCAAGTTTTCCATAAACTATCAGAACCAGGTTAAGACTGAATATTTTCATCAGTAGGATGCATAAACTTTTTTTTTTTCTATTTTAATTTCAAATCCAGTTTTGGAAGTGCTAACTAAATTTTTCTCCAAATTACAAAAGCAATTACAGTATCAAAATATTTATCATCATTTTAATTGCCGTCTTATAAAATAACTTATAAAACAGGTAAAAGAAAACATTATTAGCTGTAATCACATATTTGATAGAATATCATTAAAGTAAAATTTGGAGGGGGTGTAGTCTGTAAAGGTGTCCATCAAATAATCTGTTTTTCTTATTTATAACATGCATCAAAAACTTCTGCAAATCAATATTTGGAGATATACAAGCTTGCTGTTGTTTCATATTTTTTATCCTCCTGACTCTAATCAAAGCACATTTGTCTTCTGTAGGGGACATTTTTAAACCCGACTGTCTCCTAACCACTGCAGAAAACTAGATGAAGTCTTTTGGTATCCACAGAGGACATTTGGGGATTTTCAGTGATGCCAGATGTGAAGGGGTGGGGCTCTTGGATTTGTAGTTTTAAAAAATTGTCTGGACAAAATGCGTTTTCTCTGGTTGTGAAGAGAATATAATAAAAACTATTGCAACTGTTGTGAAACAAAATTCTATATTGTGACTCATCTCTTCAAATGTTTTGGCCTAAGAACAAAAAGTCTGGTACTATGAAAAGAAAAAAGTATAATTCCTGGAAATCTGTGTTTGTAAAACCCTAAAAACTACTAGAAGTGTAAATAATTAAAGACATTTTGGGGAGTTTTGTTAACATACTGGTCTCAACAGACTCACAAAAATACAATTTATTTGTCTATTTTTTTTTAGCAGAAGTTGAAAATTCCTTATTTATCAAAGAGGAATAAAGCAGGGTCACTTTTTGGGCTGTATAGGGCCAAATCAGAGTAAATAACTTTAAAGTGACGACCTATTTTCTTTACATGACTGTGTGCAGCACAAATAGTTCTGTTCATGGACGTTTACCATCTTTGGTTGTTTGTTTCAGTCCTCGGATGAGGGTCTCCTACATCGTCTTCTCAGCTCAGGAAGCTGTAAATCTTCCTCTAACTGGAGAGAGGTCTGCTTCACAAATTTTCTTCTGCTCTCTCCTGCTTATCCGTCATTCAAAAACAAATGAAAAGTTTCCAGTACCCTTTATTTGTGGCGAATTGGTTTTCCACAGGTCCACAATAGATAAAGGTCTGAGCCAGCTGAGCCAAATCCCTCCCACTGGTGAAACGTTCATGCATGAAGGCCTAAAAGCAGTAAGAGCCTCCACCCTCTAAGCCTTTTTATGGAGAATTTTCTATAATGATCCAACCTGATCTTTTAAAAAGAGGGCAAAAATGGGAATAATTTTCTCTTGTCAGGTGTCAGAACAAATGAAAAATCAAGCTTCAGCATCAACGAGTATCGTTATAGTTGTGACCGATGGCGAGCTGGATGTCTTCCTCCATTCAATGAGTATGGTTGAGGTAAATCCTACATGAAGAATCACTGTAGTGCTGCATTACATGGATGAGCGCAAAGAGAAACACACAAATTCAAAGGTTGATCTTTTGTGAAACTTTCAGTTGGAAGCCACTTTCCACATGACCAATAGTAAATTCTGCAGAGGCTCATCGGTTTAACAATCCTGTAAGGGCAGACTTGGTTATTTGTCGGGAGAATTTCACTGCTGTTGTTTTCGTTCCCAGGCGGACAAAATCCGACAGTTTGGAGCCAGAGTTTTCTGTGTCGGTGTCAAGGACTTTAATCACAATCAGGTAGGAAGATTCTTAACATTTATTTTCACGGCTCATTCATTTTTTTATTGTGAAAAAAACAAACAAACACGCTTTTCTGATGCCTTTTAACAAAAACTTCAAATGCATCACATTGAACAGTAACTGACTTTATTTTTCCGAAGGAGCTTTTAAATTTATGTAAAAATAGCAATATCCAGTTTTTCCTTAGCTGCACATAATAGCATGTGACGCACGTTCTTTAACCAAAATATCATCAGAGAACTCTTCATTGTGAGAAATGCAAAGAAAAACGTCCCAATCTTATAAAAGGCTACATTGATTCATCTTCTGTGACAAATGGTTCTTTACTGAGGCATTCATGCATCAATAAAAGTTCAACACAAAACATTGTTTCAAACATTTAAATAATAAAAGAATTTATGAAAGCGTACTGCATTCAGTTAAAAAAAAAAGGTTGACCTTCGTTCTCATTTTTTTCCGTGAGTTTCGTTCAAATATTTTCAAGAACTACAAAAGCGAAAAAGTCCAAACAGGCTGAGCCTTTTACCTCATCTGCTCATAAAAACTATCAGATGACCTGCAGTCACGTTAAAAAGCCACAAAGTGTCCGTGTCATAGATATGTTCTGTGTTGGTTTTGTTTATGTGTTCTCCACGTTATTTCCCGTCTGTTTTGTTATTTACTGCTTTACTCACAAACATTGCAGAGGAAAACGCTGGGGAAGTATAAAATATGAATAAAGCAGTATGTACTAGTTATTTTTGTTAAAGTCAAACCTGACGACAAGGATGAGCACAAACCAGTAAGTCTGTGGGAGACCACAAACGCTCACACTGTGGTCAATTTTGTGGCACCCAGTCTGTTTTTCCAGATACTTTTTAAAATGAAAATAATCTTTGAAATCATTCTTTCGAGATAGTTTTTTTTCTAACTTTTCGATAGAATTTCTTTTGTTTTTTAAGATAATTTTTTTGTTTATGTTTTTTTCATTTTTCAAGATATTTGTTTTGTCTTGTATTTTTGAGAAATGTATTTTTCAGGCTGCAAAAAAAGGAGTCCTAAAGCGAGGAGATAAGGACGCATCTACACGCTGGTTCACTCTAAGAGAAAGTGTAATATTAGGGGTTTCTATGACAGCTCATGTTAAAGTTTTCATCAGTTCTTTACTTTTGTAGTTCCTAAAAAAATAAGAAGATAAATACACGGAAAAAAGCTTGAATTAAAAACAGGCGTTTTTTTTTATACTTGAAAAAATTAAAACAAAGATCACCATTTTTTTTATTTTTTTATGGAATGCTTTCATAAAAATGCTATAATGTTTCAACAAAAGTGGTATCCAGGTTTCTTGGTACATCCTTACTTTCCAGTTTTTTTCTTCTAAATGTTAAATTATATAATAAAAACTGTATGTAGAAGATTGAACACCCCATTCGATCCTGCAATTCACCAAAGCTGGCCTACTTCCTGCCCGGCTAAGGAAATAAACAGGAAGTAATCACATCCCTCTCTAATGAAATGACACCAGACAAACTTCCTGCACTGCCATCATTACAGCAAAAGATGAAAGCTTTCTCCAGCTGCCTGTAGCTTCCATCAGACATAAACTAGACCTCCCTAAATGCTACCAAACATAGCCTGTAAATTCCTCATTTAAAACGAATCCTTACTTCCTAAGTTTTTAACAAATAAGTAACAAAAAAAAGTTTATATTGTGTTTTTTTGGGGTTGCAGCTTACTGAAATTGCAGATGGTGCAGAGCAGGTTTTTCCAGTCTTGTCTGGCTTTCATGCTCTCAAAGACGTTGTCAACAAGGTAAGATTGCCGTAACAACCAAAAATGTCCATGCGTGCTGTGTGCATGATTCGCTAAGAGAATGGCTCGAGCTGCACACTTCATTTGCTTGTGCCTCACAGGTCCTGGAACAGTCATGCAGCAACAGTTTCGTCATCGAGCCGTCCAGCGTGTGTGTGAATGGTGAGTGTGGTGGTCTGTTACTGTAATTTAACCAAACAAAAGTTTGGTTCATGAAAGTTTCAGCCAAGGAAAAACCCAAGAGGTTTTAGGGCCACTGTAAAAGAAAACAAATAAGAATTAAGGCGCTTTACAACATTTTACAAGAATAATATTGTAAATTTACTGTTGAGAAATTGAAATCGAAATACCACTTTAGGGTTGTTTTTTGTGAGGAACGAACATCCTGATCAGGGCCGGCCCTGGTCTTCTGGGGGCCCTAAGCGAAATTTTATTTGTGGGCCCTCTAACTGGTCAGCAGCACCAAAAAAACGCAACTGTTATTGTAATATAAACTAGATCTATCTATTAATACATTTTTGAATTATTTTTGCTGCCGAAGAATTGAATACAGTAAATTAGCTGCATGTTGGATGCACATTAAGTGGTGCCAAACAAATTGATGCAATAAATGCAAAGAAAAAAAAGAACGACAAATGTATATATAAATAGATATATATTTTTAATGTAACATTAGGCACTTAACAAATGACATTCACAAAACTCCAACTTATTAAAAACAGCAACTTAATAGAAAATCAAATAACGATAAAACAATCCAAAAATAATTAACAGCTCAATGAGGGGATTTTGGAAAGTCAAAGTCTTTATCGGTCTGAAAAGGACCTCTTTGCACCAAATCCATTCTTACTGGATCAGAGAGTGTGGTTGGCCATTCATCTGGACCAACTGGATTTGAGGTACCGGTAGGTGGAATTTTGGATCCACTAGGCTCCTCTTCCATACACGCCTCTCTTGGAGCCTCTGGAACATAAGATACAGAACTTCAATAAAAGCAAACAGTGAAAACTCAAACAGTAAAATGTTTTCCCTTTCAACAGTAGAAGTGGTGACAGGAGTTTCTTCTGCAGCTAAAAAACAAGAATTATTATTATACAATAATCACTGATAAAGCTAATAAAATATCTATAGCAGAATACTAATAATAGTTTAGTGGCTCATTTAAAATCTGTGTGCAGGTTTTTCACAATTTAATGATCTTTTTATATATTTATAAGAGATTTATTGGTTGATTGTGTATTTGTATGAGATCATATTTATTAATTTAATTATGAACAGTTTGGGGCTCCATACTTTTCAGCTGCTGTTTATGAAAAAGGGGTTATGCAGACACTGTTTTTTTAATGACTTTACATGCTTTTAAAATTACCTGAGATGACATCTTCAGTGAAGTCAGGATCATCTTGGGATGTGGACGCTGCACAACCTCCAATATTTTTGATACTTTTTGAGAGCAGAAGAAGAAACTGAATCAGAATTAGTTTCGAGTTTTCCATTGGAAATTACGACATTATGTGCAAACTTCACCTCGGATCGATTAGTATCTCACGTAAAAATTGCGCAGCTGCACAGAAAGACTGGATAATGTAAAAAATACGGCCCCAACATCTTCCAAACTTACCTTTTGATTGATGTTGAAGTTCGTCATCTTTTTTCTGTGGCATGAAGTTCTCTTGTTGTCGCTTTGATCAGCGTGACAAAATGTGCTCGTTTTTTTCTTTTCCCCAACTTTATTGATACAAACTCCTCTCGTAAATGCACACTGTGCCAGGCTCAGATGCAAATATGTTGACCAATCGTTGCTAAGAGTGGTGTAACGTCATTGTTTGGGTTGCCAGATTGGTTCAGGTGTGCTGACGGGGGGATCATTAAAGTGCATGCAACTTTCTTTTGCACAACATTCAGAGCCCACGTTGGTACTGAGGTTATATGAAATGGGTTGCCAGATTTGGGTCTTTTTTATATTATTTATGTCGCCACTTCGGGGCCCTGGTGGTGATGGGGGCCCTACGCGGATGCGTAATTCGCGTATAGGGAGGGCCGGCCATGATCCTGATACACTTAAAAGCTCAAAAGATTTTGATGATAAAGGCCTTTTAAGAGCGTTCATGTGCAATCACAGGTTTACAGAGCTTTTTAAGGTCTTTGAAGACACATAGAAATGGTACAAGTTTTTGGTTATAATTATTTTTTCTTACATGGTTATCAGCTCAAAATATTCATTTTTCACACCTGCAAAATATGAAACCACTTCTTGGCAGATCCTCTTTATTTCTTTTAGCTACATAAACCCCACTGCATGAATATTGTTCAGAATTATTCATGTTAGTATAGTAGTACATGACAGTATTAGGGCAAAGGCCTATTAAACATATCGTCTTTCTTTATTTATATTCAATTTATTCTTTTTCTCATTTCTCCCAGAATCCTTTGAGGTGGTGTTAAGGGGCACCGGCTTCAGCGGAGCCAAGAGGATCGACAACATTCTTTGTTCACTTTCCATCGACAACGTGACTCACTGTAATGCCACATTGCTGCAATTTTTTCAGTTTTTGAACTAAAACTCAGAATCCACTTGTTCTTTATTCATGGATTAAATCTGTGAAGCGAAACTTTGGGAAGATCTCTGAGGTGGAGTGGAAACTAAGAGTCATGTCATGCAGAGACAAACAATGGCTGCTCTTTATCGGGCTCATCCTGTGAACAGAGGAGATATTATGGTGCTGTGTGGAGCAAAATGAGGGATTCTCTCCCATTATTTAGAATCAGATCAATGAGTGGAGCTGTGCTGTGGTCAGTGTCAATAAGAGGACATGAACCGAAACCGCAGGACTTCATGGAAGCCTAAGGATGCTAGGATCTATGTTTTGACCCACTCCAGATATTTATGTAATAATAAAAAAAATCCTTTATTTTGTATTGTTTGCATTTGACAAAACTGAATGCAGTTTTTCAGGGTCATATTTGTCATCATACTTTTTTTCCTATCAGATGAGAAGCCCACAGTGGTTGGAGATGGTCATCTGCTGTGTGCAGCTCCTACTCTATATGAGGTTGGACAGTAAGTGGACACACGGACACTCAAACTTTACCCAGAAGATGAAGCAGATGAAGGTCTGACTAGAACTCCTTAGTTCTGTTTTGTTCAACAATACATTTGAACCAATAATTATGAATTTAAAAAAATCAAGGGGTTTCTTAACAGGCTTTTACCACAAATCAGCTTAATCTGAGATAAATAAAATCCCAAAGCATTTGATCTTGGTAATTTGCACATCATCTGGCCCTTGATCAGTTTTCTCACCATTTTTAAACAGAAAAACCTTTTTATCACCAATAAACAACAAGCATAATGTAAACTGTCAAAGTATTTTAGCTTTCTGATCATCTTTTATAATATTCACTTAATCTGATTTGATTTCATTAACTGATGAAACTGGTTCTGTCGGACTTTTTATCAATTTAAACCTCCTCCACATATTTTTTACCATTAAATTCTCTACATTTTAATGATCATGTGTTAGATTGGAGGATCTTCTGATGATGTCCTCTGTTTGTTCAGATCCCTTCAAGTGCTGGTTATCCTAAAGAACAAAAAAGTCATCATCTATGGTCCTGTACACATTCATGCTGTTAGTTGCGTAAGTATTGTTTTGGATTAAGTACGCTAATACTTTAAATAGGAACTGGAAATACCAGAAAACACAAAATCGGATGCACTGAAGTTTTGATGAAATTCTGTTTTTATCAAATTTTTCATTATAAAGTAGTTGTTTTTCCCCCACAACTTTTTATTTAAATAATTAATCATGACAACACAGCAACTTCAATAATACCAGTTACATCTTCCTTATAAAAAGACAAAAAGGATTTTTTTTTATTCCTGCTTTGCACACTCTAATTAAAAAACTAAACTGTAAAAAAAAAGAAAAAAAAAAAAGATATTCACTTCTGAGTTGTAGGTGAGTTTAGCCCTTGTGCTATCTTAGATGACCTCACCCTTACATTGACGTGTTCTCCCTACCATGACAAAGGTGGATAAAGGTGGAAAGATTTTATGTAATCCATGGACACCAGTGAGAATCACAAATCATTGAAGAAAAAAGGTTCAGCACACTGTCTAGTGGGTCTAGATGACCCAACTCCCAATGTTAACGTCTTAGGATAGCACAAGGGCTAATGGCATGGAGTAAGCCTGTTGTGACTTAACATCATCCCTTTGTTTACACTATATTGCTATCTTACAGCCACTCAAAACCACAACCTAACATTAGCAACAAAAGTGGCAAGCAATATTGGAGCTATCCAGTCGTACAGTTATGATCCAGATGCTAGCTCAGACGGGAAAAACAAAGACGTTCATGGATCTATTTTTCTGCAAGTAGATCCATCAGAATGGAGCTTGATGGCTCCGCTGAACACCTAAGTCACTGCTGCAAGCTTTTTCACACAGCATTGGACGATTTAAATAAACAGTTACTCAGAAATGCAATTTATACATGTCCTCCATCATCAGGAAAAACGCTACAAGAAAAAAAAAAAATTTCAACGAAGTTAGTCTTCATTCAACTGGTGAGCCGCCATTTTTCGGGATATTACTTTCCCGCCTGCAAATGATCAGTTTTTGTTTGGTTGTTTTGCCTCGGCTGTTGAACTGTGACTCCTAACGGTCAGGTAGATGTGCCCCTCAACACTTAATGTGACACTTTCTGGAACTTTCTTGCCATAGCTTGGAGCCAACACAGTAGGTTTGCTGGTCTTCCATAGCTTCATTTTCACTCTCTTCACAAAAACTGCAGCTTCAAAAATTGTTGCTGCTTCTCCTGTAGTTCTCACAATCTCCCCAAATTGTGCAATTAAAAAAAAAAATCTATGCACCTCTTTTGAGGTCACAAGCAAAAGTCAGTTTTGTGTTTAGGGCATCAGACTTCCAACTGTTCTGCTTTGTTTTTATTCGATGAAGTCTTATTATGAGGCCTGTTTTTGTGTAACTGGAGTAATTACATTTGGAGTAGAATACTCGGATCTGTATTCAGGCTGGTGATGGGTGATGTGCAGCTGCTGTGTTGCAGTCAGATGCGACCTGGGTCCTGTGGATGGTGTTGGCACTGCTGCTGGTGATTGCGCTGGCTTTAATGTGGTGGTTCTGGCCCCTCTGCTGCACTGTGGTGAGTTTGCGTTTTGAAATCCTGCATGTTTAAGGCCACTGTTCTCTTCATTTTTTTTTTCAAATAATACTAAATGTGTTAATTTTGCTCCTAAGGCCATCCAGGATCCACCCCCCTCCCGCCCCCCTCTTCCGGCCGTGAGTATCTGAGCATTCATGGCTTTCCAACCTGGCAGCAGAAGAGAGGCTGTCTAAATTTGGGCGCACGCAGAGGGAGCGTTGGTGGAGCTGGGGAGGGAGACAGAAGCTGTTTAGTTCAATTTTGTTTGTCAAGCTTGACTCAGCAGATAAACATGTTGGAGGTCACGTGGTAAACTCATAAACGGCACTCCTGCGGTTTCCAATAGCCAAAATCCTGAACTCATTTGGCCATTTTTACTTGTTTTTATTTGATTGTTTAAATGTCCACCTTAAAGAAAACTGAAGGTGAACATTCTTTAAGGAGCCAGAGGAGGACCTTCTACCCAAACATAAGTGGCCTGCCGTGGATGCTTCGTACTATGGAGGCAGAGGGGCTGGAGGAATCAAACCCATGAAGGTGAGGGAAGTGCAGACCTGCAGATTGCGTCGCTGGCAGGTCTCTGATGGTTTCTTCCTTGCAGGTGAACTGGGGGCAGAGAGGCTCCACCAAAGAGGGCTCTCGACTGGAGAAAGCCAAAAACGCTTCAATCACCATGCCGGAGGAGCCAGAGATTTCTCAGCTCCCGCCCAAAGAAACTCCGGCCCACGCTCCCCCACCCCAGCCAAAATGGTACACTCCAATCAAGGTGAGATACCTCCATTGTTGCTGCGGTTTGAGAAACTCGAAAGCTCCATGGTGATAGAGTGAGATGTGCTGTCTGAAGAGAACACTTGTTACTTTACATGAGCCTAACTTTAGACCCCGCCCCCTCTTTAGGGGCGTGTTGATGCCCTGCTGGCTTTACTGAGGAGGCAGTACAACAGGGTGTCCATCATGAGGCCTTCACCTCGGGAGAAGGTACGAAAGCCTTCAGTTTTTTCATCCCATAAGACAAAAATCTGATTTTTCTCCATCTGATCTTCTAAAAAGTCTAGAATGTGAACGCTTTTTGCTCCAGCAAAATAATAATCCTGCTAATAAACCAGGGGTCTGCAACCTAAGGCCCCAGAGCCACACGTGGCTCTTTTACCGCTCAATGGTTAAAGAAAATAAAATTATTATTAAAATGTAATCTGATAAATTGATAAATTTCAGGCTAAGATCTTAAAGATCCACTATAATGAAAAGGTGTTTTTTAAACGTGTTCTTGTGCATTTTTCTGATGATAGGTCAAATAAAAAGAAAAAAATAAACTTAAAATTGCATTTCTGAGTACTTCTTGATTCAGAACTAAGTTGACTTTTATACAAAAAAGAAAATGCTTTTATGACAGTTTTCATTTAAATGCATTCAATACAGCAGATGTACCACAAACTGCCTCATTGTCAAATGGATTCATATGTGCTTTTGTCTAGTAATAAAATTTATTTTGTAATTAGAATAAAATCTTTATATTTCCACGACTTTAAAGCTGAATAAGCAAAAGTTCAGTTATTTTAATCATAAAACAAAGTGACAAAAGTACAGAGAAGGGCTGTATTTTTCTAAAGCGTGAAACAAGAGTGCAGCTCCTACCAACACTGGGAAAAACTGGCCTGAAAATCTCTTTTAGTGAAGGTTGCAGACGCCTGTAATTCAACTTTTTAGAGTGAATGAATGCATTTGATCTCAAGCTCAAATTTACCGAATTTGTCATGTAGTTTAGTAGAACCTACGGTAAATGGATTTTTGGTTTTTGCGCATTAGATATGGACTGCACTTTCAAAAGCTGCTTTATAAGAGTCTCAAACATTATGAATTAAAGGTTTATAAATCATAGAAGCTCCTTTTCAAATTGGGGGGGGGGGGCAGTATGACCCGTGGAGTTCATTCTGACTGAAGTGTTTAGGTCTCCTCAGGCCTGTGCAGGAGTATTTGAATCCCTAGAGAAAAACACTTGAAAACCATCTCCTCGTTCTTTTTTTCCTGCAGGGCCGCTGCGTGAACTTCACCCGAGTTCGGACTCGCTAAACTGCAAGATGAATCCACTTTTCCACTTATGGCTTTAGATCAGGGGTGTCAGAATCCAGGCCCTCGAGGCCCGGTGTGTCTTCTAACCAACCTGCCATGAAAGCTCCTTGTTGGCTAAACACACCTGATCCAGATAATCAGCAGCAGATATGTTCAGAATTCTGGAAGGAGGCCTGAAGTTTGACACCTCTGATCAACCTGCGCTTTCTGAGTACATGAGAAATTCATGTTTTCTAAATAAACAGCTCCACTGATGGCGGTTTGAATCTGTGGCGTTTAGTTCATCATCATTATGACCCAAACTGTTCATTTACTTTTTTGTATTTATTTGAAAGAAAAAATATATATGTTCCTATTTTCACATAAACAGTACAAGTACCCTGAATGGTACCACAAAATGCACAAAATATTAAAAACAGTAAAATGACAAACAGAGAAATATCAGATCATTTCCACACAAAGCTGGATGCTGAAAGATGACACGTGCGTGTTTCAGGTCACATGAAGTCTTGCTGATATTTATGCAAACGCAGGTTAGGCCACACTTTTTGAAAAGCTCACCATCACAGAGCCAGCCAGCAACAAGCTGGAGATGAAACTCATGGTTTGAGACTGAACAAAATGCTTCTTTATACCAACACAGGAAAATTCACAAATCCCCAAAACACACAAGCTCCCACAGACACGCGTTTGCTGTCGTCTGCAGTAAAATGTTGACTGTCGGTGAGCATGAGGCTGATTTACACAAGAGTCTGGCAACATCAGTCTAATCACACTTTACAGCTGCTATTACTAGAATCCATCTATCCAGAACAGCTGCTGCTTCCAGCTGTGTTTGTGGAGCGACGCCATGCCCATAAAGCTACGTTCACACCGCCATCTGCAAGAGACCACATTCAGTGAAAAGGCTGACGCACGTTTTCCGTCTCTATAGACAAATCTCGTTGGAAGTGCGTTGAAAGTTAAATCATTTGAATTTTGACCAATCAGGGACTCCGATTTGGTAGAGATGGCGTCCCTTTTTGTTCACGGAAGTGCCAACCGTTTGAAAATGGATCATGGAGGAGAAATTCATGATGGCGGTTTGTTTTTGGCTGGAATCATACCACACCAAGTCTTTTGTATATCAGAATAGAGCTGTGAAAGAAAAAGCCTGGAGCAAGATTCACCAGATGTGCACCGCTTTGACATTTTGCACCAAGTCTTTTCCAACTGAAGGTGGGGGACATGCGCTAGGATCAGGTAGCGACGGTCCAGCTGGACACCACATGCTAAACATGTGTGTTTGGCTGTTCTTGAATGTGTGTCACATGCTCTCTGTGAACGTAGCATTAGGTGTTCAGTTAGATCCTGAAGTCCTGCTGTGGTCAAACGATGACTGAAGGAATTAATCCTCTTGATTTAACAGGATGTTGAGCATCAGCATCTCTTTCCTTCTTCAACACCCCCAGTTTTCTAATACTGTTAGTGTGTGGGGACATCCCATCTGTCCTGGAAGGGCTGAAGAGCAGAATCCATGTCCACTTGGTACATTGAAGCTACTTTTATATACATCAAGTCAAAAAACAAAAGCGATTGTCTTGTTTAGGAGCGATTTTCTCGATGGAGAAGGGAAGATCTGGAAAATAAAAAGCATCCGTTAGGTTTTCCTGATATACGCCACGTTTTGAGAATGTGGGTGGTGCACCCACCTCAGAGACCTCCGACTGTCCTTCTCCATGTGGTTCTCAGGTCCTTCGCTCTCAAACGAAGCCAGATGCAGCTCTGCAACAGTAAGTCAAACTCAGCGGGTTTCCTTCAGCTGAAACCGAGAAACATCTGGACTGACACTAACCGTCTTCCGTGAGGATGGGGGTGGTGACGAGATACTGAAGGACGCGGCGGTCTCTGTCAAACGGACAAACGACCTGACGCCAAACCAGGAACTCGCTCACCTGTTTTGCAAGTTCCCACAGTTTCTGTGAAGATGCAAAACATCATTATGCTTCATGAAAAGATACAGACAACACTTAGGAGAGGAACCATGCGTTATTAACCACTAGGGGGCATCCCGCATCAAAAAAAGACTGGACTTACTTCAAAGTTAATGTGTCCGTTTGGCAGCCTGCTGGCACAGCCTTCATTCAGGAAGTAGATGTCCTTGATGAGAAGACTGAAGAAGGGAATTACGATCTGCAGACAGAGAGAAAAGCTGGTCAGACGGGAGGGAGGGGCTAAAACGGTCCAGTTAGGCCGATGCTGGGTGTTCCTCACCTTCTCCTGGCTGCTGTGTGCAGTCTCTGACCTCTGGGTGGCGCCACGGAGTGCTGTGCGGTAGTTACTGAAGTTACTGGATGGGTCCATTTGGTGCTGTGCACAGATCACAGGAATGAGGCCTCAAACACACGCAGGGATGCACGCCAAACTGCAGCGGCGCCGCTTTAAAAGTGGAAGCAAATTTTTACCTCCAGGATTTCAAACTTGTCAGTGTTGACTTTGCTCCAGGTTTTCTTCAGTCTGGACACAGGATTCATGTTCATCCCAGCTGAAATACAGGAACAAAGTGTGTGACGTTGAGTGTGTGCTGCTGCTCACTTTATTGGTCTTTAACCTGATTAGCTTCAACTCCATCTGCCACTGCTCCTGTTGGATTCAGTTTGTTTCATGGCTCGAGGAGGAAAACAGAGGCGTTTTGTGTTTTGCAGAAAGCATCAACAAAAGCTCGAGACGATGTGAGAGATAGAATTAGGGAATGTCCCGATCAGGTTTTTTGTGAGTACATTTAAAATTAAAATGATTAAAAATTAATGATTTTTTTTTTAATCATTGAGTGTTCATGAATACCCATCAATGGAACCATTTATACTTTATTTTGTTTGTGGGTTTTTTAAACCCTTTTTTCCTGGAGCTTGCACTTTGCAGACTATCCTTTGGCAGCGTCACACTGTCGTCTCACAGTCGGCAGCATTTAGAAATGTAGAAAAACCAAAAACCTGATCCATTTTCTGTTGAAATGCCTTTAAAGATAGTTGTTTGACTTCAGAAAAACCAATAGAGACATTTGCTGTCAGTCTGAAATGCTTATTAAAGGAGTTATTGAGCCCAGAAGTCCAAATCTGCCAATACTTTGCCAACTATGTTTGTTTGCCTCATGCTCAAAATGCTGCCGTATTCTGTTGCATATAAAATGTTGTGATCAGTTCATGACATGCAGACTCCTTCTAGTCAAGTATTTATCTGGAATAATAAGCTAGAAAAAGGCTATAAAGCGCTGATCATAACAAAAGTAAAATAAATATCTGACCCCAGGTCATGATGCAACATCCCATTTTCTAGCGAGTCTGAAACTGCGGACCAGGTTACAGATTACGTGATCGGATCAGTAAAATTATCCCAGTTGGAATGACAGAGTTCCCATCATGGAAGTTTCTGCACGTCCGTGTCAAACACTCACTAATGATGGCCATGAGCGAGTTGAAGTTGCCGATGTTGAAGCACTCCTGAGCTACGTCGATGAAGAACTCGATGATCCGTGCTCTCTGCTTCTTCTTTGCTGGCTTTAGTGAGACAAAGAAAGGTCAGGCATGTTTTAGTGAACACAACACCAAGCAGTTCAAATCTGCAACTAAACTAACATTGGCGTTGTCCAGATCACAGTTACAGCTGGATCTGTTGAGAAGAACCTACCATGCAGATCTCAGTGGCGACCAGGAAGCTGAGCCGGTTGAACCAGCTGACGTAAGCTTCAAGGTTGCTGGTTTTACGCTTCCGGAAGAAACCCTAAAGGAGGAGAAACAGGACAAAAAAGGTGACGTCTGAACAGGTTCCATGCCGTGAATTGATGCGTAGAAAGTCTCCTGGCACATTGGGAAGTTGACCTGTTTATCAAAAAGAGAAGATGTTTCTGCATGTGTGACAACATTTCCCATAATCCCTTGATTATGGAGCTTTGCAGTGCCAGTAAATCGAGCACAAAACCTAAACTTAAGCAACTAACTATAAGAAGATTATAAAACTAAGGGGATCATGACACAGGAAAAGGTTTGAATAAATTTTACAAATTTGAAAATGTTTTCTCTAGTCATCCATCTTACACTGTGTATTTAGAAAGCAGATGCACCGCTGTGCCAGAATAAAAAAGGTCTTCTCCTAAGAATCCTTTAAGAAGCCAAAACATCTTTTCCCCCAAAAATCTGTTCAAAAAAATGACTGGGATTTTAAAATGTGAGCTTCAGCACACATGCAGAACACTTCCTGGTTTACAGAGAGGACAGGCCGCCTCGTCTGCACAGATAAGCAGTGATTGAAGGAAACTGGCTGCTGCTGCTCGTCTGTACTTTGTCGTCTGCTAATGGATCTGGACAGCATTTGCGCCCACACAGCCTCCGCAGGAGTTCCTCCTCTTCTTCAGGTTCATTTATTTATTTACCTACATGTTTATGTATCAGAGTGTGTTCTTTCTCAGCGGGGAATTGGTTGTATAAATAAGCACTGGAAAAGCTCCACATGAATAAACTTTTCTCACCCGCAATGACGCAATAGCAGAGATCCTCAGACTGAAAGCTTACACAACAGCAGCAGCCCACTCCACTCTAAACGTCCACTCTACACTTCAGGACCCCTTTCACTGACTCAACCGCTCTCTTATATAACCTCAGCAGCACTGGTGGGAGCACGGAGGCAAAAACACCGGCTGAAGGCTTGTTCTCTGCGAGCTTCATCGCAGGACCACTTCAGATAAAGAGCGCCGCAGACCGGAAAGCTAGACTGTTGTGTGCTGCGTTTCAAAAGCAGCGCCTTGAACAAAGCCCAAATGTTGCTCGTCTATCCGGCTGAAGATCCTTTCATGTGGCCTGAAAACCAAATTGACTTGAACTGAAGTGAACCACAAATTACACACACACACACCCAGAAGACACGCATCTGAAACACAATCAGAGGAGTCCATAAAAACAAGGAGGGCACTTTGACGCTGATGATTACAAAGCCTTCATGCTGCTTTCTTCTTCAGATGTCTTTATATAGAAAAAAAAATTATAAATGAGACTTTCAGCACCAGAAATCCACTAATTGGGGGATTTTACAACACCAGCACTAAAGTTTCTATTTAAAGGTTTGTTTTCATGCATGATGTTTCAATATCTGACTGTAATGCAAGAAAATCTGACTGTAATGAGAAAAATGACGGAACAGCTAAACAAAAACAGCCACCATCGCATACGTCTTCCCCACATTCAAAACTAAAATTTAAACTTTTAATAAGTTAATTCTCCCGATAAGAATCATTAAGTGCAGCACATGAGTCTCTCTTTTTGTTATGTCCCGCCCTCATAGCTTCTGGCCAATGACTGAAGAGATCTGTAGTCACCTGCTTTTGTTTACAAGCTTTGGTCCTAACAGATCGGTCTGCTTGATGGCAGTCTGAATGCAGACCAAACGCAAGTTCAGGACTCCATTCGGAATAAATAAAATGAACTCAAAGGATTTTTCCAGTCTGAATACAGCCTTAAATAAAGTTGTACCTTGTGGTTCTCCATGGGATCCTTCAAGGCGAATGTCTGGATGAACTCTTCTGGACCGATAAAGCTCAGTCTGTCCTGCAGGCGGGAAGCATGGCAACAGTCAGAACACAGATAACAGCTGGTCGAGTCTCTGTTTTCATCCAAACAGCTTCAGGATATTTTGGTCTAAACTTTAAAGTCAGTTTAAAAGAAATCCAAAATCTGTTCTTTATGTTCTGTTCTTCAGACTTCATTTCTTATCTAAAGCTGTAAAAATTCTAATGGTGGGGTTATGTGTGCCAGTCTAATAGCGCTTTTTAAACAAATGTCTAACACTAAGAGCCATGTGGTTTTTCCTCAAGATACGTTTGGAAAATCTTCCAACAAGTGTAGATTTGTTTTTGTGTAAATGTTATTGAAATGACCGAGCAGTGTTAGCTAAACTTTTTTGATTTTATCAAAACTTGCAATAAGAGGTTTTTGCTTAAGTTGGCCACTAGATGGTGCCGTTCTTAATTGTTGCTTCTTGTGACATTGTAGCTTTATACCTCTGGCTCTTTTACGAATCTTTAGAGCTAAAAGATTCATGAGACTTAATCTACTATTAGCTGGTTTTGTTTCCTCTAAAGTCATGGTTTGTCACATTTTTGTTTCACTTTTCCGTTGGGTCGTTTCAGCAAAAAAAAAAAAGGCTATTTCTAAAAATGAAAGGCATTGGAAGTCTTACAAGTACTATTGAGCCTGTATTTTATTCTGTTTTTTTTTTTAAGTAGACAAAAAATTTCTTACCAGTTCAATGTGGGTTAGCTGCTGGGCAAGAATGAAGGCGTCATCGCACACGCTAAGTATGTCACTTCTCTGCGCGGCAGCCTGCTTGTTTTTAAGCGAGGTTGGGCGCTCCTCTGCCGCGGCGTTAAGCGCCGCCACAGCCTCTTCGTACTGACCGAGAGCAGACAGGCGCTTAATGAGACGCTGGGTCATCTGCTGCATGGCGCGCCACGAGTACTGGAAAGACAACGCAACCCAAACGGTGAGGACGCTGTAAAGGCTCCATGTTGTGTTTGTTTGGCTTAAATGCTGACCTCGTCGCCCCGGGACACATGTTGCGTCATGTCCTTCAGGCAGCGCATCATCCTCTCATCCCGGAAGTCGTACGGAAACGTCTCTGTCCACTCAGTCAGCAGCTGGACCAGTTTGGGTGCCACCTCACGGAAGCGTATCTGCGGTCAAATCAGTGCGGTTGTCATGGGTGTGACAGTGGGACGGATTCCGAGTGGGAAAGAGAAAAACAGCAGCTGTGTGTGTTTGAGTGAGTGACCCACCTTGTCCAGAAGGGCATCTCCAGACCGCTGCTGCTCCACACACAGGTGACATACGCGGGTCATGAGCTCGTACGGGTGAAGGAAGAGGCGTGAGCTCAGCAGGAAGGTGAACACGTATGACCTCTGCGTAATAAACAAAAAGAATTAGTAAAAGTGAACCAAAAAACAAAATTCTTTGAGGACTTTTTGGCACAACAGAAAAACAACAAACAAGTTGGGTTGACAGACACTCACATCAGGGTAGTAGTCCACCGTTGGAACGAGGTGCTGAATCAACGCCTCCAGAGATGCTGAAACCAAGCTGTTGTCATGGTAACACATCTCCCCGTAGCTGGCAGTGATGCCCTGTCCGTAAAGTCGGCTCTTCACGGAGGCCGCGTTGTTCCGGCAGGAATGCTCCCCGTTGCTGGAGTGGCGGTGGGCTCTCCCCGGGCACGACGTGCTGTGCTGGCGGGGGCTGTGAGGCTGACGCTGTGGGGAATAAGGGTTCTCCGAAACCACACAGCTACTGCTGTAATGATGCTCTTTTGAGGTCATGGAAGAGACTGAGGAGCTGCGATATGCGTGGTGCGGCTGCGGCACATCGTAGGGATTCTCTGCTGCAGGGTAGACGCCGTTGTGGATGTGCTCTCTTGAGGGTTTTGGCGCCGTGTTGCTGTGGTACGGGCTCTGAGGCTGCGGGTGGTGGTTGTTGTTGTTGTAGACAGAGCAGGAGTTGAATTTCCCGGCATATGGAGTTGTGGGAGGCATGGCGACCTAAACAGACAGCATTGGTTTATCAGCCGAGGGTAAAGATTAACATCACTCAAAACAGCAGCGTGATAAAGTCTGCACCTGATCAGTTAGAAGTTTAACTCAAAGAAGCTGAAAATAGTCTTTTAGTTTTGCGGTGGACCGGGTTGGGATGCTAACAAACTTTGAACCTGTTTTATTGCTTTAATACAACACCCTTAAAGACCCACTGCGAGGATTTTTGATCTGTTTTCAAAGAGTTTCCAGTGGTCTTTTAGTTATGATCATGCCGTTTTTAGTCAAAATCCAAAAACTTGTTCCGTTTTAGGACATTTTTTTTTTTTAGGACAGTTTCTGCAGAGCAACAGTAGTTCCTCAGAAATTGACCTCTAAATTTCAGCTTGTTAGCACAGAGTCAACCTCCTCTTCCCTTTCTGTTGCTGAGAGCTCAGAGCAGAATGCTTGTGGCCCCGCCCAGCGTATTCGCTATGTCACAAATGTGATCCGTTTCAAACTCTTTTTTTTATCTGCTTCAGAATCACAAAAATTTGAATAAGAAAATATTCAGAAATGCAATTTCAAGGTTAATTTTCTTTATACATGTCCTCCATTATAAAAAAAAATGCCACAAGAAAAAGTTAAAAACACGCAAAACACCATTTTAATCTCAGTGGGTCTTTAAGAGTCATCTAAACCAGTGTTTTTCAACTAGTGTGCACTCATTCCTGAGTGTGATCTAAAAACATTTTCCATCTCCAGGAAATCAGAAACGTGAAACGTCTTGAAACCACAACAAACAAACAAGTTTCTAAATTTTTCCAATTTAACTTTTATTTCTCCTTTTAGAAAAAACAGTCACAACTTCCTGCTTTTTCTGCCACAATTATCACAAAAATCCACGTGAGATTGCGCGGGGGGGGGGGACCATGAATTTCAGCTTTTTTTGTTTGTTTTTTTGGATGCTGGTGTGCCGCCAGATTTTTGTCAAGGTTAAAGTGTGCCGTGGCTCAAAAAAGGTTGAAAAACACTGATCTAAACTGCCTGTAAGTTACAAAAGCTGCTACATCAAAGACCCAAACAGAGAAAAAAGACGCAGTAAAGACATACGTGCCACAGATATTTCCCAGGCTTTCTGTAATTTTCCATCCTATAAATCCTCTCCAAGTTGTTTTTCTTTTCGTCTTCCATTTACTTTCACTCTTTGATCTGATAAATACTACGTGCATTCACACTGTATCTGATCCACACCAGGGTTCACTTGAAGGCAAATTTTTTATGAGACTGGGGTCTGCATGTTTTGTGACTGCAAAGAAGCACGTCAACCAGGAAAACAAAACTGCGGAAAAAGGACAACAGACTGTTATGTGGCGTTTCACATAATTCCAGTGGATTCTGAAGCAGAGAACAGTGACTTTGTGCTGATATGCACACTTTACAGTAGAGTTGTTTTTTACGCAATCCACAACTGGTTCTGTGTTATTTGGGTTATTTAGCAACATCTCCGGTGTTAAAAGGTTAAATTTGTAGGATTTTCACCTATTTTTACAAAAAAAAAAAATTGAAAAAGGAAACATAAAAAAATAAATAAATAAAACCATTAAAAACAAAATAAACACTTAACTGAACTAAGGGACTTTCTAGAACTTTAAAAAAAAAAATTTTATATTCCTTGTCAATATAAAAGCTTTTAAAAAGTTGGGTTTTTATTTTTGTAAAACAAAAAACAAAAATTCTACAGCAATAGCAAAGTTTTTATTGGGCAAAACCTCAATAGAACTTTTAAAAAAAAGTGAAAAACTTTAACTTAACAAGTAGAAAGAGTCGCTTCATCTTCAACTGAGGTAATCCTATAAAGTTAAATGATTTGTAGGTCACAGCTAAGTGACTTAATGAAAACCCCACGCTCTGCTAAAAATACTCTGGTTAGAAGATCTTCACCGAAAAGTTATGAGAACTGTGGTTTAAAACCAACCTAAAGGGCGACAAGAAAGTGGAGTTTTTTGAATAATATATGAGAAAAAACAAAAGGAGGGTCATCCACATTCCTGAGTGAACATTGAGCGGATAAATAGTTTGAAAACAGAACAACAACTCTGGTACTTTGATGATTATACATCGCTCCAGAGTATAAGTCACAGCAAGTAAAGAATCCACAATAAGGAAGAAAAAAAACTTTTAGATGAAACGAATTTAACAAAAAAACGGGAAAAAAGACGAACACTTTATTTTGAAAGGCTATTCAATATAACAGAATAGATAATAATAGGTTGAATATCTACACGCTTCACTACCGTAACACATTGATGCTAACTTAGCTTCATGAAACACAGGAGGAATCTAGTATTTTAGCGCAAAATAAATAATTATTAGGATAAATATAGCATAAAGAACATGCTAACAAGTCTACTAAACTACATCACTACAAATCATTAAATCCGTTGATTTCTTTATCCTCTGTGTCACTCTGCCAATGCCGGTATGAAGCGCGTTCAAGCGATCACGTTCAATAAAAAGTCTGTGTAAACACGCATTTTAGGCTTGGCGTTGCATGTTCATGTGCAGCTACGTTTAGATACTCTAAGTTCACAAAGTGTGGCTATTGTGTCCGTGTTGCTTTGACACCAATTTAGTTCTGATAAATAGGTAGCGTCCCTTTTAATTCACGGACATGCCAACCGTTTGACAATTGATCATGGAACAGAAATCCATAGTTGTGGTTTGTGCCTGGCCAGAATTCTATGACACCAAGTCTTTCTTATATCAGAATAGAGCTCTGAAGGAAAAAGCTAGGAGGAGATTTGCACCGCTTCAACAAGCCTCTCCCAGCTGCAGGTGGCGGACAAGCGCTTGCATCGGGTAGCACATGCCGATCTGAACGTAGCATAAGACTGAGCAGTGCCTCTCCTACGTTGCTGATACGTCCACCTAAACTGTCCTCTTGCGGTTGTTGCCATTTAAAAAAAAAGTCGCACAAGGTCCGAACAATCCAAAAACCACAATTTCAACTCAAAAGAATACAGTACACATCATTTCATCTTATTTTGTAGGATTTGTTTTTTTCTTTTATTCCTAAACTGCTAAGTTGTGAGAAAAGTTAAAGCTGAAGGTTAATCATTCAGTTTGATTGGTTAATAGTAAATCCTTCTGTCAGAGTCTTACTACAAACACAGAACACTAACTGGATTACAGTCAAATGAAGCTCCATCTCCTTCTGTTCTCTGCAGGCTTCCTCTTGCTTACACAATGGAGTTTGGTGGTTCCTCCAGGTTCGGGGCGGACGTAAAACACTGTACCCTTTAAAGCTTGAAATGATGTGTTCTTGCAGCGTGACGTAATGCCACATCCGTTTTCCTGCTGTCAAGCAGGCTGTCCTTGAGTCAACACGAAGCGATAAAGTCGTGACTCCGAGTGGCTCCCGGAGTTCTGCAGACTTCCTGCTCTCAGACGTCCCACCTCCTTCGCTGGGAATGCGGTTGATGTTTAAGCTGCGCTTGAGTATTAAGCCGTCGCGCGTTTGAGCAACTCTGTCCCACAAAAGCACCGACGAGGAAAGCCATATGAACGTAATCCCAGCTGATCCCGTAATGTTAGCCCTTCCGCTACTGTCAGCATTTGAGAGCCGTCTGTTTGTCGCTAAAAATCTCTTCTGTTGTGTCGATTCCAACAAATCAGATGCTTTCACTGCAGCTTTACTGAAACTCTTGAAGCAACTTTGTTGGTGGGAGTAAATAAGTAATGGGGGGTACATGAAACCCCTAAACAGATGGATGATCTGAAGTGATCAGTGACTCTTTGTCCTAATGGTTCACATAATTGGATCTGAGGATGGTAAGCTGATCCCAGATCCCCATGGTGGAGTGCTTTAACTCTGGAGCCATCTTTATCCCTGTGGCTGTTTGTCTGTGGAAGCACGCATACCTCACACAGAGGCGTGTCCATGTGAACTTACGCCGCGGCGGAAAACAAAAACCCGGCAGGACTCTGGGACTCTTGTTTGTTCATGACAGCGTCTGCAGAGGAGTGTCTGCCACAGCCAACTTCTTACACGCCCCTGTCCAGCATGGCGCCGTGCCTGTGTAATCCACACGCATTAGGGTCACACACAAACACACATATGGACCTGAACGAGGCACACGCACACATACACCCCAGCTATTGGCATCACGCCCGTCTGAGCCAGTCCAGGTCTGAACTCTGTGATCTGGACCGGCTGTTCTATATTGGTTAAGAAACCACAGGGCCTTTTAGAAACCGCAGAGATAAGAATTCACACAGTAACATTTCCTCCTTTCCTCCATGCTTGTTTTAGCACTGACGCAAAAAAAAAAAAAAAAAAAAAATAACACAAGCCTGCAAGCTTCCAAAACTGAATTTTCCAGACGAACTTCCTGAAAAGCTGACCCTTCGGATAGTTGTGGCTTCCAGACGGCCGCGCTGAAATGGGACTCCTCCTTAAATCATAGGTTGAACTCCCTGCAGATGACTTAATGATGGCGTCTGAAGCACAATTTCATATTAGACAGGATTGTTTACAATCTCTTGTTTGTAAATTCTGAAGACTTGGAGTCTTAAAAGGCAGATTGATGTGGTTATGGAGAAGGCAGAACGTGAGTTTTGCACTCCCACCTTTTAAGTTGCTGATGCAGAATGACAGGCTGTTGGTGCAGTTTCTTGCCAAAAAGAAGTTTTGAAAAGTGATACAAATGAAAACATCTCACTGATTGATTGTTTTAAAACCATGACCTAGTTTGTGTCTGCTTGCTTCACCCTATTTCATCTACTAAACTACAGCTTTCCGTTTCAGCAGCATTTTCTCCATCCTTAGAACAGAACTAAAATAATTTCCGTTTGCAGACTGAAATCCGACACTGAAAGCCTTTTCTATTATCATTTTATGTGGTTTTCAATGGTAAATCCACTGCTGGTGAGCACAACGGGCCAGTGGGGAGGGGGTTCCCCCAACAATAGAGGTATTATCTCTCCTGTCGTGGCATTAGCAACCAAACAAAGACCCCCAGGAAGAGATCAGAGCAGATCGGACACACGGCGGCTTTAACATGCTCTGCCTCTGCGTGACTCAAGGCTGGAGTCACTCTCTCATCATTTAGCTCACCCAGATCACGCTTTCTGCTGTTCCCACGAAAGGTACAAACTCTGATGTCGACTCTTTCAATTCCCCTTTCTGTTCTGTACTTTGTCTGCGCCGCCGCTCAGTAACGAAGCATTCCTACATTTTAATGCTGAATTAAGGAGATTTCTCTTTCCCTGCTTAACAAATCTCGCCGTTTTGCGTTTGCGAGCTGCAACCGTGTGCTGGACGCTGCCAAAACAGATCAAAAGCTGTATGCAAATCCTTTGTGGTGAACTTAGTCACTCTGAATTGTGTTTATTCAAAGCAAACTGGCCGCCAACCAAATAACAGTGTGTACTGAAGGGGGACGATAATTCACTGCACTAAAAAAGATTAGTTTACAAAAAGCATAGTTTAAACTCAGGAGGGTTTCTAACTGCAGACTGTCATTCCTCTGTAGTTTATGAGGAGCCAAACAAAGTTTGTTTTTAGTGTCGGAGAATGCCGCGTGTTCAGGACAAGACGAAGGTTCAGTCTGTGCTCAGGGTGAACACAATACAGTCCAGATCTGATAAGACGGCCTATAAAACTATGTCAGAGTGGTAGAACTTCCATGTAATGCACCGCTATCTTCACCCTACCTTGCATCCGATGTACTTTGACCCCAATAACCTCCTGCAGGTATCAGCTGTGGGCTGGCATAGCATAGTTTCATGTCAATAAATGAATCCATACTTTTATTTATGCTCGCATAAACTGTGCGTTTTATTCAAAAATAACAAATACGAGACAGTCTGACTTTAAAGCGAGTATGTGATGAATGGCTTCACTGTCACACATCACTAAATGAGCCTGTGATTTGTGATCCAAGGCATAAAACAGTCCAAAGAGCGCATTCATTCTCATCTCCACATGACAAGTTTTGCCACATTGTGTTTCTTAGGAGCGTGCCTTTAATTAGCAAGCCACACCCTACACTTGTTTCTGCTGCTGCGGGCGGCACTGATAGAAACCAAAATGCTGGTTTCAGCTAAACTCTAAAAAAGTTGACAAACGGGGAAGTCGCAGAGAGCTCCTTCAGTGCAGGAATGGGAATGTAGTCTTTGGACATTCTCCAAAGATCTGTGAGTCTCACAGAATCAAAACAGACACACCGGTGAGGTTATCTGTGTTTTCCTTCCTGGTGATGCAGAAACTACACGTGCCTCCTTTCATCCAACACTTGTGTGCATCAGGGAGTTGTTGTTTTTTTATTAAATAAATCCCTTTAACCCTTGTGTTATCTCAGATGACCCCACTCTTACTTTGACGTGTTCTCCCAACCATGACAAAGGTGGATAAAGGTGGAAAGATTTCATGTAATCCATGGACACCAGGGAAGATCACAAATCAATGCAGAAAAAAGGTTCAGAGCACTGTCTAGTGGGTCTAGATGACCCAACTCCCAACGTTTAAGTGCCTAAGATAGCTCAAGGGTTACAGCAGATGCACGATTGACTCACCAAAGAACTCACTTTAGATAGAAAAGACAGTCAAAACACATGAGGGATGATGCTGACCTGACAAACACACATACCCGAATTTTTCAGACTAAGTTTATTAGCGCACTATATGAACAATAATTCAGATATCCGTAACATAAAGCAAACAAACTCAACTCTTTACATCACTTGAAATTGCTAAATGCGCACAATTCTTCATTCTCTTTGGAACGATTCCACCAGCTCGGCATAAGATAATATTCTTCTTCTGCATTGCTGTTCGTAGAAAATACTAATAGACATGCCTACAGTGCCTTCTAGTGGTTGTTGCTATTTATTTTAAAAAGTCGTTTTCTAAATACGAACGGCTAATATTGAACTTTTTTCTTGGCCGCACAGACCCGGAGGAATGGTTAGAGTTACGGTTATGTTAGCCTTAGAATTTGTGCGGGCAATGCAGCAATGTGCTTCTTCAGTTTTTGTACTTAGTTGCACATAATAACATTTGCCAAAATAAGAGAAAAAAATACACATACACAATGTGCACTTGGGTAAAAGTTTCACCCCAAACTATTAAATAAAAAACAACACACCTAAAAATACATTATGTTTACTGAACCCTTCACACTTCAGGCATCTGTCTGTAGGATCATCTGGCAGCTAGTATTAACCCTGAGCCTGAATGGATAAAGACACATTATCTCCTCTTCTCTTTAGGATATTACAACCCTAAGCTCATCACAGTTTGGCTGATCTCTGTTTACGTCACGCACACAAATGTTAAACATAAAGCCCCCCAAAAAACTCACACTTTTGGAATCATCTCATAAAAAAGGAAAAACTAACTTGAAAACAATTCATTAACCAGAAACACAGCAGTCAGTCTCCCAAGTGTTCCCATTGCCACTTTTTAAATACCAGATTAATCAGGTTTGGTTTTATTCTAACTAAGCAGCCTGGCCCAAATGATCAGAAAATGCTAAAAGTTGGCAAGAGACTGCAGGTTTGTGTGGAGGTGTTGTGTGGTGGAGGGAGGGAAGGATACCTCTATTTTTAGTCCGTTTAGGCAAAATCAGCAAGAAAAAAAGAAAAGAAAACAGCACCACGCGCTTTCCCCCCTTTATTTTACCCCAGAGACGAGCGCAATCTGTCAGTCCCTCCAACTCTCACGTAAACACACTACAGGACGCGCGCGCGCGCTCTGACGTCCGGGCTCCTGGCTGAGAATCAACCGCAAAAGTGAGGCTGACTGTGGAGAAACCATGCTGCGCAGCCGCGGTCCCTTCACAGGTGCTCCGGTGACTAATGCTGCCTTTGGCTAATTATAAACGAATGTCTGGGGTAAACGAAAACAACTACAAATGCGGGGTAAAAGTGGATAGGGAAAGTGATGTCTTCACCAGGAATTATATAAACAACATGTTATGTTAATTGTTAACTACTTTTCCACGAATACGAACACTAAAGAGTAGTTAATAGTTAAAAACGATAAACTAAAAAACGGGTGAAAGTCAACTTTAAGCTAGCAAGCGTCACCATCAATAAGAATTTCCTATTAAAGCCATTTCGTTAAAAAAAGGAAGCTACACGATGATTGCAGCCTAGTTTTAATATACTCTTTGAACAACAACCTACCTCTATATCACTGTTCCGTTGGGAGTTCGGATGCAATGAATTGGTTTCACCTGTAGAACGACTCACGAGGAAACGACGCTGTCTCAAGACTCAACGCGTGTCGTGACGGGTTCCTCACTATCTCAGCAAAGTGGATAAATCTCTGCGCGCGGCGTCCGTCTTGCTCTCTCCTCCATTGTGTGTCTGCGCTCCCACTTTTCGAGTCAATTATTTGAACCAGCAGACCAGCAATGATTGAGCTGCAAAACTGAGCGTATTCTAATGAGCTCACAGAGCCGGGAAAACCGACCAATCAGAGGAAGGAGGTGGCGGCATGTAAAGGAAGTGTTGTCCAATCGGAGGGCAGGAAAGGAGAGAATCGAAAATTCCAAAGATTTTGATTGGTTGAACTAAGCTCAAGCAAATCCCCTCTTTTTTAGAATGTTAAGAAAACAAAAAAAATGTGGGTTTTGCTGGGAAGCTGGAGTATGAGGGGTGTCAGGTTTCCTCATGGAATGTGTATGGTAATGACTTACATTGCTTGCACCTAGTATTGTAAAGAATGTCTTAAATGGAAAATAACTGAAGAGCCTAAGAAGTCAGAAAATAAAATACAATAAATACATATAGAAAACTATTTTTAGTGAGGAAGAATGGACACTTTATTTTTATTTGTAACTTTATTTATAACACATTGGTTTCGGTGGATTACTTTGGAAGATTTTTTGGACTTATAACCTTTGTCAAACCTTGTTGTTTTCAGTTGAATTGGCAATGTACATTGAAAATAATCAAAAAAAACAATGTGTTAAAAGAAATTCCCATAAATGTAAATGACTCTTAAGCACATTTTAAAGATGTGTGTTTTATTTTCATTTCCTAAGTTTTTATTGTACTTGGTTTTATTCTCCTTTTACTTATTTAAATATGAAAATATCAGACAATTAAAGTAAAATTCTTATTAATATAAACTTGAAAAAATAAAAGAAAGATAAGCCTTGCAATACAAAGTTGTGTTTATTTTGTTTTGCTATTGGTTTTTGTTCTCTACTTGTTTATCTTGTTGCAATTTTATTTGTTGGTCCACTGTGTTAAGGCGTGTTCTGTAATGTTCAATCTTTCGTTAAAAAAATTCAAGCTTAAAAAAAAACGTTTGTCAAACCAGGTGAAACAGATGAAAAAACTGCATTAATGTATGACTAAGAATTAACCATTCATTGAGAATATTCATTGCAGGATCCTAATGTTTGTTTGTTTACACACTTGACAACATTTTTTTTGCTCCAGGAGAGATCAAAGACTTTGATGACCACATTTTTTGTGTTATTAATCACCATGTTTTTGTTTTTAACATGTTCTTGTGGTATTTGTCCCACGATGGGTAAGGGCATGTATGAATAAAATTAAACTTGAAATGGCATATCTGAGTATTTTTTTAATTCAAATCGTTGTGAATCAAGAGCAGATGAAAAAATGCTGTCTGAAAAAGATAGTATTTGTGATGTAGAAAATGCACAGGGCGGGGCCACAAGCTCCCTGCTCCGCCCCATTCTGATGCTTCCACCTGTAGACGACTAGATCCATGTATGTCTTTGTTTTCCCCGCCTGAGCTGGCACCTGGCTCCAAATTGTTTGGCTGAATTGCTTCAAAGTACCTCCATTTTTGTTGCATCGGTAATTTTAGGTTGATGGTTTGAGGAGCCGTAAGCTACCGGGAGAGCATGTAAACAGAGAGCTCTCAGTTATGGTTGATGGAAAAGGGCAGGCAGGGTTCCTCCACCCCAGTGTTCCCGCCCACAACTCAGAGGTGATTTTCTAATAAACTACTGCGGCTATACAGACACTATGTCCTACATAAAATGACTGTTTTAAAAAACGCATAATTAAGACCACTGGGAAAGCTTTAAAAAGCACTCTAAAAGTGATCAGGGTGGGGCTTTAATGTAAATTTTGCTCCTTTTTTCATAACTAAACTTAACAATTTTAGACTGGAAGTATCCTGTACTTCTGGGCTTTTTCATGTTCTGGTGTGAATGTTGTACTTTTGAAGCAATTTACAGGTTATTGTGCAATTTCTTGAAGGTGAGTTTTATTTCCTTTTGTACACACTTTCCTCACTATTTCAATGTATTTTGGCAATGCACAAAACTTTTGTTCAGAAAACCATAAAGGAATAAGAGCAGACACGTGGGTCTCAAACCTGTTTCTGCATAGAACGAAAGGTTGACTCCCAAGATCTTTTAATTTGAACTATGATGTGGCAACCCAGTTTGAAGTGAATTTAATTGGACATTGAGCAGAGGCAAACTCATCAAAGAGACGTTTTGGGATTAGTTTATGTTTACATTCAGTCTGTGGTTTAATGCACTCATTTTTATACCAACTTAAATTGGTTTCTCACCCAAGAATTTCAAAAGAGATCTATGTTTGAAGCTGTCTGCGAGCAACTAAGTCAGTACATTTCACAAGCAGCAAAGCTTTGAAAAGACTTCATAATTCCTCTAGTTTAAAGACATTTCTCAACTTATATTACAAAGTTATCCCTAAAGTGAAAACGTAACCACTTGTGTAAAATGTTTCACAGACCGTAGTGAATCTTATAGTCTGAAGAGTCATATGGCTGCAAAAAGGCCAACATTTCTTGAAAAGGAATTTTTTGTTTGTTTGTAAAAGTTCCAAATCACACAGTCTCTGCTTTTCCAAATGTTTTGAGCATCCTTTGAAATGTCTATACAGTTCTCCCTCCAAAGGTCCAATTTTCCTAGAAACATGTATATTAAAGAAAAGGTGCCTTCTCACTTATCCACCCCCTCAGTTGCCACGGCAGCAGTTCAATCCACCTCACCCAGCCCGAACCTTTTTCTTGCATAAACGTCAAAATTACATAAACACCCCTTTGGAGTCCTCGCATCCTTCAGTCGGATCCCAGGGTTGTGGGCGGCGCTCGATTGTTGATCACTGACGCCTCTTCCATTCTGACACATCACCACTCCGGCGAGAATAGCTGATTCTTGAGCAGTTGGAGCTGCAGGGTTGTCTCATTTTAATAACCCAACTCCTACACCTTGCCACCTCAGGACACTGCTTCCGGTTGTACTCGTGTGCTGTTGGATCAGAGCGGCTGTGGAGACATTGGTCAGATGAGCACATGCACACGCATCTTCCTCCGCTGATGCTTGACCTTTGCGGAGCTCAGTGAGGACTCTCACTGGATTTGGCTTTTTGACTCTCTGCTACCACTTCACCTCTTCAAGTGTTGCTGATGAGGACTTACTGTGTGAGGACGTATCAAAGAATGTGAATGTGCTTTGATTCCACTCAGTATTTTTTTAAAGAAGAGTTTCCAGACATATCATGTAAACTGACTCCTTTCATTGGTCCTATCAGTCTTTATTCTTGGCTGTCTTTGTTCGGTTTTTTATCTGTGGACATTTTAAACACAGTTATATAATTAGGGAAGAGTTATGAACAAAACAGTTGGGGGGGGGGCTTAAATCTGTGTTGTGTAATTTAGAGATTAGCTTGTGTTTAGTGTAAATCCTAATGTGGGCTGTTTGGTTTCTATAGAAAAGTCACTAACAAACAGCAATTATATTTTAGATGATTTTTTTGTTTTCTTTTAACAGAAAAAGTGACAAGATTATTATTAAAAATATACTTTGATGTTCTAACAAAATAGGATTTGACGCACATCAAATGACATATGATTTGAAATATGAAAAAAAATTAAGGAGTTATAAAAATATAAAAAAATTTGTTATTGTATTAAAACACATTTTTATTGTTCATTCCTACTCCTCTAAAATGACACTACTTTATTTAGAAGAACCTCGAAAATCGTGACTTATGGGAAACAATATAACAAAGAGGGTGCTCTTTTAGGATTTGGCAGGTATTAAAACACAACAGTTTTATCTAATTCCTTCAAAGAAATAAATTCCAGGCAGCAGTGAATGCTGTTTTTTTTTTAATTTTCTAGACAGAATTGTGTTTCTGAAGGTTGCATTTGTTTGCATTACCCAAGTCTGCATTGTGAATACAGAATAAAGCTGGATTTACTGCAAAGCTGCTTCTTACATTGTGGAGTTTATCATGTCTTTGTTTGTAACAGTGTACCGGTAAGTTTTTTTGTTTACAAATCTCCCCCTGCTTGTCTGTGTGTGCACACAAATGACAGAACATGATTTATACCTCAGAAGGTTAAGTCACTTAAAAGTGGTGGTGCCCTGAGATGAAAAATAACTGGAAAAGTCCCCGGTGTCACCTGGAGCGGAGCATCAAAACAGCTTGAAACAAACAGGTGGGAGGAGCCAGGATCAAGGTATGTTCACATTCTGTGTGGCTGTTTTGAACTAATGGAAAAGCATGTGTAAAAATTCAGGAAGATGAGGATCTGGTAGGGCTGAACTGTGGTGTTAGCACTTTTGAAATGTGATGGTTCAAATACCGGCTAAGTTTTTCTGTGTGGAGTTTCATGTTCTCCTTGTGCATGAGTGGGCTTTCTCTAGGCATTCTTGCCTAACATGCTTCACAGGGGGATTGGTGACTATATATTATGTGGATTTTAGTGTGTGTTGCTTTTTGGCTCCAGCAACACACTAGTGACTTGTTCAGGATGTAGCCCGCCGTAACCCAAACAGTGGATAGGATGGGCTCCAGCAACCCACTGACCCCAAAAGGAATTAAGCAACGAAATGGACGTCAGTATTTTTCACATCAGTCATCCGAAGCGATTGTTTGGGTTTTATATGACAAGGAAAAAACAAGAACATAATGTGTTGTCCTTGGCCGACTAGCGTGGCATAGTTATTATGAGAAAACAGAAAATTCCCTAAAACATTGACTATTTTTTTTGCAATGTCAACCTTGCACCTTTTAGTTTTTGCAAATGTAAGACCTACATTCTCCAGTACAAAAATATGTTTTAATTGCCCCAGTCAGGCCTAAAAATAAGCTCAGCAGATGGTCACCAAACTGGCGATGAGACATTTGCTTGTTTGCGCAGCTCACAACACTGTTCCAACTTTAGGACATTACACCAGAACTGTGACAATGCTTCTTTGTTTTTGCGTTTGCAAGCAAAAAATGAGTAAATACATAAACAAAGCCTACACAGCAATGTTTGAAAGGGAAGAACATCCAAACTTTAGGTCCAAACACCCCCCTGACTGGCAAAACATTCTGGAATTTCGAGGAAATGGTGACGAGGACAAAACAGGCGGCGTCATTCCACAGCAGACCTGGGCCCTGCACAGTGTGAATAGACCTAAACAGGGACATCTGGGTGAGATCATTGCATTGGGGTGGGTGGGCGGGAGGTAGGTAATGAGTCTAAATAGCACAGAAGCTTTGTAGTTGGCTTTTGTGTGTGTGTGTGTGTGTTTGTGCGTGTGTGTGTGTGTGTCTGTGCATGCCTGCGTGTGTGCCTGCATGCATGCGTGTAATATGATATCTCTACACATTCCCTTTGAGAATTTTTGTTTATGTTTAAATCTATAGGACACGTGACGGCAGAAGCTAACCAAAGGGACATCTGTGGGATGAATGATGGGCAGGAATAAGGGGAGAACTGGGGGTGGGGTGGGAGGAAGACGGGTGACGCAGAACTTCCAGTAAGAGGTCTGATTCAAAGACTGGAAGCCCCCCGATTTCGTCTGCGAACAATCTGTTGACAGTGATCTGTGTTTTTCACAGAAAAGGTCATGAAATTAAGTGATGTTTTGCAAAATAGGAGCATCATGAACAGCTTTCATTACTTTCTCTCTAAAAACAAACGCACTTGTTGAATGTTCAGGGTGTAAAGAAAGACCAGCTTTTTTGTTTTTGACAGTTATTGTCTGTTTTTTTAATATCGTTTTATTGCTAAAGTCGATGTTTTGACTTCTACAGAACTCATGTTTTTGTGAGTCAATTTCACCAGCTTTGACTCACCCATCTTCATCCAGTGTGTCTATAAAAAGAATAAAAACAATCCCAAACACAGGGACACTACTCTCTTAGTTATTTTCCCACTAATTTGCTCTGAAAAGTTCTTCTTAAAGTGCTCGGAGGATCAAATCTTACAAATTTTCTCTGCTAAAATGACAATGAGATCTCAATGATATAACTACAAAACAAACTTTGATTTGCTTTGAAAATGTTGTTTTGTTGGTTTAGAGTTTATTTTAGTTGTTCTTAGAAAATGTTAACAGATATTTAAGAAACTGTTAGTGTGTCTTGTTTATAAGTTTTGGAAGCTAAAGTCTGCAGACCAAATAAACAACTGTTTCACCTTAAAATAATGTCCTCAGTTACTGTAATTTGGAAGTGAACCTTGGTGCAGTTTACTACAGTGTGAATGCAAACTGATCTTCCAGGCAACCCTAAGAGCAGATGAGAGCGAAAGGGTGTAAACAAAGTATTGTATTTTTCGAACCATGAGGCACATTGTATTTTGTTTTTGTAATTATACTTTAGTAACTTTTCAAGACAAGAACACAACACAAACCAGCACAGCACAGCAGATATCTAATGGTAAAAGGTGCACATACAATATAGGTTACAATAACATGTTGGGATGTTTTCTTAAACCTTGTGCTATCCTAGGCACTTTAACATTGGGAGTTGGGTCATCTAGACCCACTAGACAGTGCACTGAACCTTTTTTCTTCAATGATTTATGAACTTCACTGGTGTCCATGGATTACATGAAATCTTTCCACCTTTATCCACCTTTGTCATGGTAGGGAGAACACGTCAATGTGAGGGGGGGGGGGTCTTCTAAGATAGCACAAGGGTTAAAACAGTTACTAAACACTAAGAAATACAAAATGTGAGCCTCCTTTACAAAGTATATCAGACAAATCTCGAGGAAGGTGATCCAGATGAGGCTGGCAAATCTTGATGAAAATGTCGGAGTTACTTTAACAGAGCACTGAGGCATTCCATTGGAAAAACTTTTAAAGTCTCTCTGTACTACTGTGTAACGGATGAAGGTTTTATTTGTATCCATTGTAGAAGTATACATCTCCTAGCCAGGAGTAAAAGTTTTTGGAGCATCCTCATCTGTCCAGGTAACACAGGCAACCTCCCTGACTGGCCTAAAAGAAAAAAAATAGGATCCAGGGAAATAGATCTGTGAAAAATTGAGCTGAGCTCCGTAGCATAATTTGGCCAAAATCTGGAGATGGACTGACACTGCCAAACACAGTGGTAGTAAGATCCAACAGCGTTTTTAAATTTTATAGAGAGAGGTGAGCGCTGTGTTTGAATTCTATGTAAAACCTCTGGTGTATATTGTGTCCTGTGTAAAATTCAATATTGGTTTTCCCTGAGTTTGTTGCATGTAAATGTTTTTTGTGCAGACACAAAAGCATTTGACCAAGTTTCGACATCAAGTTCCATTCCCAAATCCGTCTCCCAACAATACTTAGATCTCTCACTTGTGAGAAGGTTCAATGCCATTAATTGGGCAGAGAGAAAGGAATTTCTTCTTAGAGATGGCATTTTCATTAAATTTCAGAAGAAAATTTTCTACTGGGTGTTGGATTGGTTGGTCACCTGGGAAAGAGAGGGAGGTCTGAACAAAGTGTCTTACCTGTAGGAAACCTAAAAAATATTGGTGCGATATTCTGAATCTATCTTGAATTTGTCCAAAAGACAGAAAAAAACACCTTTTTCGAAAAGGTTGCAGCCAAGTTTAAACCCTTATCATGCCATTTGTTAAATTTCCCAAAATCTAAGCCCGGGGAGAATGCTACGTTTTTAATAAGAGGCTGCATCGCACTGGAAATGTTTTTTCGACCCAATTGATTCCTGATGCTGTTCCAAATTCTAAGTGTAACAATAATAATAGTGTTGTTCTTTATTCCCACTGGAAGTTTAGTTGGATCTAAGGATAATAGACTTAGTAGTGAGAAAGGCTCATAACACCAACTGTCTACGTGCGTTTTAGATTGATGCAAGAATGAGTGTAACCATCCTGATATAATGCGTAAATGACAGGCCCAGTAGTAGTACTGAAGGTTAGGCAATGCCTAACCACCCCTGCCAACCGGAAGCTGCAAAACCCATGTCATGATTCTTCAGGCAAAGCGAACCCAGATGCTGGAACCCAGAGTAAAAACAGGTAAGTGGCAGATGAGTAATGGTTTATTGATTCTCCTTGACTGGCTGAGGTTAAGTCCCGACGAGGTCTGGATGTGAAAATGGCTTGTGGCGTGGCTGGAGGTGCGAACGCGGTCAGGGTAAAGCAAGGAGTCTTTTGGCTCACTGAAGCGGCTTAGCAGATGATCCACACTGGAGTCACTCGTGAAGTGGTTTTCTGAAGCAGGAGAATAGGAATTAGTTTATGAACGTGAGCAAAACAAAGCAAGACAGAGCATAGCAAGACCAGGCGAGTCACCGTTAGGGTTAACGATCTGGCGTCGGCTTGAGGCTTTGGAGCTCCTTGAGAGCAGAAGTGATGATGAGGAGAGTGACAGATTGCAAGACCATCTTAAAGTTTAATTTATACATCTCTGAGGTGTTTGCAGATATCCTTAAACCTAAATATGAAAACCCTTCATATGACCACCTAAAAGGAAGATTAGTAGGAGGGTCCCTTCCCAACCTGTGACTCCCCAGTGGTAAGGTTTCCGATTTGTCAAAATTAATTTTGTACCCTGAAATTTTGCTGAATTGCTTAATAATATGAAGTAGAATTGGAATAGATGTCTCTGTTTTTGTCATAAATAACAACATATCATCTGCATAGAGGGAAATTTTGTATTCAGTTTTGTTCAGTTTGATTCCAGATATCCCTGGATGGGTCCTTATAGTCTCCGCCAGGGGCTCCATAGCAAATGCAAATAATAGGGGAGAGAGGGGGCAACCCTGGCGGGTTCCTCTGCCCAGAGGGAAACCATTAGATATTGACCCGTTCACCAAGATTCTTGCAGCGGGGGCGCTATATAATAATTTAACCCACCTAGAAAATTTAAGGCCCACCCCGAACCTATGCATTACACTGAATAGGTACCGCCACTCCACATGATCAAATGCCTTCTCAGCGTCTAATGAGATCGTAAGGGCTTTGGAGTAATTACTTTGTGAGAATTGAATAATATTCTAGAGTCAGCGTACATCGGAGTGGGAATACCTACCCCTAACAAAGCCCGTCTGGTCAGGCTTCACCAATAACGGTAACACCCCCTCCAGTCTTTTAGCCAAAATTTTAGAAAGTATCTTACAATCTACTCCGACTAAGCTGATAGGTCTATAAGATATACACTAATCAGGAGGCTTGTCTTTTTTCAAAATCAAGAATATATGTGCCATATTTAAAGTTGGTGGAAGTGCTCCCTGCTCAAATGATTCTCTAAACATATTCAATAATGGGCTGACAATTTTTTTTAGCAATTTTTATATAAAAAAACAGGCCCAAACCCATCAGGGCCTGGAACCTTTCCACCTTTCAGGGAATTAATGACTTTCAGAACTTCTTCTGATGTTATGGGTTCAGCCAGATATGACCTTTGTTGTTGGGACAATGTCGGTAAATCAATTCCACCAAGAAAATGTTCAACAAGATTTGCCGTGTTGTCACACTCTGAGGAATAAAGAGGTTGATAAAACTCTCTCATAATTTTAAGTATCATTTTGGACTCGAAATGTGAGCGACCTCTTTTATCTCTAAGAGAAGGTATTACATAAGACCCACTTCTCCCTTGAACAAGTAGGGCTAGGAGGAGTCCAGGTTTATTTCCAGATTCAAAAAGTCTGTGTTTCGCATAAAAAATAGTTGTTTCTGCTTTTTGGGTAAGTAGTTGGTCCAGAGCAGACCTGGCTGCATCTCATTTCTTAAGCACAGATGGCAAGGAGGATTGTTTAAAGTCTCTCTCCAAAGTGCAAATTTGATGTTCCAGATGTAATTGTTTGGTGAGACTATACTTCTTCTTTGCTGCAGTACAATAAATTATAGAACCTTGCCAGCTTCCCACAGAACAGATGCACTAACCTCTGGTGTATCATTTGTGGTGATAAATAATTCCCATTGGTCTTCCAAATATTTTATAAATACAGGGTCACTTAGAAGAGATGGGTTCAAACGCCACTGTCTTGATAAAGACAATTGAAAATTAAAAATTAGTGGGATTGTGCGATTTTCTTTTTTTTTTCCCCGAGCTGATTTTTAGTAATTGTTTTTGGGATAATACTGATATGAACAGGCTGTGAAACTGTCAGGTTGTTTACTTATTTGATTTATCAAAAAAGGTCAAAACCAAACCCTGAGGTGAAATCGTAAGGTCCTGGCTAAATGAGAGTGAGTTCAACTTAATTTTCTGATCTGAAAATCCTCTAAAGAAATGTATAATGTTTAACTGTGCATTAAGAAATGCTAATTTTTAAGGCTGTTGCTATTGGTTAGTTAGTTAGTTGACTAAATTATAAATAGTAAATAACTGTGTCTTACTGTGAAGAAGTTAAATATCAACTATTGGTAACAACTGCTGTCGTTTTCTATAAATACCACAATTTCATTTTATCAAAAAAAAACAAAAAACAGGTTCAGCCAACTGTTAAAGCTACTGTAAAATCTTCAAGAAACTTATCTGATCTTGCTTTTTTGTTGTTGATGTTGTGTGCTTGGGATCCTTGGTGTTCAGTTCCAGTTTGGGTTCATTGGAATGCAAAGATTCCTTTTCCTCACCGAAGGTAAGACAGTTCTTCCCAGCATTCCCGAAAACTTAATCAAATCCATCTTGTATGAGCTTGCCAAAGCCACCATCATGTTTCAGAGTCGACATGGAGCTTTTTTCCTGCACATACTTTCTTTTTAGGCCATACCACTGCTTTATTGGGTTTATTTTTCAACATAAAACCAAATCCCCAAACTTCCCTCAGTGGCTTACTCACATTGTTTGAATACTGATTCCAACGTTCTTGTGCCTTTTAGATCAGGTATCCTGTTCTTGTTGGAGTTTGGGAGCCTATAGAGTCTTACTGGGCAAATGGAAACCTCAGGACGTTGACACAAAGTCTCACTGAAGTTCTTTTGTAACTGCTAAAGCGTTTTTGACCACCGGCCTCCTCAGGGATCTGGTGGTGACCTTTACTAGATTTTTACTAGCTCTTTGTAATATTTATGTATTTGTATAAGAAGTGAAGTCACTAATCGTTGCAATACAAACTAGCAAGTGATGGTTCCAGTTGTGACTATGAAAACACTCTGAACCTTTGCGATGTTTGTTGTCCCTTTTAGAGCAGGTAGGACCCAGACGCAGAGGCGGGAGGCAAACGGTTCCGAGGCAAGAGGGTTTATTGCAAAACAAAAGCGCTGCTGAGCAGGATAACAAAACAAAAACAAAACTTACTGTGGCATGGCAAGAAACATGGACATGGCAGTAGGGACGAAGAGACATTAAATTCATAAGGTGCTACGACGTTAGTGACGTTAATGGACCAGCACAAGAGGAAGGGAGAGACGAGACTTAAATACAGACAGGGCAGACAAGACACAGGTGAACATGATCAGGACACTTAGGGACAAGGAAGTAAAACTCAGGAACATGACCAAACAGAACACCTTTCAAAATAAAACAGGAAACAGAACAAAACATGACAGAACAAGAAATGAAGCAAAAACCAAGACAAAAGAAACCCAAACCATGACACAAAGTATTTCTGAGTATTTCTTTATTTAAATCGTTGTGCAACAGACAAAAAAATGCAATTTGACAAAGATCACATTTGGGACATTGAAATACAAAGGCCAGGCCCCAAGCTCTCTGCTCTGACGCATCCACTTATAGATGACTGGATCCATGTATGTTTTCGTTTTCCTTGTCTGAGGTGATACCCAACTCAAAACTGTACGGCTCGATAGCACGGATATTGCTCGCCATTTTTGTCGCTACAATAAAAGAGTGTATAAACAGAGAGCTATGGATGACGGGAGGGGGGAGAGCCCACGCCAACAGTCCCGCCCACATCTCAGAGGCAAATTTCTAATTTCTCCTGCCGAAATTATGTCCTAGAAAACTACACAGATTTTTGGGATTTTGACTAAAAACATCATAACATAATTAAAAGAGTATTGAGAACGCTTTAAATTGATCAAAAGATGATTGACTTTAAATGCGTAAATGGTGAAGAGAAATATAAACACTGGAGCTAAAGCGACGGCGTAGAAGGGTTAAGACCCAAATGTTTTGATTGAGTAAACATCTAAATTGTAAAAAAGAAACTAAAAAAAAAGAATGCGTGGACTTTTTTCTTTTGTTCTAATTGCTTCTAATATTTAAAGACAACACTATTTGTGTAAATTAAAGTTTTATCTTACAAAAAATTTAACCTTGTTAGCTTTTGTTGAATTAAAGTTTGTGTTAGACTTTAAAGTCCTAACAGCTTCAACATTCTTGCTTGAGTGTTTGTATTAATACTGTAGCTGAACAGCCCATAATGCTGGTCTGATAGAAGCAGGTCTTGACAGTAAAAATGTGACTGTGAGAGCTCATAACATGTTTGGTGTTTTTGGTGTGCGGCCTTTATTCAGCAAATCAACAGTGAAAGTGCAGGTGTTTGATTATGTAATCAATGACTAAAGTTAAGGCGTCAGTGCGCATGTGCTTCCTCCTGCTGTCAGGCACAGTTACAAATGCTCGAGCAGGCATCAGCCCAACAGAGAGGCACTGTTGTGTGTCAACCGGAGACAGTTGTCCTTTTATTCATAGAATCGCTCGCCGTGATATGCGTTCTCACTCCTACAGAACTGGGCCATTGCTCACCATCAGAGTGAACCCTTGTTGTCACCCGCTTACGAAGCCTAGACTAAAAGAGGGAACTGGCGGGAAACTTCACATTGCGAGAATCCATCTTGCGAGTCGCTCCGCTTCCCTGAACCTTGAAATAGCTGTTGCAAGTCAGGCAAAGCCAAACAGCTCCAGACTCCCCACTCCTCCTCCTCCGCCTCCTGCTTCGACTTGTCCATCTCGATGTGTGGGAGCGCTGTAATGGATGGCAGTAAGACAGACGGCCTGTTTCCTGGACGCACCCCTGACTTCCATGTCACAGGGGCAGATATCCTCACACTGTTTGGCGGGACGCTCCCTTTCACACTCACAAGTGTGTTCCTGCGCTGTAGGTGCACCTAAGTCTATTTAAGTCAGGGGGCCTGTAAAATATGATAACTCCCTGTGAAAATCCAGATGAAAAACAGGTGAACACTTATATAACTCAGCAGCCGAAAGCTCTGCCAAAAACCACAAAGTGCCTTCCAACAAATGTGAATCATGAGACTAAAGCTGCTTTACTAAAGCCAACACTGATACAATTGGTGATTGCTTTTTCACCGTTCTAGGGAAAGGGAAATTTTCTTTTTCAGCACACATGACTTCTTAGGAAACTTGCATGGTCTTGTTTAAGGAAGTTGAAATGGTTTGGGATTAGGCTGCATTGTTCCCTTGTAAAGTCAAGGCTTGGTTCTTTGGAAGAGGAGGCCGCATTCATCATCTCTGTCTGGTTCCTCCATCCTCCCTCTTTTCACATCAATATTTACCGTCTAATTAAAGCCGACGAACCATGGAAGGTAAATATTTACAAAGAGGCAGTCCAACGGGCGTTTACGTAACCTTCTCTTTTAATGACACAACGTGGGCAACCTCTTTTTTTTTTCATTTTTATTCACTCTAAATCTGTATGAAATGCCCACTCTGCTGCTCACCAGCTCCACCAATGAGGAGTTAACCTTGGTAGAGGTCTGAGGTGGGATGCAGGCTGCCCACACGGGTACTAAAAACGAAAGCAAAGATACACAGTGCATCTGGGAGGGAGCACAGTCTGTGAGTGTTTTGATTTACTTTGTAATTTCGCTGCAGCGATGGTGGTTTTACTGCAAACCACTCCTACACCGTCTGCAGATGTGGCTCTGGATTTGCTGGAAGGAAATGTGGACTGTGTGTGTGTGTCCTGCAACATTTGAATGGATTTTTCCAAGGAAATTGTTCAATGTGTTTAACCCACAGTCCACTAATAACTCACAATGACCAACAGAATGTAATTCGAAAGCTTGTTTTAATTCCCCCTCATGAAAACGTCACAGATCATCCAACAGCATAAGAGTTTTCTTCAAGACTTTTCTTAAGCTGATAAACAAACAATAGCCAGACAACAGCCAAACATCTGATTCTTTTTCTCCATAAACACCCCCAAATTTAAAGCTTATAAAGCTTGCAAAGCCTTAACATGGTTATAAGATGTCAGATTATGATTCAGATAATCGGATGCATTAAACACAGAGGAGACAGGCCAGGACATTTATTTATCGAATTCAGTCGTTTTTGTTCACCTTTCGGCATATCCCCACAGCGAATCAGCTTTCACTGATTCCCACAAGTGGTGACAGAGATTTTTATGCCTGATGCCCTTCCTGACACAACCCCGTATTTTATCCGGGCTGGGGACCGGCAGAGGAAGACCCAGTCTAAAACTATATCTGGAGGAGGTGGAGGAGGCTGTAGATTTATAAATGTTCAGCAGCCTTGAGCATGCTTTGATTTGATGCCATTACCTTCTTATTAGCAGAATAAAAACCATATTTTCTTACAATTTACTATATTAGTCCATACTGCACTTGTGCATTAATGTCCAGCAAATGATGTCATCGCCTCACTGCTACACGTCACTGGCATCAGGCAATTTTTGTTTATACTACTATTAATACTGTGGCTGTGAAACTTCACACAATTTAGGAAAACTAATCAGAGAAGTACACTTTAAGCCCCGACACTAACCATAAGCAGAACTATGGCAATCGCTGAGGCACAAATACCTGAAAACACTGGCTTACTTGATTCTTAAAAAGAATATTTAATACATTTGACTCTAATGTATTAAATTCATAATTAATAAATGTATTAACAAACACTCCCTACATCCCTCAAAGCAGCCTAATAGCTAGCAACCATTAACTGTATATCAGAACTGGGCCGAGTGAGTGTGACGTCACCCATAGAAAACGGTCTTCAAATAGTTCAGGCTCCAAAGAAATAAATTTGACTTAGTCACCATTTTTTTGCAGTATGTATGTCACCATGTTGGAGCTAGACAACGTCAGCAAAAAAAAAAGATTAGAAACGTCCACGTTTCTATGGCAACTACTACTCACCATTCAGGAGTGAGCCTGTTCGGGGTCACACCCCTTTGTTTCAATGTGTTTTGGCTAAAAACACCATAATCATAATTAAAAGACCCCTAGGAACGAAAAGAGGATCGTAGCGGGTCTTTAGGCAAAACCACAAAAAAACGACTGGCTTTTAGTCTTCAGGCAAGCCTTAGCAGAAAAAGGCTGATTGAAATCACAGTTCATACTTTCAAAGACTGTGATAATATAGTATGCCACTGATAGAAAGGTAGAAACATGAAAGAACATAAAAAACAAATAAATAACAAGTAACTTGTACATTAAAACTGGTAGTTCTGTGTAAAAAAACTTTATTAATTCTGTTAAATGTCATATTAAAGTCAGACGCTAATATTTTATGTTGCATAATCAGTTTTTAGGTTGCACACATTTGTCCTTTCTTTCAGAAGCATTTGTTGTCGGCTTTGTTCCTTTGAAAAACATCACAAGGTTGAAGAGAAGAAGGGTCTAGAAAACCTCTTCATGCTTTATTTTTCCTTTGAACAGAATTCTGCCTTTATGCTGTTTTTCCACCCACATGTTTGTTTTTTTTCTGCAGGTTAACCGGAAGTCTGTAGGAATGCTGGTAATTATACATTCATGCAGGTATAAAATCACAGAGAGAAGACGTGGTTGCCTGTTTGACTCCATCACATTAACGTGTGTGTTGGCAGAGATGACTTATGATTTCTTTCAATTATAATTAATATACTGTATATTCTAAGAGCTAAATGTTTCAATAAAAGCCTAAAGGAATCCTGTCTTATAAGCATGCTCCGGTGTGTGCCTCTAGTTTAGGTTGTCCTACTCTGAACATTAAAGATTTTGAAAAGTACACAGTGCTCAGTCTAAATGTCATTCCTTTTTGTTTTACGTGTTGCAAACAGTGAAAATGCTAACGTGTCATGAATTGACTTAGCTTACAATACACATACGTAGTGCCTTGTATTTACTTTTCTTAAGACAAGCTGAACCATGTTTACAGGACAGAGACCACTAGTATAACTTGTTTTTTATGACACAAATAAAACTGGTTTAAGTTTACATGTGCATTTTCAGAATACAGTTGTTTTTAAAGTCCATTGCTTACATTCTTCTCATTTTTACTTTTGTTTTAAACACAAAATTCTTTCCTTCGACCAAAAAGAAATGGCCAACACAAACCAAAGAGAATGCAAAGGGTCTTGAAGGCCTCCTGGGCCCACGAGAAAAAAACAAACCGAGGACCCACTTGTTCCTCGCCGAGTTGTTGTGCAGCCAATGAATTTTTGCGCCCGTTCAAATGGCGTGCAGCAGAAAGTGTTTGTGCTTGTCTCGGAGTGCAGGTGCAAAATCAAGCGCCGGGGAAGGAAGTGAAGGGGAAGGGTCTGTACGCCACAGAGAGAGGAAACCAACTTTGTGTTCTCTCCTCACTGAGCACTGCACGCACAGTGAGGGTTCATGCCAAACTCACCCTTGTCCAACCGGTGCTTGAGGCTGTTCCAGCAGCTCATATGCTGGTAAAAGATATAAGGGTTCAGAATTTTTCGGTCCATACAGTTTATAGTATATCAATTAGATACTTCTAATTGAGTTTTGCTACACATTTACTAGAGAATTTTTTGAAAATGAACTGTCAAATATCATTTTCTTTATCAATTTTAATTAAGTGACAAAATGAGCGGACAGAAAAAGCGGGTTGGCAGAATGCTTTTTCGTTTTAATTTTGAGTCAACAAATGCAGTTTCATTTTGAAAATGAAAAAGCTTTTCTGGTATTGACTTCTGTTTTTAGTTATGCTACAGAAATGCTTTCATGGCGGGGCACAAGCAACACAGACTGAAATTTTCTTTTTAGCAATAAAGAAACGGCAACAGGTCACATATCTTTGATTCCAAATCGACCCTTTTTGAACAATGTGTACAATGACAAAAAGACTGTGTGCCAGACCCTGCTGTTTAATAAAAATTACACATGAAAAAGAACTTTGATAAGCCCACTAAAAATGCTTTGAATTACATTATAATTTAGGCTACTTTGCACCAGAAAGCAGCACTCGCTGTGACTCAGAACTGATTCGATGCTAGCTCCTGCAGGTTGTTGACTTACACAGCAGTGTGGCCAGTGCTGAACTTTTTCTTGGCCCCCCACAGACCCAGAAGAGGGGTTAGATTTAGGGTTACAGGTTGGGTTAGCTTTTTAACATGTCAAAAACTAAAATAAAAAGATTTTCATCAGAGGGGGATTTAAAGCTTCTGCAGCGACACGTGAACACGAGTTCTGAACGCGGAAGCCTGAAATTCCAGTTTACGTCGATTTTTCATTGACGGTGGCCGCTTGCCCATTTCTCTCTCTTGCCAGCACAGAGGTGCTAATGCATGCTTTTATTTCCAGCAGACACGTTACACTGATTTTAAAATCACTGCATTGGTTTCCCCTGAAATTCATTATCGGTTTAAAAATGTTTTTATGGTCTTGGGCCTTCATATTTATCTGATATGATTTTAAAGTAAGAGCCCTCGCAGACCCTGAGGTCCTCTGATACAGGCCTTTTGGTTCTCCCAAAAGTTAGAACTAAAACATACAAGTTCAGTTAATATGGACCTCGCCTGTGGAACAGCGTCCCAGAGAGCCTCAGGGCTGCAGAGACTGCATATGTTTTTAAATGAAGGCTCAAGACCTACCTTTTTAATTTAGCTTTTAGTTGAAATTTAGGAACTTATTTGATATTTTAATTATATATGTTCTCTTTTTACCAATTTGATATATGTATGTGTGTATGTATTTATTTATTTATATGTATTTTTTTACATATTTATTTGTTGTTATGTTTTTATTCACATTTACCATTTTATATGTCTATCAAGGTTTATTTATGTCCTCATTCATTTTTTTTAAAGTTTTTTTTAATCTATTTTAATTTTGATTGTATTCCTTTTACGTTTTAGTTGTAACTCCAGTGTTTCCTCAGAGGAATCCTCCACATCAGTCACTGACCCTTCTCAGTGAACGGGGTCACAGCAATGGGATCTCTCAGGTCTGACTCTTTGTTTAGATCTGGGGGGTCCTGTGGTAGTGTATTCTGTGAACTAGAGTGGGGGGGTCACTGATGTGGACATGTCCCCAAAATGTCATTTCCCCGCTGCAGTACATAGTAGGTTTCTACATTGCATCATTTTATCCTTCTTCTTATCATGGTGTGGGTATAAGTGGGGAAGGTTATTGGCATTGTTTGGGTTTTAAGCAAAATATTTGTATATCTTTCCTTTCGTTTTATGCAAAGCACTTTGAGTAGCTCACATTGCAAATAAAGTTTGATTTGATTTGATTTGTAAGCGAGTCGACACAGCTGGTGTGTAGGTACCTATACGTGTACAAGGAGAACATGCAAACTCCACACAAAGAAAACTCAGCAGGGATTCTAACCAGGGCCTTCTCATTGTGAGGCGAGAATGCAAACCACTCCCCCACCATGCAGCATGAAATTGAAACTAACTTTTTAAAATAAAAGGAGGTCTTTTTCTTGACTATCATTTATTTTGGGTTCAAATAAACTAACAAAATGGCCATAACCTCTCATGACTAGACTTATCTGCTTCTGTTGACTCCTCCAAGAAGATAAGTAAACCTTTTAAGGCAGATCATTCAATTTGTTGAACTGCCAAACATGTTGATCAATAAATCTGGCCTCCATGGGGCCTCCCTTCCATCTTGGGCACCCCAGACATATAACCAGTGTGGTTGTGGAGTCCCTGTGTGAGTGTGTTCTTTCTGCTGGGACAACCAACACGTTTATGGAAGCAGATCTTTCCCATGTTCAGGAAAGACGCTGTAGAGTAACAGCAGCAGCAAAGGGGGAGGAGGGGGCAGGAGACAGGCCGAGAGGCCAGAGGGGGTGGTCGTCTTTTCAGAGGAGGACGGAAACGTAGAGGAGAACACCCTCTCTGTCCCACAACAACACCCCTCCCTCTGACCTCCCCCAGCCTCTCGCTCTGAGAAGTGCGAGAAAAGTCTCACAATCAGTGCAGTGCAGCGTGCAACAACAACAAATAGTGCGTCACTAACGTGTCATGGCAAACATTCATGCCCGTCTTGTGTTTACACGCCGCTCTTTTATTCCTGCCACTTAGTCGCGGGCTTCAGATGGGTTAGGGGACGCTTTATTGTGGAAGGGGGTCCTCTTAGCTTTAACTTTGAGTCTGTTTCCAAAGTTTTTCCCCAAAGATTTTTCATGTATTACCCTTAGAGCTGCATATGCTTTCAATTTGAGGAGAAAAGTCGCAGAGCAGAATTATGTAACCAACATAACACAAACATGAGGCGTTTGTAGGTCAGGCAGCTTTCCAGCCTGACCAAACGGGATGTCACATGTCATCCAATGTAACTTGGAAACATCACAAGTTCCCAGAGCTTTCCTAGCATCGATCCCTTTTGCTTTCTAAAACGGAGGTCAGCTGCTCCTGCAGTCTTTCAAACAGAGGTTTTTTATTGTCCCACAAACATCAACACTGAGAGGAAGAAGTTTAACACATTTGTGGTTAAAAGCTCGGCTTCAAGCTTTCCTGTAAACACCACCGTTTGTTTGTTTTGGAGCGTGGCACCTCTCCAGTGCACCGATGGGACTGATTCATTACTGTACCAAGGGAGGAATACAATAGGGAAGAAAAAAGGAGGAGAAGGGAAAGCGAGCTGTGGATAAATGCGTGATTTTTTTTTCTTTTTTTCAAGAATGTTTCAATGGCCTAGCAAAAATAATTACATAAGCTTGTTTTCACTGGCTCGGACTGAGCAGCTACAACTGCTGCCTCTAACTATCTTAAAGATTGAAACAATCTGCAGTGTAGATTATGTAAAGCTATTATTCCCACAATCTGATTATAGACAGTTAAGATGAAGATAAATTAGGATCTAATTTTTGTAGAACATGACCTGTGGATAAGTTCATGTAAGAAAACTGCTTTGGAGAGCAACGCAATAAAAAAGTTCGGCATTTTAGAAGACAATAATGGAAGTTTTATGTCAAGTGAGGTTACAGTTTGCCCTTTTGACCCCATTTTTTGTCTGTAATATCTGATGGTGGTCTCCTAACTCATTTAGGATACAATAGTTTCTTTTACAGAATTTCCAAACGCTCGTCTTCCCACTCCTGCTTTCTGTTTTCTGTTCTAGTAAAAGTTTCTGTTCTAGAACTGCTATTATAAATAATTTTAAATATTGTTTTGCTTATGTTACCCCTCAAAACTCAACTTTAAATTGTTTAGATGTTTTATACATTTAATTTGATCTATTGTTTTAGGGTTTTTGGCTATCCTGTAGGAATCAATCCAATTGATTTAGGTTTTTTCTTTTAAACTTTTTTATTCTTAGTGTTTATTTTTAAGGGGGGGAAACTCAAAAAAACAGGTCCTAAAAAAATGTTCTGAGAGTTTGTATCATGGTGGATAATGTAGTTAAGCATCGCATTAGAAATGCAATCTTGTCAAATGAGAGTGGCTGTTGGTGCACCATGTGTCACCACTGAGGTTTTTCTGTGTTCAAAGCTGAGCAGGGAGGAAGCAGAAATGTCTGAAAAGCAGCCCGCCTCAGAGGTGCTAAAGTATGCGAATTGTTGGTTAGCTTGCACACTATTCCCGCTAGGTCAGCTGTGACCTCGCTGAGGCAACTCAGACAATGTTTTGGTTAGAAGTCTTTCAGCAGAAAGTTGAATTGTCGGAGACCCTGCAGGGTCAGATGGTTTAGCAGTGAGTCAGGCCACCAGCTATTGTGTTTGGCTTCTGACCTTTGTCAGAGGAGACGAAACAAGGAAAAAAACAGGGCTTAGCTGGGACATTGTGTGAGAGTGGGACATTTCACACTCACAAAAAAACTATGTAACTTCGGGATAGGAATTTTTTAAAACAAAGTAGGCATGTTTAATGTAATTTTTTCTTTAAACTTTTTTAACCTATTGGAAAAATATGAATGTCAGGTCATTTCCACTGCTCTTCTTCCACACTTCCTCCCCTCAAGTTTCCCTTCCGCTGCTCATCATAATCGCTGCTGATTTGGCAGATGTTAGCCACCTTGTTTGCTTAAGGAAGGTGAAAGAAACTCTCAAACTGAGAAAACATTTGGAGAAGAATGATTGTTTCTGAATTTTGCTGAATCAAATAGGAATTTAATTCACACTCATCCCTGATGCTTATCTCCTGTGAAAGTAAGTAGAAGTATAGATTTAAAAAAAACTGATATAAAGAGAATCTGAAATTAGCAGGACATTTTTTAATGCAAGAAAATGTTGTGTCAGACAAAAAACATCAGCATATTAACCCTTTCATTTTAGTGTAAAAGGAAATAAAAAAGATAAACTTTGAGACAATTTCACCATAGACTGTATAAAGAGATGGACACAGCCGGTGTGACGTCATCCATAAAAAATATAAAGAAAATATATCATTAAAAAAAATTAGGATTAGCAAGAAAATGTTGTAAAAAATGTCTCAGACCAAGAATAATTAGTCTGACCAATAGAATGACTGAGTAATAGCTGTTTATTTCTCAAGAGAAATATATTTACAGTCTATGCGTACGACATATAAAAGCAATCTATATATCTATCTATCTATCTATCTATCTATCTATCTATCTATCTATCTATCTATCTATCTATCTAAATCAAATCAAACTTTATTTATAAAACAGCGCTTCTCATGCATTTTGCGCAGCTCGATGCGCTTTAACATTAAAAACAGAAAACACACAATATTACAGTAAAAACCCAACCCACCCTTCACCCTTCCCACTCCCCTCCGTTAAAACATATGACCCATGGCCCCCAAATACAAAGAATAATGACTATGTAACTTTAAATAAATAAATAAATAAGCAATCAAACAACAAGTATGGCTTGGCTCTGCTGTGAGGAAACAGTATTTGGGAATCCTTTCATACAAGGAGCCAGCCTGGCCATGGGAGCATCGCCACAGCGCCCACCCAGACTGGGACAGCAACAGGGTCCACTTCACAGCCTTGAAGCTGCAAAGTTAGACTCCAGCTGCCCCAGCAAGGGCCAGAACCGTGGCAACAACCACCGACCAAGCCGGCAAGCCCTGGAGGAAAAGATCCCCACAAGAAACATTGCAATAAAACATGATAAGTTGCTAAAATTAAAAACATAAAATCTATATAAAAACATAAAATTGAGAATAAGATGCATAAAATGAAAATAAATACATAAAATAGCCGGTACTAAAACTAATAGAATAAATTAGCAGTTAAAAATCAACTAAAAGCTAAGTTAAAAAGGTGGGTCTTGACCTCTACAGTCTCTGCAGCCCTGAGGTTCTCCGGCAGGCTGTTCCACAGGCGAGGACCATAATGGCAGAACGAAGCCTCACCGTAAGTTATGGTCCTCACCTTAGGAAAGACTAAGAGGCCAGCACCGGAGGACCTCAGGGTCCGCGAGGGCTCATACTTTAAAAGAATATCATTTACAGTAAACAAGAAGGCCCAAGACCATAAAAACGTTTATAAACAATTAAAATAATTTTAATAATTTTAAAATAATTTTAAAATCAATCCTGAAATGCACAGTGCCCTGAAATGCACTGGTGTAACGTGTTCCCGCCCTCTGGTCCTCGTCAGAACTCGTGCCGCTGAGTTCTGCAATAGCGGTAGATTTGAAATAGACTTTTTGGGTAAACCTCCACTTAACATTAGTAATGTGTTGTATAAAAAAAGTTGTTTTTTTCACGCTGATTGCGCAAGAATTACGATTTATCAATTTATTATTTTTGTGTTACTGGTGGCAGCTTCAGTATTTAAAGGGTTAACATATGAAGTATGTTTTTAGACTGTGGGAGGAAGCTGGAGAGCCAGGAGAAATCCCACGCATGCACGAGGAGAACATGCAAACTCTACACAAAAGGACCCAGCAAGGATTTGAACCAGGGCCTTGTCGCCAAGATGAAAGTGCTAGAAAAAAAGAAAATTAGAAAAACAGTAAAGGATTTCCTGGATGTGACGTCTATCACTGCTTTGAAAAACAAAAACAGAACTGGACAGAGTTATGCAAACCTAATTAGAGGGAAAGTGCATTAGTGCTTTGGTCTTGATCTTTGTTTCACCTTTTTTTATTTTTTATAACCATTTCCAACGTCTTTTCTCATACCATCAGTTTATAGTGGTGACAGTTGACATCTTAAGTGGTTCCTTTTCTTTTCTTACAACTGGAGGAGGAGGGGATCTGAATTGGCTGCGAGCCTTAAAACCATTTACGGATGGGGTATGTCAAAGATTGGGACTTAAAGGGGAGACCTTGATCCATCCTTGCTTTTGATTTATATGATACGCTGGGAACTGTTCCTTTAAATCGAATTGAAGCTGCTTACAAACATTTTAGTGACTTCGTAGAACCTGTAGGAAGTATAAACTTGGTCCTCCATCACTTCTTTACTGCACACACATCTGTCACTGGCATAGTTTATGTCTGGTTTTGTGGTTCTCCACAGGTCCATCTTTGGTTGAACCGATACAAGTTTGCTGCCTGAGCTGCCTAAAGGATAGAGCCACTGTGATGCTTGACATCTTGTGGTTTTGTCCAGTTTTGCTAGCTTTTCTATCAGTGTTCTTTAACTTAATGAGCTATGTCAATGACTCAAAATGACTCATTTCTCTATCTGCCTTGCTTTTGAATGCATGTGGGCACACACACACACACAGACATGTGCTCCCAAAAACACAAACTAAGAGTCTAAGGTGTCCCCAAGCAAAGGTGGCAGCTGGCCTCAGCATCAAGTTCCATGTTTTGGCAAAGAAATATCAAATATCTGAGAAGTTCTCCTAAACATTTGAAGAGGTGCCTAAACATTTGAAGAGGTGCCTTTGGACATGCAACACACACACACACACACACACACAAAGCAACAACGTGTGGGAATGACATGGTACATTACATGAGCCAAGCAGCTTTGAGGTGCCAAGAACAGAGAGAAAATGCTTACGGTAAAAACCGACTCCAGCTTGACGGCACGCTTCCCCCCCACACATTACAGGTTCAAATGTCCTGAGCTTTTTTTAAAGAGCGTCTTTTTTCACAAATGCCATGATATTCAAGCTAAATACTAAAGATCGTTGAGGCAAAAAGAAAAACCCAACGGTGTCAAGAGAACGCAGCAGGTTTTGGAGCACCCACGTCAATCCTGCCCAGGAGGAACTACTTCCTCTGCTTCTTTCTTGCTACTGCAACTGACCCTTTTCTGATGCAATTTTCTCTGCTTTCCTATGAAAGGCGTTCAAAAATAGAATAATAGATTCACCACTCTTGGACTGTTGGAATGGACAAAAAGCCTCACGCGGTTCCATTAGCCCCCCTCCACCTGTTAACAATAAAACATAGTGACTCATGTAATTGGGATTTACACTTAGATAATGCAAAGGTATTACTCATTTCAGGTCACTAAAGAGATGAAAAATCTGACGTTAAATTATAAAAATGCTTTGCATCCATACGTGTGCCAAATAAGATGCAAAGTGGGCCAAAAAGGAAGGATGGATAGCGGAGAAAGGAAATGAGCGGGAGACTGGCGCTCTGCAGTTTTTTCCAAGAGAAAAACAGGATTGGCTTTCTGTTTTCCTTGTGTGTACAGACATAGAGGTAAAAAATGAAGCATTTTAAGCTTGTCAATTGGCATGTGTGATGTGTTTTTGTTGTTTTAGCTGCTGCTGGAGTTAAATCAGGCCCTTTTCCTGCCCCGTGCTGTCTGCCTTGTCCTGGCCAGGTGGTTCCTGTGCTCTACCTTGTGTTGTTCTTGTGGCCGTTGGCACAACTTTGAAAGAGCTGCAGCTTTTGACTGTCTGATAGTTGATGTTGCTGTTGTAGTGTTTTTCTGTCACGGAAGAAAAGATTGTCTGTGGATTTTAACAGTGTTTGGTTGGATGCAAATCTATTTCTTTATATTTTACTCTAATCTTATCAGAATTTCACTTTGGTCCTGTTTTTACTCATTGCTTTATTTTGTCTAAATTGCCTTTTTTTTACTGTCAGTTCGTTAACCCTTGTGCTATCTTAGATGACCCCACCCTTACTTTGAGGTGTTCTTCCCTACCATGACAAAGGTGGATAAAGGTGGAAAGATTTCATGTAATCCATGGACACCAGTGAAGATCACAAATCATTGAAGAAAAAACGTTTAGCACACTGTCTAGTGGGTCTAGATGACCCAACTCCCAACGTCAAAGTGCCTAGGATAGCACAAGGGTTAAAGCTTTAAAACTGAAGTATTGTAAATCCCAAAACCTGTGTGGAAAGATTAGAGGTGTATCTAATCCAGAGTCCTGAGGGACACCATAGCTACAGTTCACACTTCACAGCAGTCCAGCAGTCCATCTACATTTTCTATGGCAACCACTGTCTCCAATCGGGAATGAGCACGTTAGAAGGCCACACCCCTTCCACTGAAAGTGGGCTGAAAAGAATCTGTTGATCAAACACTTCAAAATGTAACCTACTTTTATTGAGGCACCTGATTGGTCAGTTTATAACTTAAGTAACTTGGGTTATAACAAAAATATAATGAAAAAAGTTGTGATTTGCAAGAACCTAAAAGGTATCAGAGCAAGAATGGTTATTCTGACTAGTATAATGACTGGGTACAAGCTGTTCATTTTTTTATAGCAGTCTATGGGATTTTGGCCTTTTGGGACCAGCGGGTACTTCCTATTTGGAACACGAAGGGGGGATTGCTTAGTCCAGTTCTCATTTACTGTCAATGTGTACCACCCAGGCAGGTTTTGCCCATCAAAGTTTTTTATTTTTATCTTCAGACCTGTCAGGGTAACATGGATGCTGGAGCCTATCCCAGCCATGCAGGGTTACACCCTGAGTGAGTTGTCCAAACCACTGCAGGGCCAGACACTCATACACATTTGGACCTAGGCAAAATTTAGAATCTTCAGTTAATCTATGAGGCATGTTTTTGGACTGTGGGAGGAAGCTGGGGTATCCATAGAAAATCCATGCATGCACAGAGAAAACATGCTAACTCCACACAAAAGGATCCTGCCTAGATGTGAACCAGGGCCTTCTATGTGAGGTGAGGCAAGAGTGCTAACCACTATACAATGTCTTCTTCACACTGGCATTTCGTGTGATCCCTAAATCTGCTCAAGCTAACTTGTCCAATCCTTTTTCCAAAGCTATCAAGCCTAAATATTGTCGTCATGTGCAACGCATTTCAACACAACCTACAACATAAACAAAAGCAAACTGCATTGTGCACATCACACATATTTAGTTCTAACCATCAGATGGTTGTTTTTTGTTCAGTGCTGGAATTCATCAGTGACTGTGTGCTGACACAGACAAGTATGGCCTTGTTGGCTCCTAATGGGTTCTTGTGAAGCCATGTTTTCAACTGCATGGCCCTTTCTTACCTTGAAGATTTGACCGTCCCGTGTCAGTCACAAGGCCCTATTTGAGCACAATACATTTAGATATAAATTCTCAAGTATAGAATTGTAATGATGACCTTCACACTGTAAAAAGAAGACCTAAAAAAAAACCTCCAAAGTTAATGTTGGATTTTAAAACTGAGTTGTGTCTAAAATCTTGAGTATTTAAATGATTTTGTTTACAGTGTGTAGCTGTCATGGATGTTAATCAAGGCTTTCAACCATACTAATGAAGACAGACTGACCTAGTTAAGAACAAAGGTGTGGTAAATGGATGAATCTTTTTAAACCGTCTGCTTGGTTTTAATGGACATTGTCAACCTCGAAGAACAGATCAATTGTTCTTCAAAAAAATGTGTCTAGTTTAAGTTCTTCACTTACAACCCAAAATATCATACATTTGTTTTTGAGCCATTTGCTGAAACTAGGCAATGTAGATCTAGAGTCATCTAGAGTCACCCATCTGAAGTAAGAAAAAAAATTAGCTTTAGTTTCACAGAAGCCTTTTTTTTCTCCTGCTTTCTATCTTGGAGAAGCATCTTAGGTTTCCAGGGGAGTATACCTACCCGAAGTGACAGATTCTTTCTTTAGGAACAACAGTATCAAGGGTCGCACGAAGAAGAGGCTGTGACTCTGCCAAACACATAGTCCAATTGTGTGGGAGAGAAGCTTGGAAAGGTGCCCTTAACAGCGTTCATACACAGTGGCGCAGGAAACGGTAATAATAGTTTCTCATACCTAGAAGCAGCATACAAACACCTACCATGGATTCTCTAAAACAGATCTCTTCAGTTCTTTGATTTTCATATAAAAAATGTAATAAAACTGAGCAGACAAAAAGGGGGGTGCTGGTGTGGGTTAAAAGTGTTCCAGGAGACAGGACTATAATCCTCTCAGCGTGGGATCCAGGCTCATTAAAGCGCTCTCCCACCTCTCTTGGACCTGTCACCAGCTGAACTGGGACCTATTTAGGGTGGAACCCCTTCTTTTAAGAAACGGGGCTGCAGAGCCCTTTATTCTAGATCCTGGGAACTAAATCGCAACACAGCTCCACACTCGACTGTGTGTTTGAATGAGCACAGATCCACAGATTTCCATCCACACAGAAACCTATTATGCATACCCACTTATCCATTTGCAGGGTCACCAGGAGCCTGTCCTGGTTTACATTAGGAGGCAGACGTCAGACTGCAGCCATGCATTTAGCTCTTTTCATTAATGTGTCTCTGTCTGGGGACTTGATAAACAGGTAGATTAAGAAGTTTATGATTTAGACAAACACAATGATCATAATTGAATCACATTTGTGTATTAGCATTGCATCCACCTAAATGCATTTTGGGGTTTTATTCATGATTAAAACGTTCTTAAAAATTACCCATGATATTTTTATTTATTTATTAACAAACAAAAATTACTCAATTTTGAAATATGTCATCATCTTAAATAATAAAGGAAAATAAGTACTGAGATGTGGGCAGTACTCGGAAAATTTAATACAATTTACAGATTGCTTTGAAAATAGATCAGCTTTTAAAATATAAAATGATGTGAAAACTGAGAAAAAAGACAAACAGCCTTGATGAACAACAATTTTCTGTGATTGCAGCTACTTCCCAAATAATCAGTAATAGAATCAATATTTGGCAAAAACATGACAAAACAAAACGCCCCCTTGGATCCATCTTTAGCTCTCTGTAAAAAAAAAAAGAAACTGCCTCCAAACCCCTCATTCCTCTTGAACAGCAACACCCCCCCCTTGTGTTGGTATGCGGCTAATGCCTATTGGAAATGATGGGAGGGTCTGCGGCTGGAGCTCCACCTTTGTTCTGCTCGCAGACCAACGCTCACAGGTAAGTTCTTTAAGGGCTGTAATCCAAAGCCAGCTGAGCAAGTTGAAGCTGTGTGCAGGTTGACAGGAAGCGACATGCAGATTCCATTCTGCACAGCGCAGACGATGGACTACACAGCCAAACATCCAGATGATGCCCTCCAGTAAATACAGGCTGGGTGACAGGAGCCTGAGGAAGGATGGGAACTTTTCTGGCTGATTTGTTTCTACTCTTGTTGATTTCTACTGGACACGTTTCTGCAGGTACGGGTCAACAGAAAGGCGAATTCTATCTCCATGAACTAATTCCATACTTGCTTTAACATTGAAACATAGCCACCCAAATGCATTTAATCCAATTTTACATTGTAAACCGGTGTCATATGGCAAAATGCTGGATTATTTTTTGATTGCATGCCTGATTAAACAGAACAAATTGATCGGACTTTGCTCATCTGAATAGATTTTTCTGTTATGGTTCTAACATTCTAAAGAAAATATTTGACAGAATCAGGTGTATTCTTGCTTGAACAGAATCATTTCAGTAAAGTGAGTGGATCAAAAGTGGGAGTTAAAACATCTGCAAAGCTACGACACAAAGAAGGGAACTCTGATTGTTTCGGTCACCCTTGCATGACATGACTTGAAAGGCCTGCATTACAATTCAAGGTGCCTGGAAGATTATTAATAATCCAGTGTCTGGATTAGACATTCATTGGACACATGCACTGACAGTGAGCTTATAGGGTTTAAGCATAGCAGCATGCTGGGCCAGCCTGCTGACCTGGTGTCTTTCATTTCAGACCTGCCACAACATTAAAAAAATGCTTTTTCCTTTGATGGCATTCTTTAACTGAACAGCAGAAAGGATTATGGAAAAAAAGGAAAAATTACAAGTATATTCAAATCTGCGGGTTACGCATGGGTTTATGTGTATTTTACTGTATTTTTGCTAAGCAAAAAACATTTTATGGCTTTGTTTTTTTCTTTTTAATATGTGTAGTTTGAATGTATATTACAAACTTTCCGGTTAAACAACCTGATGAGTTACATTTTTAGTCATGATACTTTTATTATTGATGGCTAAAATGTACATAATATTTCACTTTTGCACAAAGATAACTAGGTTTAATATGCTAACACTTCAGTCGAACCGCTCATCTATAAACAAAACTATAAAAACCTTTTATTTCAACATTAATTCCAGATTTTTTATAAACATGATTTGAAAAAGAAAGAAGTTCTGTTTTATGTTATGATTATTTTAAACAGTTTATTTCTTTGATTTTTGTTCTAAAAGCCAGAGTGTCATCCTCTCTCGACAACACACAAACATTCCTGTGACCTCCATTTGCTGCATGTGGTAGTTTCCATATTTGGTCCCCCACTTTTGATTGAGCGCTCCATTACTGCTTTTTTCTAGGTCAAATCAATGAAAATAAAGACAGCTTTTCCGTGTATAATTGACAGTCACTTAAAGTAGCTTAGCGTTTTTTTTTTTTACAGAAGTGCTAACAGTGATGTTAAACTCTATGAAGAGAAGCTGTTAACAGTTTGTAACATAGTTTTTCCAAATTGAATCATTTTTTACAACTACTCAAAATAAAAGCATAAAGCAACCTTTTATATTTGCCAAAAATGTATGCTAGATGATAAAAAAAAATGTATGCTAGATGCTAGATGCTAGATGTTTTTTGCCATGATAATCATGGCAAAAAACATTATTGAACTTGAACTTTCCTATTTCAGCTGTTACAAGCATGCAATTACCGTAAAAACCTAAATAATGAGGTTTTGTTTGTATTTTAAACACATTAAAGGTCAATTTGTGTCATTTGGATCAATAGGGGAGATAATTAACATCAGAACGCTTCATTAGAAGCTTTCACTGAATGCATTAGGGGTCATTAATTGAATTCAATAAATGCTATAAAGGATTTTAAGACAGCACATTAACAGATCAAATGATTAGGGTTAATGGAACTGTGACCGATCATGACCACATTAGGGTCGGAGCTTTTCAACACACCTATCTGTGTCATTTTTCTGGTGCAGTTTCTTTCTTTGGAGATGGCTACATTCACCTGCGCACGGTTGAGAAATCCATTCAGACGGTGATCCACGTGCGGTTTCGCACATCCAGTCAGATGGGACTGCTGTTTTTGGCAGCAGGAAACAAAGACTTCTTGCTTTTGGAGCTGATCTCTGGGCGTTTGCAGGTAAACTCAAGAGTGCACATTGAGAGTAATCAAATAGAAAAACATGGACATTATAATATCGCACCTATAAAAAAAAAGCGACCCAAAAAAAGTCTTTAAGCTTTTTTTGTAAAAATATGTCAGCATTTATTATCCAAAGGAGGAGCAAAAGAAACAAGGTGGTGTTAGATTTCTCACAGAGTGAGAAAATTTTTTTAACCCCCCTGGCACTGGCTTCATTTCAGAACAAGTTCCTTCATGACTGAGTTTGAGAGTATAAACCACAAAAGAGGGATGAAAAAAAAAAAAATCAAGGCAGCGTGGCTACAAATAAAAGCTTGTAGTTAGACACTATCCTTTAATCTCATTTTAACAACTGCACTGGTTGTTTTTAATTTAGATACTTCAGGAGATCCCTATCTCATCGGTATAATTTGTGTGCTGCCTGCATGTGTGTTGAGACAGAAATAGAAAATACTTCAAAGACTTTGTTGTTTTGTTCTGTCTTTCCCCTTAAAGGTACGACTGGACCTGGGTTCAGGTGAACGCTCGCTTCGCTCAGCAAGGGGCCTTCACCTCAGTGATCTGGAATGGCACACGGTCCAGCTCAACCACACACAGAACAACATCGTCCTGACCGTGGACCAACATTCTCCCTCAAATCTTCGCATGCCAGGACCAGATCTGGAACTTAACATTGAAGAAGGTGTCCTGGTTGGCGGGACAGCTGGGTTGAACCAATCATACCTTGGTATCTCAAATGGGTTTAGGGGTTGCATGGATAAAGTTGTCTTCAACGACCGTGATCTACTGTCTAATCTTCAGCTGTATTCTGGGTACAAAAGTACCCATGAAGTATTGATGGGCTGTAGTTCACAGTTTTCTGCTACGGAAGAAGATCCTATCGGGTTTTCCAGCTCGAAAGCCTTCATCTCTCTACCGCCATGGGAAGTACTTCAAGAGGGGATGTTTGAATGCGATCTGCACCCTTCTGCAAAAGCAGAAAGTGGCGTGGTTCTGTATAGCTCTGGCTATGAAGGAGGATTTGTAGCTATTGAAATCAGGGACGGTCATCTGGTGATTTCGGTAGGAAATGGGAAAGGGAGCAAAACCGAGCTGCACTCTCTTACAAATGTCCACGGCAATCACACCTGGTATCCCATCCAGCTGCACCTACTGCCCCACAGCATCCAGCTGAAAATAGACAAGGAGTTGGTTAAGGCCAGCCTGAGCCAGGAGCTTAAAGTCATTCCGCTCAAAGGACCTCTCTTCCTAGGAGGTTTAAATGAAAAAGCTGTGGTAGAGGCAAATGGTTCAGGAATGTTTTCTGTTGCATCTGGGGGAGCCTCTTTCACTGGCTGCCTCAAAAACATTAAGGTAAACACCAAAAGAACAGGTCTACCTCAAGCCACGATCTCCAAAGATGTCAATGTGGGCTGCAAACAAAATCAAGAACCAAGATCCGTGACATCCAAACCAACAAGTCTTCCAGAGTTGGACCTCACAACACAGACAGATTCTAAAAAAAGGAGGCCTAACTTCCTGTGGCTAAGAAAACTGGAGCTAGCTGAAGGTGGCAGGGCACCCCTGGAACCGAAGCATATGAAGGTGCAATTTTTTTTTTATTTGACTTTTAAATTGTGCTTTCTAAAGCTTTCTTGAATGTTCTCAATTATATTTGTCTTGCTTGTCATTTGCATTTTCCCCGTAAGGTAAACCTGGACTTTCGAAAACTGGGCATCCATCCTTCTCAGTTAAAGTTCCGCATTGAAGAGCTGCCTGTTCATGGCCATCTCCAGATGGACGTAGTTCAGGACGGGATGCTAAATAAAGGGCAGCATAGGAATATAACAGTGGGAGGAGAGGAAAAAGACCAGACGTTCACCATGCTGGATCTATGGCAGGGGCGCGTCACATACACTCACGACGGTTCAGAGGAGCGCAATGACTCCTTCACGTTTTCAGTCTTTGCCAGTAACGACAAAGAGGTTCCTGGTTTTCTAAAAGGCAAAGAACTCTACCGGTTTGACATCAGCATCAGTCCGGTCAACGATGCTCCTATTCTTAGCCTGCCTGAGGGAAACATTTTTACCGTGATAGAAAAGTCCAAACGACAGGTCAGTACTACAGGATGTCTACAGGATGCATCTGAATATTGTGTTTACATAAAAAATCTAAATGAAAGATCTACCATGCCCACAGCTGACAACAGAGTTGCTAAGAGTGTCAGACCCTGACAGCAGTCCTGAAGAGCTGCTATTCAGCTCCATGGGTAACCTTAACCCTGAGGCTGGCTACCTCGAGCATGAGGGAAACCTTGGCAGGTTGGTTTTGCTGCATCAACGTTACCCTCATCTTATAAAGCATAAAGCACATTTTCTTGTGTTTCACTATTACAGGAAGTTTAGTGAAACATGGATTTGTACAGTACAGAAGTTAATTTTTTCTTTCAGGCCCATCAGCTTATTCTCTCTCGGTGATCTAGAGGAGGGTAAGATCAGTTATGTTCACACAGGAGTTCTTGCCTCCAGGCTGGCATTGAGGGTCAGTGATGGCCACAAGGTGAGTTATTCGTTGGTTTTTACAATGAATCCCTTGAAGATTAGAATTTAGGGGAAAGAAGTTGATGGATCAAAGTGCTTCCTTACAGACATTATAGCTGTGTCTGAATTTACTCCCCAATTAAGGCATTCACCATTTTGTAGGGGTCTTTAACTCCAAAGTCCTGAAAGTTTCCCACATGTATCTGTGAAAAACCGATGATCACTAGATTTGCGAATATAGACCACAATGCATTGCATTTGAAAGATTTAACATTTGAAAAATGGCTGAAACAAGTCAAGCGAGGGAGATGACCTTGAAAAGTACTTTGGTAAATGGGTGATTTCATACTTGGCGTTGCCAAAAAGAAACACATTTGTGAGCATGTATCCAAATTGCATTAAAATCCAGAGAACTGGTTAGTTCCGCAAATAGATAGCATTTTAGGGATTAGAGAGTAATGAGTGAGTTTGGACACAGCCTAAATGTCCTATTGGTTATTTTTGATTTTATCTCTTTTCTTTCCTCATATTTAATATTTAACATATTTTTCATTTTCGGTTTTTGCTCACACCCTGATGCTTTCTGCTTTGCTTACTACAGGTGAGCAACACAGTAGTTTTGAGGGTCATGGCCGTGGCACTTGAACACAAACTGGTGAATAACACGGGAATCGAGCTGAACCAAGGCGAGGCTTGTATTATTACCAACCGTCACCTTGCAGTACAAGTGAATGTGGCGGATAACACAGTGGACATCTGGTACGATGTTGTTGAATTGCCAGAATATGGTGAGATCCAGAGGTTACACTCCAATGGGGACTGGAAGTCCACAACATCTTTTTCCCAAAGACTCCTCGATAAGGAGCGAATCCGATACCTCAGCACTTACAACGGCCTCCAGGCTCAAAGCAACATCACGGACCACTTTAAGTGTAAAATTGTTATTAATTCCCAGGCTAAAGGGGATGTTGTTTTCCCTATTGTGATCAACTGGATTCACTTAAAGGTAACACGTAGCAAGATGGAGGTCAATGGGCTTCAGACTGCTGTGTTGACCCCTGAGGACCTCCATGTGGTTTCTAAAGGCACTAAATTCAGTGAGAGTGAGCTGTACTTCAGGCTCCTGACACTACCAAAAAAAGGGCAGCTCTTCTTCAACGGGAAACCTTTGCAAAGGAGCTCAACCTTCAGCCAGAAGAATGTCACAGATGGTTTGGTTAAATATGCCCTTTTCAACAGGTTGCATGACGATACGAGAGACACGTTTGGCTTTCAAGTGTTTTCTGCACACGCTGCCTCAATGATGCACGACTTCAGGATCAACATTAAAGCCGAGTCATCCGCTGTCACCGTTGTAAATAAAGGCTTCTCGACCCTGGAAGGAGCAAGTAAAGTTATACCCAAGGATCTCCTATTTACTCACGTTGCAAACAATCGAGAAGTTCACTACACGATTACGACAACTCCCCGGCATGGCCAACTAAGGAAGATCAACCTCTCAAACTCAACTTCAATCAATGACAACATTGTCACTTTCACCAATCAGGACATCATTCAGGAGAGAATCATGTACGTCCACGATGACAGTGAGACAAAGCAGGATTCCTTTACATTCCAAGTTGTGGTTTACAAACCACACAAGCACACAAACAAGGAGGACAGACACACGACAGAGCACACCTTTAACATCTCCATACAACTTGTCAATGATCAGAAACCTGTCAGGGTCGTTGATAAAGTTTTCCACGTGGCTCGTGATGGTCAAAGACTGGTGACACTGGAAGATCTTCGATATCACGATGGCGACACAGATTTTGACGACAGTTGGTTAGTGTACACAAGGCGAGGGATTCCCATGGGAGAGCTGGTGCTGGCCAGTGATCCCAACCACAAGCTCTATGAGTTCACACAGCGTGACCTTGAGCAGGTTAGTCAAGGGACAACGCCCTCTAATGATCTACATCTTTCAATATAGTATACAGTGTATATTATCCTCCAAGGTAGTAACAAAAGAAAACTATGTTTCCATAAATAATGAATCTAAAGATTTTACAAACCATAACAGAGAGCTAGATATTTGAACATGTGATTTAAACTTAAGTCATTTTTAGATTTCATGTGCTAAGACTCATTGCCTGTCCTCGTTAGATTTTAAACTGAAACTGGACTCTTGGACATAAGCTTGCACAATTGAACATGTTTCATTATCTATTTTTGTTTTTAATTTTACGCACAATGACAAACAATATTTGTTTATTAATTTCTGCTCCTCCTGGTAAACTGAAGGCATTGTAGACCAATGAATGCACTCATAGGAGCTGCTTTAGAGCATCTCGGTGATAAAAAGTTACCATAGATCTGAAAAGAATTTAAATAACTTAGTTTTTTTTTACCAGAAAATTGAATTATTTTTGCAAAAACCTTTTCCTTTTTTTAAGTTAATTATTCACATTAGACATTTTGGCTTTTTAGAATTTCACATTAAATTTTAAGATAATGAAATACTATACTTAAAATTACATGAGTAGGTTTTAAAGCTTTTGTTTCTCAGTGATCTTTTATTTACGATTATGCAGTTTTTTCCCCCCAAAATAATGGCATAATGTAATCTTCTAAGACATAGTTTCTGTAGAGCAGCAGGAGTTCATTAGAAATTCACCTCTGAGTTGTTGGCGAGACCGTTGGCGTGGACCAACCCCGCCCCCCTTCCCCTCTCCCCTCTCTTTTTTTTTCTACCTGTTCTGTCCAACAGGTGAGCAAACAGATGAGAGCTGAAAACCTCTTGTGTTGGACATATTTTCCTGTTACAACATGGGGCTATGCATCTTCTGACAAACCAAATGTATATTTAAATAAACATCTTTTGTAATTTAGACTTAACTTTATTTATATTAATTATATTTGTAACAGTTTTTTGTTCAACTGGACAGAAAAGAAAAGGAGGGAAGAAGACAGAGGGACATTAGATAGCGGGGGGGATAGGAGGATGAATATAGAAGGGGGGGAGTAAATCATAAAGCACCATGAAGCAAAAATCAACAAGTAGCTTGATGTTTATAATCATTACTGTCAGATTTAGATGTATAACAAATCAAAAAGCTCTCCATTCCTGAGAGCTTGGAGTAGGGAGTTTGTGGCCCGCCCAGTGTATTTTCCACATCACAAATTTTCATAGGAGCGGATCTTTAAAAAAAAGTAAAAATTATTTCAAAGTTCTTTAGTCAAAAGGGATGGCTGCTCTTAACAAAAAAAAAGGACTTGAATCTCAAAACTATTGTTAATATATAAATGTGTTTGGCTTCAGCTTAAAAATAGTAGTATCTCATAATATTCTGATTTGTTATAAATCAGCATAAATAATTTAAAATAAATAATTATTATTAATTTCTGATTCTAAAACTTAGTGAGAAGCTTTTATTTTTTTAGAAAAAACTGTAATTCATAGTTTTGTGCACATGTCTGCCAGAATTTTTACAAAAGTTAGTTTTGTACAGGTATTCAGAACTGGCTTTCGGCTTTTTAAAATATTACTAAAATTGTAATTAAATGCTTTTTTCCCTTACATTTCATTCCCCTAATTTAGCTTTTTCTGCATTTTTTCCTTTTTTTTCAGAAAAAGGTGTTGTTCATCCACAGCGGAGTGAGTTTCGGGCGTTTTGTACTTTTTGTTACAGATGGCAAACATTATGTTTCAGCGCTACTGGAGGTAAATCAAAAAATTCACCATCTTAGAAAAGGTTTTCTCTGTTTGAACGTCTAAGTGTGCTGCCTGAAAATGTCTGGTCATCGACACAACAGGAAGATTTTTGTGATCATTTTGTATTTTGCAGGGGTTTTTTGTTTACTTTATAGATTCCAAATGTGAAGAAGAGATGCGTAGGTCTGTGGGATTTTGTGTTAAAAAACAGGGTCTTCACCAGGACCATTATAGTAAAATTGTGGCAAATTCACCTTTTAATCTGAAAAATAATGCACAAAAGATTTTAAAAATTCCTTATCTTTCTTTTCTTGATTCCTTTAAGTAGTGGATCTTTGATGGAGTTTCTTAAACAAAATGTTCTTGTATTTTTTATGGACGCACTAGAATTGTGATTTGCTTCCTTCTCTCCCAATGACTGGTGCAGGTGATGGCTCAGGATCCTTACCTGCAGGTGGAGAACAACACAGGCCTCATGCTCCAGCGTGGGGGGATCACAGCTCTGACTTCGGCCAACCTCAGCGTCAGCAGCAACCTTGACATTCGAGACCCCCAGGAGGTGACCTTTGAGGTGTTCATTCCCCCCAAGCGTGGAGTCCTCTGCTTCAACGACGGACAGAAGGAGACCATCATCGGAACGGACGCCATCTCAGTTTTCACCCAGCGTGACCTGATGGCGGGACGGCTGGCGTATCATCACGGCGGAAGCCTGGAACTGTCAGATGGTTTTGAGGTGACAGCGAGAGCAAGGGAAAGGGTGACGGAAAGGAGACTGGAGAGAGGGATGAGGGAGGTACACCTGGATATAGGAGTGGCAATCAAAATTTACCTGGAGAGTCATCACCGACCACCAACCGTCAAAAGGAATCACCTGGTGGTGGTGGCAGAGAAACAGAATGTTTCTATAAACAAGGAACATCTTGAGGTAAGACAATCATCTTTTCTACTTTTTTTCACCTACTTTTGATCCCAACATGTTGATCATTTTGTTGGAAGCATCATTTGTCTATGTATGTTTTGCCTCCAGGTGGTCCACGAAGACAGTCGGCCTGCAGAGATAGTTTTTACCATTCAAAGCCCCCCAAAGCTTGGCGTCCTCCGCAGATTACCGCCCAAGGACAAACTCAAGATTGGGAAAGAAGATCGGCATCACCTCCATAAGGTGCAGTCCATGTTCATCCAGTTTCAGGGAAACCGAAGGGCGTGAAGCAAAGTCCTCTTCTCCCATGAGAAGTTTTCGTGGATTTGGTCATCTAACTTTGTCTTTTCCTAAAGCAGTGGGTTTTAATTTCAAATAAAAAGGTTCAGATTGCACATAACCTTCAGTTTTGTGTTGAGAAACATCCAGCCTTGCAAAATTCTTGCTTACTATTTTCATTTGGTGACTTTCCCACAGAGGCTCTTGGCATCAAGAAGTATCATTTCATTAAATTTGCAGTGATTTATCACAATTAAGCAGCAGTTTCTTGTCATTTTAAGCTAAGCAAGATCTCCAAAATAGAATATTGTGAAGGGAATTTAAAAATGTAAATTGAGAGCTTTGAAAAAACAACCCATCTGGATCTGAACTCGTGTTATCCTCCTGTTTTAGTGTCCACTACCTGGACATAGCTGTAAGTCTTATGTTTTTATACCAACTTCCTCTGAGTTTGGAGCAAGTCCTCACTATAGATATCTAACAAATCTGAAACATATGGAACACTAAGACAGATTTGCTCCAAAATTAGAATTTGAAGATTCATATCACCCGCCCACCCCCTGCCCTTGCCGTCCCTCTTTGACCCAACCTCGTTAGGTTAGCGGCTGCTTTCCCTACATTATTCTCCCCCTCTTTCACATCCACCCTGGTCAGAGTTGTACGTGACCAATTACTGAAAAAAAAAACACTTCTTTCAAATTGGCAGCTTTTCTGTTGGTTTTACCTCCTTACCAACCATCTTCTTTTTTGGTCGTCTGGGGGTAACGAACTGGTCGATGTAGTTTTTAAAAAGAATCGTCAAAAGTAAATTTTTTTAATTCCTTGGGAACTGAGATTTTTGTTAACCACGCCCACATTCCTAATATAGTCATATTGTATGTTATATTGTTTCATTCAGCTTGAGCCAAGGATTCATGCATTACATTTTCACAATATTTGGTAAACAGAGGAACACAGGAACGCCACTTTTGGCAGCTCACACCACTCAAAATCTTTAACTTCTAATTCCCACATTTTTCTCAAGTAGATTCCCAGTGATGCTTGAGGAGTTTGGAAGCAATGGATCCAAATCCAGAGGAGGAGTTTTAATTTCTAGCTGGTAGCCAACTATAGGGGATTTGGCAGGCTCTTCCTGAGGTCAAAGGTCAATGAAACCTTGGTTGTGGTTGTAGACTTACTCTGGCAGTATGTGTGTGAAAGTTTGTAAAGGTCGCTCAAACCAAAGTTTCTTGTATGTGTTAAAATGTGAAAATTGCCAAATTTCACATTTTAACACAAAATGGTTTCCAAGCTGTAGGTCCTGAGGCCATAATCATTCTAAAACTTCCTTTGGATATCCATGTCATGTGTGTTTTGGTTTCGTTAGTTGATTTGGACTTTTTGGTGGGTCTTTATAAGAGATTAAGGAGTTAATTGATTTTGTAGTAGTTAATTAAAGTTTTTTTCAATTCCTAGTCTTCCATTATACCTGTTTGCTGCGTCATTTGTGCGTGCAGGTTGTCAGAGAGCAGCCAGCATCGTCCTTCACCCAGGAGGATCTCAACCAGGGGTTGATCATCTATCACCAGCAGGTAGCAGGAGGCACGAACGACTCAGTTCTGTTGGAGGCAACCAACGGCGTCACAAAGGTCGGTCCTATCAGGCTGGAGATCGACATCATACCACTCCTGCTTCCTCTCCAGGTAAAGATTGAACATCACCCCCTCCTTTTTTATGCTGAAGGTATTAACGTGGCTCAATTTACCAGCAGATTAGGGTAACTTTAGATGAACAAAACATGTCTCTACAGGTATCTGACCTGACTCTGGATGAGGGGTCTTCTCTGCCTCTCACAACCAACATCATTAAAGTTGCCAGTCATCACTTTGCGGGGATGAACTTCCTGTACCAAGTCATTGTTCCACCAAGGTTTGGACACTTGGAGCACAGCCGGATCCCGGGAATGCCCATCACCGCTTTTACCCAGACGGAGGTTTGACTGAGATCAGCAATCAAATCACAACAACAAATAAATAAATCATGCCCTTTTTTTGTCATTTCTATCAATGGAGCCAGAAGATGCTGGAATCTCTTTTTATCATTTATTATTATTATTATTATTATTATTATCTGTTTCCAGGTGGAACAGGAGTACATCGCGTACGTCCACGACGGCAGCGAAACCGAGACAGACAACTTCACCGTTGTGGCCAACCAGACAGAAACGGGGAAACACAGCCCGCCGTGCACCGTGCACATCAATGTCACGCCAGTCAACGACGAAACTCCTGTTGTGACCACAAACCGTGGACTTAAGGTGAGATTTGAGCCACAAAAAGCCTTTACGGGAACATAAAGATATAATTTTGTGATTATTTTTTTTAGATCCATCAATTCTGAATAAAGTGTACATGCATTTACTTTCAGACTTTATTTTTATTTAGTTTTTCAGCTAATTTAACTTATAAATCATATTTAAAAAGAAGTTTAATACCAAAAATAACTAGTCCTTTGGTCTGACCTCCTTCTCCTTCCCTCTTGCAGATCAGAAACTGTCCATTTTATTTTTCACTGATGAATGCTCTTTTTGCTGCAGAACTTAGAAAAAATGTAAATAATTTCATCTGTAAAAAATATCAAAAGCCTTCACCGTTCCAACAGGATGTACATGCATGAAAATCCTCTGCAGAAACATTTGAAGCGCCTTTCAAAGGTGCTTATCGGCAGTAAAAATAAAGTTATTTACGAATAAATATTTAATGTTTGTAACTGCAAAACACTTTTTCTTCTTGTATAAAGTTCTGTGAGTGACAGTTATTTGTGAACATATAAAAATGCAGCTTAGGAATTATTTTTTTGTCAAAAGCAAAAGTTAAGTGAAATATTTGTTATTTTATTGGCGTCTTACTTAGATTTCAATAGATGCGACTTTACAGCCCTTTTTGCACAAATTGTTATTGTTAAAATAATTAAAAGTATTTTTAAAAATGTGCAGTATGTTATTACACATACAAAACAGAAGTACCTGTGTGCATCATCAGCTTCAAAATACTGCTGAACTGAAATAAATGACCAATTCCTAACAACACCAAGCCTCTGCATTCATTCTTCACTGGTAATTGAATGTCTTAACTAAGGAACACCTCTGTGTTCTTCTGTTCTGGTTCCTGTAGGTGTGGATGAATTCAGTAACAGACATAACAGTGAAAGATCTAAGTGCAGAAGACTCTGATACTCCACCTGAAGGGCTGGAGTTTGTCGTCACGCCACCCAGCAATGGCTATTTGGCCTTGAAGACTGCTCCATCCCGGCACATTTTAAACTTTACACAAAGCCACATCCAGAGCAGACAGCTGCTGTTTGTGCACAGCGGTGAGCTCTCTTTTACTGGAGGGAAAGCGTGTGGGCAGATCAGTCTGTGTAATACTTCTCTTTGTCCATTTCCAGGTGCGTTATTGGGTGGTTTTCACTTCCAGGTGAATGATGGCGTAAACTTTGCCCATCGTCAGATCTTCAGCACGACTGCATACTCTCTGGTCCTGACCCTGCAGAGAAACCACCGCATGACCGTCTACCCAGGTACAGACTTCTCAGTCAGTATCAGTAACTACTTCCTAGAAAGGGATATGACTGATTTTACGTTCCAAACAGGTTTAAATAATGAAAAAAACTTCCCGAAAATGGGGAAAACTGATGTAATTTTGTCCGATTATCAATAAAGTGACACCAAAATAGAAAACATTGGTGAAACTGTAATATTAAATACATCCACAAGGTGGCGTCATTTAATTGAGCCAAGTTTCTGATCCAGACTGATTTCCACTTCTAAAAAGTCTCCTATTGTCTGAAATGATAAACGTCTCCTCTTTATTTTGCCTGAGTTACTAAAAAATAATTTCTTTTTGAGGACAATTTAGAACACGTTAAATATTTATATTAAAATGTTTCTTGGAAAGAACCCATATTGGCTTTTAAAGTGAATTTAACTTTTTTTTTCTTTTTGAGTTGCAGCAATCAACAGCGACTGAAAATTTTATTATAGAAACATAAAAATGAAAAAAAAAGGAAATAAATGAGATAAAAATTAAAGGAAAAGAAGTGGCCAAAGTTCTCCACAATTAAAAAACTTTTTAGGACTTACTCTGCACAGTAGAAACAAATTACTGTTACTTTTTTTTCTATGCACTTTTCAAGTCTTTTCTTCTACTTTTCATCATGACTTGTTTACATAATGATTTGGTGTCTTCTGTCATTTGTCTCCTCTGTTCATCCTTCAGGTTCTGTGACACCAATTTCCAAGCAGGAGCTTCAGGTCGTGACCAACAACATCAGTGACATCAGAAGAAACCAGTCCATTGTTTTCGCAGTAACCGCTCCCCCCAAACTCGGTCGCCTGGTCCAACGAATGCCTGACAACTCCACCAGAGGCATCCACGCATTTACTCAAAGCATGGTAGGAACGTGTTTGTGTGCATGAAGCGATGATGATGAGAAAAAAACCTGGAAAGAAGTATTCTGCAAATGGTGGCAACAAAAAAGTACAAAAATAACTTTGACGATTATGTGGTTTGCAATGAATAAAACAATTTTTCATTTTCTTTTTTTAGTCTGGAAAAAGGTCATTTAAATGGTAATATTCTGATATCTGCAAGGAACTTCCAACTTCAAAATTTCTAAAAGATCTGTTATTAATTAATTAACTTTTGTTTTTTAGATATTTATGATTGTGATTATGATTAGATTTTGCAAATACAGAAACACATTTGGACCAGTGAGAATGTCAGGCAGTGGTATTAGCATTGTGATCACAGACAGAATCATTTTTCTGCTGTAACCTCATTGGATTATTTCCTTCATCCCAGGTCAACGATGGGGTCATCTTGTACGATCAAAACAGGCCGGAGTCGGTGGGCTGGTCGGCTACAGACTCGTTTTCTTTCACCGTCTCCTCTCCACCTGCTTTCCTCCCAACGCACTCTTTCACCATTCTGATATCCTACCAAGCCAACGAGCATCACGACTTTGTCCACAACAAAACCAAACTACTCAACAACGCAGGTATTCTTTCTTCTCCAGCCAGGTTAGCGCTTCGTCCCCGATAAGAGACTTTTTTTCTTTCAAAATTTTCTGTCCCACAGGTGCTGTGGTGGCCGAAGGAGGCAGGGTGACCATCGACAGGTCCAAGCTGGACGCCTCAAATCTGCTGGGAAAAGTTCCGGTAACCCATCAGAAAGACCACCATGTCATGTATCGAGTCATTTCTCTGCCTCGCCATGGAATTCTGTCCATCCGTGGACATAACCTTACCAGGTTCATATTTGACTTCTTTGTTTTTCAAAACTGAAATCCAGCAGGCTAATGTATAGTAAAGTTGAAAAAAAAGGTGACATCTTTTTAAAAGCATCATGATGCTCTTTGTTTAAATGTGTAGCTCACATTCTATTCTTTTTACTAAAAAAAAAGATTTTTGTGCTTTCACCTTTCCCCAGGAATCAGCCGGACTTCTCACAGGTTACCCTGAACAAGTTCGGCATCACATACGTCCATGACGATTCGGAGACAACCAGTGACAGTTTCACTTTCCGTGCCTGGGTGGCCCCCCTTGATTACTCCTCACTCTCATCCTCCTCTTCCCTGTCTGCATTCTCCTCTGATTCATCCTCCACCAGCTCCTCCTCTTCCCTGTATTCCTCCTCATCCCGAGACCCCGCTTCCCGCCAGCATGGGCTCAAAGAGAACGTGGCGGTGACAGAGATGTTCAACATCACAGTCACGCCAGTCAACGACCACCCTCCACTCATCCGGAGCAGAGCCCCCAGCATGAAAGTCGTTGTGGGGGAGAAAGTTGTTCTTGGACCCGACAACCTCCAGGTGAGTCAGAGGAAAGTTTTCATCATCTTCTAATCATTTACATTTGACCAAAATTGTGAAAGCAGACAAATCCTGCAGTTTTATATTTATAGTTTTAAAAAAATAAGTACAGCACAAGAAGTTAAATTGGAAAGTGAAACAAATCATTTTGACTTTCTTGTCCAGGTAGAGGACCATGATACCCCACCGGAGGAGCTACACTATTTTGTGATCAGTAAGCCCAACAACGGTTACCTGACGCTGGGAGAAAGACCAGAGCCAGTGACCTCCTTCACTCAGTACGATGTCAATCATGGGCGGCTTCACTTTATCCAGCAGGTGATTAGTATTTCTTTTACGAAGTTCAAAAATGTTTGTGTAGGAGCAATACAGTTAAAACTATTTTTTTTAATTTGGCATAGTATTTTTATTCCTCTTTATTTTTTAACAAGTTTACAAACAAACAGTTAAATTTATAAAAATGTGTGCATTTTTTCTGCAAATAAAAGAAAGAAATATTCTCCAATCTCTGAATTGTTTTAACTGCTTTCTATTTTTTTCCACTAGGGGGAGCCATCCACTGGGGTTTTCTATTTCAACGTCACAGATGGTCACCACCGCCCTCTTTACAAACTTTTTAGCTTGGAGGTGGTTAAACCCTCGGTTTCCATGGTAAACAACACTGGTCTGTCATTGGTTCAGGGGCGCACAGCTGTGATCCTGACAACCAATCAGCTGGCAGCTCAAACTAACGGCCAGAGACAGGCTAACATCTCCTACACGGTCACCAAGCACCCTCGGCACGGGCGCATTGCTATTAATGACCAAGAGGTGACCACCTTCCGCCACGAAGACCTGCAATTTGGACGAGTGGTCTATCATATGACAGATCTGAGCGAATCGGAGGACAGTTTTCAGATCTTAGTGTCGGCGTCCTCTCCTGGTGTTGATTATGAAAACGTTCCAAACCAGACGGTAAACGTGACCGTGCGGCCTCTGATCTACCTCAGGGAACCGGTTAAAGTTCCCAGTGGCATTGCAGTGAAACTGGGGAAAGCCATGATCGATGCTTCCGAGCTGGCCAGAATTAGCAGAGCAAACCCAGTTTTTGAGGTTCTGTCTCCACCAAAACACGGGAAACTAGTCAAGGTAAAAGTTTTTGTTAGTCCTACATTAATTATGAAGTAAGGAGTTTCTGTCCTGTTAGTCTTGCTGTTGACTCTCTCCTCTGTGCAGATCACCTATGACCCCAACAGAGCATCAGAGGTGCTGAAGTCCTTCACCTTTAGAGATGTTGTCCAAGGCAGAGTTGCCATTGAGGAGACTCTCAGTGATGATGAAAATCAGTTCCCCAGCAATGGCTCCATGCTCACGATAACTCAGCGGCGTGCACCGGCCACACCCCTCAACGACTCCTTTGTCTTCTTGGTGAAGGCTGGAAACGTTCAGCCAGCGAAAGGCGAGCTCCACTTCACCATCTTCCCCCACCACCAGATGCGTCACGGTCCAGGTGGTTTCACCAAAGTGGATGGCAGAAGTCACAAACACACAACCGCTAATGGTCAGAGACACAACAAGACAAGCACAAGAGTCGGGGAGGAGCGCACAGGGCAGGAGGCCATAGATGAGGTCTCACGTCCTCATATTTTGACGGATAAGGTCCAGAACAAAACCCAGCGTACCAGAAAGCCTCAGAACCGTCATGGCAAACGCACACATACTCATGGAGGGAGGTCTGGAGGCGTAGCAGAGGGAGCAGGAGATGGGCAAGGTAGTCCTCCACTGCCTCATGCTCCTCCAGTCCCAGAGATTCACCGTCCAGTCAATCCTCCGGATTCAGAGCTGATTCACGTGGAGATCCTTCCTCGCCCTTCCTCTGACCCACTCCTTATCATATTACCGCTACTCGCCTGCTTGCTCCTAATTGTAATTCTCGTGGTTCTGATTCTGGTGTTCCGCCATCGCAAGGAGAAGCAGGCCCGGCAGCGGCTCATGCACGAGCTTGCAGCGGTGCATTTGCCCACAGAGGACAGCCCGTACCTCGGCCGACCAGAGCGGAGCGTGGCAATGCCCTCAGTGATGGTCACGCCACTGGGCTCAGCAAGCTGCCCGACCTCCCCGAGGGTATCTATGAGTCCAAGGAGAAGTCTGGCCCCCGGAATGACCTTCTGGGGGCTGTTTGAATCAGAGTTTGCAGGTGTAGACAGGAATATAAAAGGCTGTAACAGAAGAGAAAGACACACGGTAACTTGCGGTAGGGCGGTCCCTCTTTCCTTCGCAGGATTTCAGGCTTCTGCTAGATCTCAGTCCCCAACTTTGAAAGAAAACCAGTACTGGGTTTAAAGGAAGTAATTCATGCATAAACTGTGCCTTAGAGATGTACAGTATTTGTGAAGGTCATAAAGAAGTACTGTGTTTTCTTCTATAGAGCATGTGCGGTGACCTTGGGACCAATTCAAGGCGCCTTCAGGTCTCTTAGGTCTGGACCACAGTCCTTAGGTAGTCTGTGCCGCTGTTTGGGCAGGTCCAAAAGATTGTCTGAACTATCGGATAATGTGAAAACAAAAATCTTTAGTTTACTTGCAAGCAAACTTAAATTCATCTAGTTTATAGACAGTTGATAGTGATGGAGCGCAGAGTTAGGAAGTCTAGCAAAAAAAGGAAAAAAGAGGAATTGCCTTCACTGTCGTGCATTTCAGAATAAAAAACTAAGTTCATAGTTTGAATGAGAAGAAAAGTGAATAGTAGAAGCAGAATGCCACAATGTGCAGATTGTGCACAATCTTGTCCACCCTTGTCCACAAGTCCACCTTCAACAGTGCAGTGTGAAACCATGGATGCATCATGTAAACCTGCTTGATCCCGTTCAGACTTACTGGGTTGCTGGAGACAAGTCAGCTATTGTTGGGGAAAGGTCTACTTTGAAGATTTCTTTTTAGTAAAGCACAAGCTGATTCACCATGCATCTTCTAAATACGCTTAATCTCTTTTTGCATCATAGGGTTGCTGGAGCCTATCCCGGCTACTGTTGAGCTAATGCCAATCCATTGCAGGGCCACACAGAGATGGACCACCACACACTCTCATCCACACTGACTCATTCGTTAGCAACAGTGGAAAAATATGGAGGAATAGGGCTGTATGGTGGCGGTTAGGACTCTTGCTTCACAGCAAGAGCGCCCTATGTGTGGAGTCTGCATGTTCTCCCCTGCCCCCATGGCACTACAGCTTCCCTCCACCATCCAAAAACATGCTTCATAGTTTAACTGGTGAATCAAATTAGTGTGAGCTGTGGTGTAGGATAGGCTCCAGCAACTCCAGAAGGGATTCAGCAGGCTCTGAAGACAGATGGAAGAGAAGTGATACATTTTTGCATTTGTTGATGGGCTGGACAGACAAAGCAGACCTTGGATGATTAATGTTAGGTAATGGATGTTCCCTCTCACAACCTTGTTGCAGCAGGCAGATATCTGTTTGTTTGTTTGTACTGTAAGCTTCCAGGTCCAAGCATGCAAAGTAACACTTGCACCCAGCACGGTAACCAGTTTCTCTGCCTATTTTGCACTTTTTCATGTTTCATTTTTGCTCATTTGTTTCCATTTGAGCCACTGAGCTCCTGATAGTGAAAAACAGTGTAAATATGTTACAGTGAATTACTGTTAGCAGCTTCCCAGATTGTTGGGGGATTTCAACAATATTGTAAAACTTTAAATGTCTTCTTTCCTGCATTTAATGTCCGTACTTTTTCCTGAACCTCTCTGCATGTGAATTATTTTAATAAAGAAAGAAGAAAAAAGTGGTTAAACTCAACCACATATGTCAACTACAGTCTTTAAAGGTTTTTGTGCCACTTTGTACATCTAATATTTGTTTTTAACAAGCAACTTTGAAGTTCTGACAAATGCTCTTAGTGCTGCGGAGGTTTGTAAAAGCAGACCTGAAAAGTGGAACTGTAAAGTCTTTGTTAAAATAGATTCCTCTTTCTCAGGAGTCAGTTTATGTCACAGCAGGTCTTCATCGCATTTCAGATTAAACTACAATAAAGTTTTACTTTACTAGTTCTTTTTAACCCCCCAAAACATGAAATTAAACTAACGATCTGTCATTTAGTTTCGCAGCTTCTGCAGACAAGAGAGTATTTTAATTTTACTCCTAATTAATTTCATTTTAGGATTTCAAGTTACTTTTTCCAAGATTATCTGGGGAAAGAAATCTCTTTTGGAGAGCAATGACAAAAGACATAATCAGAAAAATTGAATAAACTGCTTCCTAAAATGTTTAATGACAATCTACAGAGATGGAAGAGAAAGGGTAGATGTGAATAATATATGACCTGAGGTTAGAGTGAAGTGATATGCAGCCTGTGAAAGGTGGTGTCTTGTATCAGAGACACAGTGCAACTGCTTCCAGTGGAAAACAGGAGAGGATGTGCTTCCCTTTAAAAAAACATTACAATCCCAACATCTAAAGGTTTCACCAACTGAATTCCACAATCCAAAATAAAAGCATTTAGAATAGTGGTTGACATTTTGAGTTTACGGTACCAGCTAATGCAATAAACGCAGAGATTTTTATGTTTGACCCCTGGAGTTTCACCCCGAGACATCGAGACGAGGGGATGAGACAGAGACGCTCCGCCTGTGACGTGATCTTCTCGGAAAGATTAAACCAACGACCTGCTACGTAACGGAAACTTCAAAATCGTTCAAATGTTTAATTAGAAACCCTATATGGTGATTTACTTGACATATAAAGTTTTAGTGCCTTTTATGAGGTCTTTTTACTCATAAAAAATGAGTTTAGGCAAAAAACTTCAGCTTCATCGGATGAGGAAAAACATGGATTCCTTAAAGAGTGTTTTATTAATGTCTCATAAAGTGCATTTAACACGTCAGTCAAACATTTCCTTAAAATAATATTTACCCACTTTGGAAATCCCAGATCCTGGAAGCTGAAAATCTTCCCAGGAGAAAAATCCTGCTAAGAATTCAGTCCAGGATGTGTCTCCGGGAGCTGAAAATGTTTTGGCAAAAGGACTGGAGAAACAAACACGTCTAAGTTGTTTAGTTTTTTATCAGGTTATCAGGGCAGGTCAGTGAAACTGTACTGCCATTCTGAGAGTCAAGTTTGAAACCAGGCTGGCTCCAGCATTTATTAATCGACACTAGAAGAAGCTTAAATATTCTAAAATGAATGTTCTGCAAAGCCTGACCTTTGACTTCACTACAAGGCAAACATCAAGCTTGCGTTTCACTGACACAACTAGCAAAGAGGAAACACTCGAGTCAGGATTTTGTAATTCTCAAAGCCCCACAACCCAAATAGGAATGTCCCCTTTTCCAGTTTCAGGTTGCAAACCTGTTAAAATACAATACTGTGAGGGTCATATAAGTAAGAAAAAAAATGTACATAAGAAAAGACATCATTTAACTTTGTGCTAGACTGGACTTATCATTAACAGGTGCAAAGAATTTCCTGTCCTTGTTCCTGCTTTGTTGAAAAACAACCTGATGGAGGAATTGGAGGCAATGGTAGCAGGAATGCAACCTTCCCTGCATTGGAATAATGCTGGTGTCTGCTAGCTTGTGTTAGCTAACTGCTGGTGTCAACATGTTGTAAATTTGTAAATTTGAATATGAATCTATAGTCTTTTAGAAGGTGCCGCTAGATTAGCCTGTGACCACAGTTTAGTGGACCTGGAACCACTGACTGTACAATAGAACTGGACTGAGTGACTCCGCCCCCTCATGTACTAAACAGGAAGTACCTGCTGTTTCGAAGAATTCATAATTGCCATAGACTTCTATTGAGAAATATAGAATCATTCAATTTGTCCGAATAACCATACTTACTCTGATACCTTTGTAATAAATTCCTGCTAATCCTAATTTATTTTATATATTTTTTTCCCATTGTGAGTTAATCAAGTTATAAATAATAATAATAATAATAATGGATTGGATTTATCTGCGCTTTTTCAAGCGCTTACATTATGTCCATTATTCATTCACTCCTCATTCATACTTGGTGATGGTAAGCTACTTTTGTAGCCACAGCTGCCCTGGGGCAGACTGACAGAGGCGTGGCTGCCAGTTCGCGCCTACGGCCCCGCTGACCATCACCGGGATCATTCATGCACATTCATACACCAGTGGAGGCCACACTGGAGGCAAGGAGGGTGAAGTGTCTTGCCCAAGGACACAACGACATTTTGGCTGGTGGGAGCGGGGAATCGAACCGCCAATCCTTCGATCATTGGACGACCCGCTCAACCACCTGAGCCACTGTCGCCTCCTGAGCCACTGACCAATCAGATGCCTCAATAAAAGTATGTGGGCTCATGTTGAATGTTTGAAACATTTGATTGACAGATTCCTTGGATCGCGCTTTCAATGGAAGGGGTGTGGACTTCCAAAAAGCTTCCTCCTGATTGGTGAGAGTGGTTGAGATAGAAACAATGACAATGACCGACTCAGACCAATCACTGCTTTCATGGGGACGTCCGTATTGCAAAAAAAAGGCGACAAAATTGACTTCATTTTGTTGGAACTGAGCCGTTTTCTGCTCTACTCACTCAGTCCAGTTCTCATAAACAGTCACAAAACTTGCAATATAAACCTTTCTTTTCAAGATAAGATTAAAGACCATCACATCAGAGAAAAAGACGTTTGTGTTGTGTTAACCAGCATAACCAGCAGTCATCAGTCTGCTGGTTCTTGCTCTTATGCCATTTGTTGGAACTGTGAGTCATGAAGAGCCTCCAGCGTCTTGAAAGCAGCTGTTTTATATAACTGTCGCTGTTTCGCTGAGTTGCTGGATGTGTCTGGAGAGTCAGCAAAGTCTGTGCGGCTGGTACATTCATCAGAGCTGCTCAAGGAATTTTGAAAGTTATTGCGTCAAAAGTCGTGTTTTAGGGTTTTTTTGTGCTAATTGGAAATTCTAGCACATAACAAAGGTCAAAGTTCTTTTTTTCCTTACACAACAGTGAGATGTTCTTCAAAGGAGCATCTACTCATAAATAAATTGTGTTTAAATCCCTACTTAGCCGTAGCTCCTTGTTTTTGAATGTGTCACAGTCCAGGGTCTCCATTATCATCATCATATTTCTGCAGAGCATTTTCTAGCTTGGCGGTTATCTTCTGGAAGAAGCTGATCTGCTGGCGGAGGTGATGCTGCATCTGCGAGCGGAAGTCTCGGACACGAGTGCGGTGGAAATGCTGGATTTCTGCCATCGTGGCGCAAGATATGATGTTGCAGCGTTCCTGGAGCCCCCCTTCCTGCTTTGGACACTCTTTCACTTTGGTTAGTGCCCCTAAAAAAAATAAAAAAGTACAAATCTTAGCCATGGATAACTGGACCAAAACTTCTCATGTCACCCATTGGGTTTTGAAAGTTGAAAAAAAAAAGGCTGAAACATGAACAAAGTTATCTAATAACAAACCAAAAACAGGGTGGGACCAAGAAAAATCTCAAGCTTGGGTGCATCCACCTACCAATAAAGAAACGAGAAAAAAAATGCTGCTGAATTGCAAAAGCTTTAAGTTTATCATGATCGAAACAGCTGATTTAAAAAAAAATCCCTTACAGTTGTCTTATAATGACAGCAGGTAAATTCCAACATCAAATATCTAATAGTTCCTTAAAAGGTTTCTTTAAATGTGTTTATTTTGGTGTAAAATGTTACATTTTTAACATGGAGTTTTGGGAAATCGTTCCCTTCTGAAACCAGCCTCCAGTGGCCTTTGATGGAACTACAGCATTTCCGACTTCATGGTTGTCATGAAATTCGGAATGTAAGGTGGGGGCCTGTTAAAATGGACCTTAATTTTGTAATCCAGTGTTCCGATGCTCTTTCACGATCTCGCAGATTTTTTTTAGTGCAAATTTCCTTTTCTTCTTCTTTTTTATTTTATTTTTTACAGTGCACTGTTCTGCATTCTGATTGGCTGTTGACCTTGTCAATCCATCTCTTCAGTGTCGTGTCTCCTGTACAGAATGTGTTCAGTTTGTCTAATCTACATAGATCTTTGATACGGAACTCATTTTTCAACACACATTTTATCTTTGAGAGTTTAAACAATAGAGAAAATTGTGTAAATATTCATATCTCTAAGAAAAGTGTATAAAGCGTGTACCGAGGAGTTTTACAGCATTAAATATCTATAATCCTACTTTAAGGATTTCACCTATCAAAGGTTACTTTTAGAATATAACCTTCGCCACAAACAAGAGAAGACTTTATTACTTTAATCTGTTTTCATAGTAAAACACATTAATGCTCAGCAAATATCCCAATAGGAACATAGGCTTTGCTTGGGCTTTAATAGTATTTGTTAAGTTGAGCTAAGCACAAACCAGGAATAAACACAAATTTTTAAATTTTATGTATTATAATTGTTTTTCTATTCTTTTATTGGTTTTTGGTATTGTGTCATTAAACTTACCGTAGTTACTTTTTTTCTTCCCCCTCCTGGTTTCCTGTATTTCCCCCCACAGCTAAATTCAATTACTTGATTACTCACTTGCTAAAAATAAAAAAGTAGTAACAAGTAAATTTCCTACAAGAACTTGAGTGGTTGTTGTTGTTGGTTGTGGTTCTGCTGGTTTTCCCGTTTTTCCAATTTGTTTTTGAAAAGCTGCTATCTTAGCCTTGAAATCACATGCTGTTTTACAGATTTTAAGTACATATTTTTCCCCCCAAAATGATTTAGAAAAAATGTTATCTATCTTTTTGAGTTGTTGTTTTAAGGCTGAGTTGTGGTGACAGGAGGCTAACAGAACGTATATGTGCTATTCTCTGACTGCTAGTTGCCTTACAGTCACTTCTCAAATTTTGTAATGTAAAAAATGATTAACTGACCGACTTCATGGGAAGAGAAGGTCAAACAGAAGATCAAGGTTCTAAAGCTTCAAATCTAAAGCTAGTTTAGGAGGATTAAATCCACAAGGTAAATATTACAAGTATGAGTTTACACTGGCTGTTTTTCCAGGCCCTTGTGTTGTGACCCAGCCGGGCTCCTATAATTGAACACATGCCGCACTTCTTCTGCAGTCTTGACCAATGAAATGGAGGGAAAAGGATCTTTAAAAAGACGGTAGGGGTGGCGGTTAGTCATGACCTCATCCCCCTGTGCCCTCCTTCCTTCCGTGTTCATTCTTTCACACACAACCCCCCCTATACCTGCACTTGTACAAACACAAACACAAAAGATTTAGCCATTTTCTCTGCCAAGGCGATTAGACTGTTGTAATTTGAACCTTTGCAGTGTTGTGTTGTTGGGAAACGTCCACCCTAAAGAAGGAGGCATAGGAGAAAGGAGGGAGGGGGCCTAATCCCAGAGCTACCTCACTCTGCATTCTTAAGGCCCGTACACACCGGGACGAATATTCGCCAGGCGTTATTCGCCAGCGTTTTTCGCCGCGTTTTTTGTGTTCACACCCAGGCGATTTTCGCTGACGATGAGCCGAGCGAACATGCAATTTCATTCCCTGACGTTAGATGGCGCTTAATGTAAACAGAAATACTCCTGTACACAAGGTGGCGCTGCGCAACTTTACGCTTCTTAAAGTCGCTTTTCACTCAGAAGAAGAGAGCAAGTATTTACGCGATTGTCAGAATCAAACAAAGAAAACATGAATATTTCCAGCACCAGTAGCTCCAACTGGTGCTTGGTTCGGGGATATTTTAGAATGTCCGACATTATTTCTTCGTGGCAGTGTAGACGCTACTTGGCGTCTGTCTTCTTCGCTGGTATGTGTGCTCAGCAAGGCAGTTTTGTGTTTGAGCGCCCCCAAGTTGTGTTTTACTGTAACTTCAGAAGCTCCAGACACGTGTGCAACAGCGCCATTCTCATTGGTCGAGTAGATTTCGACGCGACGCGTCGAAAAAAAAAAACGAACCCGAGGCGTTTTTTTTTTTTTGACGCTTTAACGCGTGGCGTTTTTTCGCGTCGGTGTGCACACTCTCATTGGTGCCCTTTGTTTAGTCACGAGGCGTTAAACGTCGGCGAAAATCGCCGCCGAAATTCGTCCCGGTGTGTACGGGCCTTTACAGTCCCAAGGCAACATCAGAGCGGAGGCCCAGGAATCTGCTCATTCAAATCAGATGTAGCACTTCAGTCAAAGCTCATAGCTCCAGAAAAACCTTCAAGACCCACTGCGATGAAAATTGTATTTTTGGTGTTTTTAACATGTTCTTGGGGCATTTCTCCAACGATGGAGGACATTCGTAAAGAAAATGAAGTATTTTTTTATAGAATCATTGTGAATCAGGAGCAGACGAAAAGATGACAGTTGAAAAAGATTGTAGTTGTGACATAGATTGTCCTGGTAGGGTCACAAGATCCCTGCGCTGCTACATCCTGATGCATCTTATAGATAACTATTTACGTACGACTTCCTGAGCTGACATCTGTACGGCTGGATAGCTCCGACATTGCTCGCCATTTTTGTTGCACCGGTAATGTTAGGTTGGGGGATGTAAGGGGCTGTAAGCTAGCAGGAGAGAGTTTAAACAGATGGGTGATGGTAAGGGGAGTGGGGTTGTTCTGTACCAACAATCCCACCCACAATTCAGAGGTGAATTTCTATAACTACTGACGCTCTGCAGAAACTATGTCCTAAAAAAATTTCTTATTTTGGCTAGAAATGGCATTATAACAATTAAAAGACCACTTGAAAAACTTTTACAATAGGTCAAAAGATGATTACAGTGGGTCTTTTATTAAGACATTTCACTCAACAAAGAAAGACCAACTTTATTTTATGTTCTCTTAGGGTGAAATGCATCTTCTAGATGTGCTGTTAAGGGATATTATACTGAACTTGAAATGGAATATTTGTGGAATGAAGACAATAAAGCTCTGAAATGCTTTAGCGTGTTGACTGACATGACTCACCTCCTTAAAAAAATTCTGCTTTAAATATCAGGTTACTGTAAGAATTCCAAACCAGTTATATTTTTCTCACAAGCACTTAATTTTGCAGCCAATCGGCACAGACTATGGATTAAGGCAATGAGTTGAGCCCATGCTTTGCACGTTAGCTGCACCAAAAGGTCACCCTATCACCAACCAGCTTGTATCTGAGCTCTTTTTGTTGTTCACGGCTCAAATCCTGCCCCAACCCTCTGTGAGTAGAGTATCTATCTATGGTCTTTGTCAGCCTCTATCAGAGAATGCATGGTTGCGTCCATGGTGCCTCGTGGTGTGAGATCTCAGACTGGAATGTGCACAACTGTTATGTCACCGCGGTGCAAAAACCCGCTCCGTGTCCCGGGGTTTAACTCCCACACTTCACCCGTCACAACTAAAGAGCTGCTTGACAGCCGAGAAGGTCTCTTACAGGAACTCTGTGCACTATGGGCTGTTAGTACATTGTGTGAATAGAGCCGAGTAGACTGAAGAAATGGTGCCTCTGGCTTTGGCACAAGTCCAGACTTTGCATGCCAGCAACAAGTCTCTCCTTCCAAACTGAAGGGAAACAGCATGTGAACCCCCTCCCTGCTTTGCAACAAGTCTTGTTTTCAAGCACAGGCTCTCACAGGACTCACAGTGACGCGGTGGATTACTAAATGAAAGCAGATGTTGGTCTAAGTCTGGAAACAATGAGAAATTTGTGGGTTTTGTGAAGTTTCTTCCTTCAGATGACTAAACGAAGGGAGGGAACAGTTCGGATGGCTTTTGGGAACGTCATTTAATATTTTCTTGAGCATCGTGTTTCAAATCAGTTTGAAGGCCTTTTGTTCCTGAGCGTTGGAATCAAACCATAATTCTCAAACATTGAGCTGAACTTCAGAGTGATTTCAAACTTTGCATTCTGTACAGCGTACTTGGAATTTTCAGGGTGTGTTTTTCTTTTTGTTTCCTGTACGTGTTTTGTTGCACAGCATAGGTTTTGGTAGATATAACAAAAGCATTTCAACGTTCCTTTGAGAAAAAATGTAGAACTTTGAGCTTTTACTTGGTGTTCTTCAGAAGTACCTTAGCAGACAAGCACCCACCTTTCTGCACATGAAGGATGTCAGGGAAATTGGCCAGGTGTCCTCTGTACAAGTCTAATAGGTCAGAGATATGGTCCAGGTCCTGATGCGGCTGCTCTGCAAAGTAATCTCCAATCTTCTCATAAGCCTCTCCAGTGTAGGCAATCGCTCTGTTGAGGCCCAGGGAGAAGGTCTGCTGATCCAGCTCAAATGCCTGCGACAGGAGTTTGAAAGACTGCCCAACCTTGTGGTACTCCTTCTGGAACCCGGTCGTCTGCTTGCGGGCAAACTCGTTTATGGTCGCGTTCATGACCACGATGTTGTCGTCCAGTTTCTTGGTGAACATCTTGAAGTTGTCTATCTTGTTCTCAACCTCCTGGAGGTCCAGAGGAACAGCAGGTGGGCTGGTGGAGCAGAAAAATGAACATAAAGCTTTGTTCACACTGCCTTTGATAATGCACATTCAAGCCACCACTTTAAAGGAAAAGTCTGTGTAAATGGGCGTATATGTATGTTTTGGGCTTCCGATTTCAAAACTCTTGCATTCAAGCATCGCTTAACGTGTCTACAACTGTTTTCGGGCTTTACATACGAAACATACGACAGTTAAACCAGGTTGATCTTTGCCCGGTCAGGTACTTGGAATTGGTAGTGATGTATGGTTGGGATCCCTAATCATTCATGGAAGTACCAACCATTTGAAAATTGATCACGGAGGAGAAATTAATAATTGCGGTTTGTTACCCGATGGAATCTTTCATATATTGGAATAGAGCTGTGAAAGAAAAAGCCTGGAGCAAGACTTACATGTTTAGACATTTCACACCGACCCGCCTCCAACTGTAGATGGCGGACGTGCGCTAGTATCAGGTGGCAGCAGTCCAGTGTGAACACCATATGCTGAAAGGCCGTTCAAGATCGGCATTTAGCGCATTCTGGAACGCGTGTCACAAGCCCCGATGTGAATGTAGCTTTACACAGACCTTTAAGTCCAGTTGAGTTTTTTTTATTATTTGTTCATGTACATCCAATATGTTTAAACTTCTAACTTTTAACTAATTTAACTTTTGGGTCCCGAGAGTCAAATTCTATGATTGGCAAGTGCTCATGTAGAGGTTAGGGGGTAATTTAATTTTTCCTCCTATTTTTAAGAGAATTTAGTCTCAAAAACTACCCGGTGGAAGGCTCTATTACCCTAAATCACCTCTCAAAATTGGATCTTTAGCAGAGGACAACTAGACTACACTAGACTAAAACAGTTTTAGACACAGATCGTCTAAACTTGCCTACTTCACCTGATCGTGAGGAAGAAGTTTGCCCCGACCAGATCGTCCTTCTCTGCCTTCCTCTTTCCCATTTTCCAGGCCTTCTCGTCTGGGCCGCATGTAAGGAAGTGCTGGAAAACATTGCAGTGGGCCAACACCGGGTGACTGGTCATGTGGTTCATCCACCACATCAGCCCCTTCCTCCTTTTGGAGAGGAAATCTTCCTCAAAGCGACCAGTGGCCTGCTTCTCTGGGAGGTGGGGGACAGAGATGACAGGGAAGCGCTCCACAAGCCGAGCGTAGAGCCAGTCAAAGTGTTTATACCTGTCAGGGAATCAGAACACATTTAGAGTACTTTGGGTCGTGTTTGATGTATGAGACGCTGCAGACACAGACAAGAGCGCTACCTGCGGTTGACTTGTGTGTTGGTGTGCGTTGGAGTTAGACCATACGACATGTAGCTCTTCATGCCCTTGAACTTTGTCTGCTTTGTGGGGTCATCAATGGTGCATGTGAACGGATAAGGGTCCTCCTGCCACTCCGGTCCGTACTTTCCCACCACGACGCAGATCTTATCGCCATCTTTCACAAAAGCAGAGGCCTCGCCGAGCAAGAAAGCCTCTCCACCTGACTTGACGAAGGTGGAGAACCTGTTGAGGTTCTTCCCAACCAAACCTGAGCTTTTGGCCTGCTGCTGCTGGGAGCTCCGCCGACCCGGCAGGACGGTGGTCACTGGATACAAAGGTGGAGAACTACCCAAGCCCTGAGGAGCATCACTTGCAGGTGAGCTGTCGTCCCAGTCATCATCCCAGTCATCGTCACTCCCCAGGCTGGTGTGGAGGCTGTTGCTTCCATCCGCGGGTCCATGGACTTTTTCATAATTGGGGATGGACGTTGTGTGAGAGGGCGGCTGGGTTTTGGGCGAGGAGTAGCCATTCTTGTTGGGGCTGGAGATGACTTGGTCCTTGATGATCATAACATATGAGGCAGGAAACAGCCCAGTCTCCCCCTTGCTATTTTCCCCCTCCAGCCAGCCCTCCAGCTCCTCCTCACTGAACACAGTCACCACCTCGTTCTGTGTAATGGAGATCTCCCCTGGGTTCTCAGACAGGAAATCATACAAAACTTTGGCCTTCAGCGCCATTCTTCCACTGAAGCCAAACTTACTTGAGACTCAAGATCCTGATTTTATAAAGTTAGGAGTGAAAGTTATGAAGGCATCCAAATGAATTCCATTAAACTGGGGTGAAAGCAGCAGCAGCAGCAGCGACAGACAGCTGATCTCCTTTTAGTCCAGATGAAGGGGTTTTTTCTCCTTAAACCATGCATCAAACGTATACCGCCGCCTCTCTGAGCTCCTGTCGATGACTTTTAAGTTCAATTTGCTTCAAAAACAAAAAAGCGCAGCCTCTCTGATCCGTGACGGTGGAAGTTGTTGCATTCCTCCACATAAAGAGCCGGGTGAAGCTCCGCTCCCTTCTCCTCCTCCTCCTCCTCCTTCGGCGGAGATGCTTGCAGGTTTAAGGCTCGAGTCTCAACACGTACTGAGCTGACTAACGGAGGGCGGAGCCAGCAAGTGAAGGCACATCAGTCCGTTTATGCAGAGAGGAGAAAATGGGCCTTAATAAACGCAGAAATCAACTCACCGAGTTAATGAGTTGAAACTAGCCCGTCTCTGGGGTCCCGCCATGATGTCATCGACACGTCTCCAAAATGAGAGATATTTACCGAGCCGACCCTGAACGCACCTCAGATCCTATTTTTTTATTTACTGCCTTTTTATCGTTTGAAACAAACAAAAAATAACGTATTTTGCTTTAGAATTGAGGTTCACTAAATTAAAAATATTTGTTTACTGTGTGTCTACAAACTCTGTTTTTGGATCATTTTTGAATCTTCTGCAGAGCTCTTCAGCAGACTTGGCTGTAAATACAGATGGTTTCGAAACAGTCGCAACAAGTTCCCTTTGTTTACTGAACAACCCGTTCAATCGGTGAGCTGACTTTTTTTGAAAAGTTGGATGTTTGCCAGTAAATTCCAGTTTAAAGAACAAAATGTAGACAAAACTCCACATTTGGTGTAAAAAGTCTTTTTCTTGTTTGTCCTTTCATTTTAATTTAAAATATAATATAATGATATGTTATATTTTTACAACATATAATAATATTGCACATTACAATATGGTGTTCTATCCTATACTTTTGTGTTTATTATTAAATTACTAGTTGTGATCTCATGCATTACCTATTACTCCACTAGAGGTCAGTGTTACTCCATGTCCACATGTTTCTCTTGCTGTTCTTTGACCTTTGCTCCCATCGATGTGTGGACTCTGGCGGGTACCCATCTATAGAAAACTTGTTCCAGAAAACCTTTATTTACTTTAGGGAATCCTATTTAGGTATTCGCTCATTAGGTCTTCTGCAACCCAGTGAAGTCCAACTTCTTTCAGTAAGAATTCAAAAGCAAAATAGAGCCTTAATATGGTGAGGTAAAACATGTTAGTTTACCTAAAAGTCATTATATTTTTGAAGTAAAGTTAGTGTAAGTGAGTGCAAGGTTTGTGTTATCTATTTCACAGTTTGGAAAAATATCCAAATATATTTCATATTGGAGTAAAGTAAAAAATATAAATATATGTTCATAAAAAATAAACTAAAATGCAGATTAATGAATTATATAGAAATAAGTTTGTTCTCCACAATCAGGGTTCAATGATTGTAAATAAGAATCTGAATTTATGTCCTGCATAAGTTTTGACAACCGTGAGAAAAGATTTGAATAAATTCCAGAAAAAAAGTCAGAACAAACGCAGAAATCAAAAGAACTTTTAATGTTTATTGTACAGAACTCAAATGTGCATAAGCGATAAAGGAAAACTGTAGGACAGTCGCTGCTGCACAGGGTTTTTTTTTGCAGCCTGTGGTAAATGTTCATGAATTTTTGACAGCTGAGTCTTTGCAAAAGATTTTCTGCAGTCAGGAGCTGGATTGTTTGCCGCTGAGATCGTTTACAAAGCAGCACATTTCAGTGAATCCATCAAGAACTAAAAAACAAACATTTTATGTGTTTTTTTCAAAAATCCAACTGTTGCATTATTGAGTCCTGCAGGACAGATCAGGGAGGTCAAAGGTTATGAACCAGGCTCCAGGCGTGGAATAACAGGGAGGATTAGGTTCCCGAAAGATGAGTCTTGAGTAATAAAGAAGCCTGATGAATGTGCATGCGCGTGCTGAAAGAATAGACAAATAAGTAAATTCTACATCCACTAGGTCTGCTGTGTGGAGACTGAGGAAGAAGAGCAGCAAACTCCTCCCTCTTGTGCTGCTGGGTCTCACCTGTAAAGCAGCTTTCTGCTGAGCTGCGATGTGCTGCTGCTCTGCATTGTCCCTAAAGTCCTTCACACTGGGTCTGGACAAAGAGATGCTGCAGGAAGAAGAACGCATTTGTTCATACTTTAGACGTATCTTTGCTTTCAGCTGTTTTCCCACTTTAGGACTGCAGCTCATTAGATGAGATTTTATATTACGTTATGAAGTAAACCAACGCCTCAACACTAAAAAACTGTCTAAATATTGACATTACTTATCAGATTTGGCCTTTTAGGGGAACGAATACTGATAATTACACTGGTTTTAGATACTATTGTTTTCCATGGTCTTTAAAGTCCCACTTCGATGGCGTGGAAAAACCCCGCTCCCCTTCCCCCTCGTTAACGAGAGTTCTCTGTATACACTCTCTTCCGCTAGCTTACAGCCCATCACGCTCACAAAAAATACAATTTTCCTTGGAGTGGGTCTTTAATTTGATCTTTGGAGAAGAAAATTGATAATACGTTAAATAATGGGTTGTAATAAGCAATAGTTAAAATCTTTGCAACAAGACAATGTGTACAGAAAAGGTGTTTCACCATAATTTCTGCTTTCAATACTAATAAATACTCAAAAATAATTGCTAAAGACCTTTATCTTTCATCAATGTTTACGAAACGGGACTTTTATAACCCCTACCCCCCAAAGGGAACTTACCTGGCTCCAGGTGTGTTCATGGACTGACTCTGGATCAGCCGCCTCCTTTCTCTTTCCAGCTCTGCCAAGATTGCTACCCGTGCGTTGTTTGGAAAAGCTGTTGGCAATAATTATTATAATTAGGGAATACTTAAGGAATGTAAAAATACAGAATAAAAGCCAGTGATACTGATAAATACAAACTTGTAAACCTTTTTTGGGATAAAAAACCCTTAATAGGTGAATGTGCTAAAAAAAGATAAAATAAAAAATAACTTTTTAAGTTAAAAACGACTCGTGTTGTTTAAATAAGTAAAGAAAGAAAGAAAATAAAGAAGGGGGGGGGGCAAACAAAATTTGGGCGACCCGAAAATTGTCAGCTCCGCCCCTGTACCAAACACGGAAAACACAGACATTTCCGTCCCGGCTCAAAATATATACCTTGTCCTGGAGGATTAGCGGCCATATGAGATATTAGAGAAAAGAAATAACCCCAAACAGCTCTAAAAATAATAAACACATGTAAAGAAACAAACTATCAACGAATAGGTGTTTGCGCTTCCTTCCACCACCGTTCGGCCGGTTCACTAAATTGAGTGTTTTCTCGGAGCACAAACCCAAAGTAACATGGACCAGGATCAGTTAGAAACGACTACCCCCTCTATCTGAACCTGTCATGTTGGAAATAACCAAAAGATTCCGGCTTTTTTGGGGTTTGTGCTTCGTGAAACTCGACGTGGTACCGGTTTAAGGCAAACATGGATAAGAGAAAAGAAGTGAGGTTTCACTCTGTTGCATTTTTCTGTTGCCCTAAATGAGGTTACTAGTTTGAACATCATATTCTTCATTGATAGATAGATAGATAGATAGATAGATAGATAGATAGATAGATAGATAGATAGATAGATAGATAGATAGATATTGCTTGCCAATTTCAATTGCAGTAATAATGTTGGGTTGGAGGTGTGAGGGGCTGTAAGCTTGCGAGAGAATGTGAACAGGTAGCTCAGTTATGGGTGATGCAAAGGAGGATTGGGTTACTCCATGCCAACGGTCCTACCCTAGACTCAGAAACCAAGTCTTAATAATGACAGAGACTTTTTATTTTATTTTGGCTAGATTCTTTTTTTTGGGATAAAACTGGACTTTCATTTTCTTCTTCTTCTGTTTTTTTTTTTTACATGGGAATGAATAGGACCTGATTCTCCCCTAGTGGTTTATCACAGATATGCAGACTTCTGAAGTCCCTCTCCGATCTGTGGACTTTATACTTAGACTTAATGAATGACTTAAAGTCCTGTTTCAATCATCTTTTGATCTATTTTCAAAGCATTCCCAGTGGTCTTTTAATCATTGTTATGTAGTTCTTAGCTAAAGTAAAAATAAAAAAAAAAGGGACAGAGTAGCAGGAGTTCATTAGAAAATGGCCACTGAGTTGTGGGCGGGACCTTTGGCGCCGAGTAAGCCCGCCCCACTTCCCCCCATGCCTTCGTTTACACCCTCTCCCACTAGCTTACAGCCCCTCACACCCCAACCTAACATTACTGGAGCGACAATAATGGAGAGCAATATCAGAGCTATCCAGCCGAAGAGTTTTGAGTCAGATGCCAGCTCAGACAAGGAAAACAAAGACGTACATGAATTTATTTGTCTAGAGTGGATTCATTAGACTGGAGTGAAGCTTGTGTTCTACTGTTGTGTCTCCTATGCCACATCTACAAGCCTTTTCCAACTGCATTTTCTGTCTGCTCCTGATTCCTAATATGAAAAAGGAAATACTCATAATGCAATTTAAAGTTTAATTATCTTAATATATTTCCCCCATCATGAGAAAAATGCTACAAGACGTTAAAAACACCAAAAACACAATTTTCTTTCAAAAGCAACTCTCCCTCTCGGTTGTAACTGGAATTTGTTCAGTCATCTGTCAAACAAACGATCTTTGTAAAGATATGTCATGTGACAGAAATGTTTACATCCGGGGGTATGTGACTGAACATCCGCAGTTGCGCAGTAGAGGTCAGCTGACATTCGTGATGTAGCAGCGGGTGAAACATCCTAACAGTCGAAACTTAAACCTTGAAGGAAATATAGGGTTTGTATTTGTGAGTCAACACTGAAAGACAGGAAGAAACGGAAAGGCGTTAGTCCCGAAACGAGGCCGCGTCCTCCCGTCTTTCGCAGGCATGAGTGTCGGCACTCCGAGAGGCCTGGCCAGTTCGGGGCAGAAACCCATCACGGAGATCCCCCACCCGTTGTCCGCCGCTGAAGAGTCGCTTTCTCCGGGGCCGGATGTCAGCATCAGCCCCGGAGGAGACAAGGTAGGCTCGAGACCGCTAGTCGACGTTTTTGATCTGACAACGTGGAGTAAAGAGCCTCACAACCAAACTCATTTTGATTATTTTGTATCCTCCCTTTTATATTCTACTATTTATTTTACATGTTATCTTCGTTTTAGGTTTTGTGCTCGCAGAACAGAATGCTAAAAAGTACATTGTTAACATTATGCATATATTATTATACATACATCCCATTACATTTAGTCCGTTTTTTTTAAAGTAAAACACGTTACGTCAGCATATTTTGTTGTATGCATTTAGTTTTGAGGCACGTGCACCAAAAACACCAAACGTTGGCTTTAAGTTTAACAAAATGGAAAATATTAAAAAAAAAAAGTTTAGAGTTAATATTTAAGGATAAAACTTCAGTTTGCTCTGTAAACAAAAAAAAATAGATCACGCAAATACTAAAAGAAAAATAGACAATAAATATTTTACTTAAATGCAGCATCAACTTTGTTGTTTTTGTTAATTATTGACCTTTAGCCAATCTGTAATCCCACAGTCCATGTTGTGTTGGACCTATTTCTGGTTCTAATCTGTCAGATTAGCAAATTCTAGCTGCTAAATGCCCAATTTTAAAAATATCTTTCCAGACTTTTAATAATGATAATGGATTGGATTTATCTGCACTTTTCCAGACGCTCAAAGTGCTTACAGTGTGTCCATTATTCATTCACTCCTCATTCATTCATACTTGGTGATGGTGAACTGCTGTTGTAGCCACAGCTGCCCGGGGGCAGACCGACAGAGGCGTGGCTGCCAGTTCACGCCTGCGGCCCCTCTGACCATCACCGGGACATGCATACACATTCACACACCAGTGGAGCTGCACTGGAGGCAGGGAGGGTGAAGTGTGTTGCCCAAGGACACAACGACCCTTCGATCATTGGACGACCTGCTCAACCGCCTCAGCCACCGCCGCTTTTGTAGTTAGTGTTCAGAGATCCTTCTTCTCCTACTTGTGTTGCTTTTCCAAACCCATTGGTGTGATATTTTGAAAGTTTACTTCACTGCTTTTCCAAAGCCCGGCTCTCTCTCTCTCTGGCTTGGAGTTGAGGAGCAGGTTAGCAACACGGTGCTAAAAGAGACGCCACCACTCAGTCACGCTTGTTCCCACAGGATCCGGAGCTGACCAACGGCACGCTCGTTGACGGCTCCAGTCCCGCCTCCGCCTCCTCCACCTCCGCGTTGCTCAGCAGGCTGCAGGTGGAGGACAACTCCGAGGCAGACGCCGCAGAGCTTTACGCATCCACGGAAACCCGCGATCTCTTCGTTACAGTGGACGACCCCAAGAAGCACGTGTCCACCATGGAAACCTACATCACCTACAGAGTCTCTACCAAGGTCTGCTGCCAGCGCTCTGAAGCTTCCTTCAAATTAAAAGCACCTTCATTTTAGTGAACTTGAACTTGTTTCTGCCTTTTCAGATAGTTTCCACGCTGTGATCATTAAATGCTTCCAGAACAGGAAATAACTTCCCACTTTTACAGGACAGAATAAAATCCTCTTATTACCTATAAAAGGTTCAGAAGAGGAGCAGGAAATGGGGACAAAACCTGCAAAACAAGAAACAAAATAGGGCTGCACGATATGAGGAAAACTCGCGATATGCGATATTGGTAATTAATATTGCGATAATGATATATATTGCGGTATATAAACAAATAGCAAAAAAAAACAAAAACATTATTTCCATTTCACTGCAACAGTCTAAAAATTATACTCCAAATGACCCATGTCGACATAGGAGGCAAACATCAAACATAAAAGGGCTCATCTCATTGATCAAAAACGTAAACGGGTCCTTCTGATTGGTTAAATGCATAAAGGGATTCATTTTATTTGTTCAATATTTCAAGCTGCCATGAGTTTGTTTTAGCACATTTAAGGTAATCATTTATTGCGATATTTGCCGTCTTTTGCGTTATGCATATTGCACAGCTTGATGTCGCGATAACGATAAATTTGCGGTATATTGTGCAGGCCTAAAACAAAATAAAGAAAAAAAGTAGAAGTAAAATCGCATCAACTATTTACATACACCACAGAGGCATTGGAAACCCATGCATATGCTGGAAGGTGGATGTTGTGGTGTGGAGGAAGTGGGTAGCCCAGTGAGGATGAGTATAGGGGATGAAGGTGGTGGTCCTCCTTTGTGGTGTTTTTTTATTATCTGTGTTGACCACCTGAGTGTCTGCTGGTTGTTGATCTGTCTGATGATCATTGAGTAGACTGATGTGGTCAGGAGGTGGATGGAGTGAAAGCAGGTGGTGCTGAATAGTGTGACACTTTGAGTAAATGAATAAGAAAGTCAGCAGCAGGTTTTTGCTGACACTAAAGGGACTGAGTTGCTTTTTTGCTGGAGGTGATCTAAGATATTTGTTCTGCTTTCTGGAGACGGTCTCCACCATCAGCTTGGTTCTGCTGATGCTCCAGATGTGAGCAGCAGATCAAAAACTGTTTGTGGAAAGTCGCTGGGGACAAAACGCTGCTGTCAGAGGAGGACCATCAGAAGATCAACTCTGATACGATTTGAAGCAGATAAATGTAGATGGTTTTGGCGTCACACTAAAATCTAGATGTGTTCAAAGTTCACCCTTCTGAAGAGTCAGCATGTCTATAAAAAATGTGCTGCCTGCTCGGTGTAGGAGAAGCAGCTGGGGTGGATGTTTGTCCAGCGGGGATCATATCAGAGCTCTCTGATCGCAGACAGCAGCTTGTGAAACGCGGCATCAGGAGGAGGTGGAAGAATAAAGTGATCGGTCAGAGGGCTTTTTAGTTGTTATCAAGTCGACGGATCAATAGTTCAAACTGCAGCAGCTGCAGCCGGTCAGAGCTGTTGCTCTGAAGGAAGCAGACCAAGACTGGAGTGTGCAGAAAGAGACTCAGCCCGCAAAGAAAGCGCTGACTCATCACTTTGACTTTCTCTGTTCAGAGGAAGCTTCAGAGTCTCCTAAAGTCAGACTGATTGCTGTGGATTGGGTTTTTTACGGTCAGGTCTGTTCTGCACGCCGACCATATATGACAACCGGACCAAGTGAGTGAAACAGAAAAGGGCATCCGGTTCCAACCAAGCAAAGTCAATTCAGTCGCCATTTTTTTCACAACATTGACATCACCGTGTTGCAACAGGATATTGCTGGTAAGGAGTGATTAGTCCAAGTCAGCCTGAGTCAATGTTTCTATGACAACCTCTCTCACCATTCAGGAGTGAACGTGTTGGCAGTCCACACCCCTACTACTCAAAAGCTTCACAAAATGTGTTATTCCAACGTTTTGAACGTTTGACAGCGGGCAACATCGTCTGATTGGTCAGTTTAAAAACTTCAATGACTTTTACTACAGAAAAAACATTAAAAGATGAAGATTATTAAGAACGTATTAAAAAAGTATTGGAGCAAGAATGGTTATTCTGAAAAAATGGAAAGACTGAGTAACAGCTGTTTATTTCTCTAAAGAAGTTTATGGGAATTCTGGCTTTTTGGAGCCAGCGGGAACTACTTGTTTGGAACGTAGGAGGGAGGGGTCACTCCTTCCGGTTCTGACATATAGTCCATGGTTACAACAAACCGACACATAGGACTTCATTTCCAGATGAGGCTCACATCTGCTAGAGGCTTCTTCTTTTGTTTGTATTTCTGGTGTTTTCTTGTCATATTTTCAAACCATTTATAAGGAATTGTGACTGTCAGAAGAAGTATAAAAAAATGTTGTTTTTCCCTCACACACCTCTGAAAAATAAACCTTCAGACCATTTCTCGATGCAGGTTAACCCTTAAACATCAGAGCTTCAGCTCCAGTGTTGACATCATTTCGACTACCGTCAACCGTCAACAAATGTAATTCCAGTGGATTCTGAAGCGCAGAAAAACAGCCTTGCACTGAAATGCAGTGAAGTAATCAACTTCAAGAAACTGTTGCAAAGTAAAGCAGTTTTGCACTGTTATCAAACACATAATATTAGTATTGTTTGTGTCTGTGCAAAGCTGCTTTTCTCCCCGTCAGACTCAGCTGATTCACGTTGGTTACGTAATCAGTCAGAGAACGCGTGCCATTTTGTTGTCAACATCTCCAGTGTTAAAGAGTTTATCTTGAACATTTATGAGTGCGTAGCTGCAACCTTGGTGTTTATATTTCATCTCCTCAGACACCGAGGACATGAACCAGCCCTTAATGTTTAGAGTTTCTCTAAACACCTGCCTGCTGATGAGGAACCTGAGAGCACTTTACATTTAATGTTTTCATTATCAACAATCTGTCAGAGGAGACGATCAGTAACTCTGGGAGTGCATCCTAAAGAGGCCTTTGTAACATGAGCAGTTTTGGGTTTGGCAAAGCCTACTTCAAGATAAAGCCACTTCTTATTGGTAGTTACCATTGACGGTATGCGAGAACTGAGTGACCCCTCTCCTTTCACGTTCCAAACAGGAAGTAAAATCCCATTTACTTCTATTATGAGATAAATAACTATTACTTAGTCATTGTATTTGTCAGAATAGCCATTCTTGCTCTGATACTTTTAATTTTTTAACATCCGTCCATTTTTCTTAACCGGCTTTATCACTTTCGGGGTTACAGGGTTGCCCGAGCCTGTCCCGGCTACTGTTGGGTGAAGGGTAGCAGTCTGTCCCAGGGCCCTTTTTTAAATATGTTTTTGGAAGAAAAAGAATTTCAAGTTAGAACCTGGACGTTCAGATGCCTCAATAAAAGTTTGTGACTTATGTAGAACCCTCAAAACGTTTGAGAATTTCTCCTCAGCCTGCTTTCAAGTCCTAGGGGTGTGGCCTTTTAACAAGCTCACTCCTGATTGGCGAGAGTGGTTGCCATAGACGCATTGACCCAGACTGAATCGGACCAATCCCTGCTTACTGACGTTGTCTGGTTCCAACATGGTGACGTCTATGTCGCGGAAAAAGGGCGACTGAACCGACTTTATTTCATTGGAGCTGAAAGTAAATCATTTTCAACGGGTGACGTCACACTCACTCTGTCCAGTTCTCATGTACAGTCATTGGTTGTTAGTCTCTCGGTCTCGTCTCAGATGGCTATAAAGAAAAATTGAGAGCGGACATTTATTCCCCACACTGCACCTTTATTTTACACAAACTATACTAACTGCACACAATTAGTATAGAAATAACTTTGGACATCTCGATAAATCCATTTATTTTCTGCTAAGCAGCACAGAAAACACACGCTGGTGATTGATGGGCCAACCAACCCTGCTTTGTGTGGCACCACCCCCATATTTTGCCTGGCTAATCATAGTCATGCATTTCCTGACGTCAGAATGCCCTTTGTACAAAACAAACCAAATTAAAGTCATTTTTGGGGTAGTGGGAGTGAAACTGTGTCCAATTCAAATTTAGAAACACAACATACCAACATTTAGATCTAAATATATTGTATCACATGAACCTAAAAAGGTGTACTACAAATCAATGAAGCCCATAAGAGTTTTTAATGAAGAGAGAGACCTGCTGTTAAAAACCAGCACTTGTTAAAAATTAAATGGAGATCCAGAGAATGTTTAGACTGTTTTATTGTTGAAAGAAAGATACAGATTTGGAGCAAATACTGCCTGCAGCTCCTCTCTGGTGTCATGGCGATAGTTCGCATCTGCTGCGAGATGACTGGATGCAGAAACCACAGACAAATGTCGTAACCTGATAACAGCACGAGGTCAAAATGTGGGAAAGATTGTATGGGTACAGGCTAGTCGCCTCTTTTGTGTACATATGACCGTGAAGATGTTCATGTTTCAAGGCCATTTTGGTCAAAATTGTTGATATTTAGTTTTTTCTTTCAGACGACACGGATAGAGTTTGACCTGCCGGAGTACTGCGTCAGAAGACGCTACCAGGACTTTGACTGGCTGAGAGTGAAACTGGAGGAGACCCAGCCGACCAACCTCATCCCCGTAGGTCCCTCCAGCTTTTCCGTGTGGTGCTGCCTTCAAGGACACGGCTCATTCATACATACCTCTCTCCTCCTCTGCAGCCTTTGCCTGAGAAGTTTGTGATGAAGGGCGTGGTTGACCGCTTTTCAGAAGAGTTTGTGGAGACCAGGATGAAAGCTTTGGACAAGTTCCTGAAGCGAGTTGCAGACCACCCCGTCCTGTCCTTTAACCCACACCTTAATGCTTTCCTGACTGCCAAGGTAAAAAGAGTGATGAGGCAACTGCTGGACGCCGTAAAGAGAAAGTATGATAGGAAATCCTAAAACAAGAAATTTGAAGAATTCAGTCCCAGTCCAGGTGCAGATTCAGAGAGAATAGTTTATTATTCCCTACAGTGTGCTGATGGTTTGAGGATTTTTGTGTCTGCAGGACCTGAACAAGCGGCAGGGTCTGGCTCTGCTGACTAAGATGGGAGAGTCGGTGAAGCATGTGGCGGGGGGGTACAAGCTGCGGGCAAGACCGCCCGAGTTCAACGCCATGGGAGAATACCTGGACACTTTCAGCCAGAAACTAGGAACCATTGACCGCATTGCTCAGAGGATACTCCGAGAGCAGTCAGGTATTTTGCTCAGTTCACAGAGACAAATCAGCTTCACAACCAAAACATTATCATACTGTCAGGCTGCCGTATATTTGGCACTGCAGGGCATTCTGGATTATAAGGCGCATCGCCAATAAATGATCTATTTTTGAACTTTTGGCATATGTAAGGCGCACTGAACTATAAGTCCCATTAAGGAAAACAAAAGAGTCAGAGATAAATCCTTCAGTAACTCTGGAACTTGTTTGTAACGCGCTACATGTTACCCGCATCAGAAGCGTTAGCCACGTTTGCGTTTTTACAGTACTCTGATTTCCCATCACGTAAAAAAAACAAACTGATACCACTGAAACAAACGTTACTATGCTAACTCCCAACCTTGTAAATAACAGGTAAATAACATGTAAAAAACGCTGTCTGACACCGCCACGTTAGCTGCGTCACTGTATTCACAAACTGAGGCCACAAAAGATGAACCGCGTTAGAATGGGGGGAACCACTGTGCATACAGTCGCTGGATGACTTTTAAGACTAATCTTTAAAGTAATTGTTTCATTTTAGGTGAACTTTTGTTTGATCTTTACCAGCTACGTTCCTGCGATTATCAGTAATGTTATTTGCAATGTCGGCCTTCTGCAGGTTTTTTGTAATGTTTACACTAACAATACATTTTCTCATTGAAACAGTTGTGTAGCGCTGTCTGTTTACCTAGTAAACACTAGTTTATCTGTGCAAAAATGTTGTGTCGGATTATCCATTGGTCTCCATGAAACCTTCACTGAACCTCTGATGCAGAATATTGTTATGTTTTTAATAGTTACCAAGACTACATTTTAAACATGTACTCATTGTAAAGGTTATTTCTTAAAATCACAAGTACTAAGAATTGACTAACTGTTTATGTCCACATATTTTTCAATTTCAGTCAATTTAGGATGTTTTAAAGAAAAACAAATCAAATATGTGAAGTTGGGCAAAAATATACAAAATTAAAAGGTTTAATTTTATCAGATAAAAAGTTTTCAGTTTTAGGTTTCTTAATGTTCTCATATTTTTTTTTAAATTAATAATCAACTCAAAGAGTCAAACCTTCTGTCAGCAAATAAGAGAAGTGAAGTTTTTGATCCTGGAAATAACTTTGCAGTTAATCGTTTTTAGTAACATTTTAACTGGTTTCAGGATGTAAGACTGTTGGTTTTTTAATAGGTTCTCCTCAGGGTTCTTCTGAAGGTTACAATCAGTCATGTGACAGACCTGAAGGGCAAACAATGCTCAGCCAGGGACTCCACACTCTACACGTGTGCAGGTTTTTCAGAAAGAGTTTGTAAAACCCGGAAAAGTTTGAATTTTAGAAAGAAAATGTTAATTTCAAGAAAAAACTGTGGTTCTGCCACAGACTGGTGACCTAATCAGAGGTCATCTCACCTTCATCCAACAGTATGGGCTGGGTTGGCTCCAGCCTCAGCAGATCCTGAAGATGGATGGGTGAAAAAAGTAAGGGATGGAACATGAGTAGAGACTGGGAATAGAGGATATGAAACTTTACCAGACCCTCTGACCTGAACTTCCTCCTTTAAGCTCATGCACTAGTAAACACTAGGGCTGGAGGGAAAAATCGATTCAGCGAAATATTATTAAAAACTCATTTGGCGATACCTGTATCAATTTAAAATGCTGTCATGGCGATATTTATTTAGTTATTTATAAACGTCCTTCAGCGTCTGACTCTTGTTTTCCACCTAAATCCTCGAGCGCTAGTTGGCAGCAGGGCACACTGAGCCTGTTTAAACAGCTCTACACCACACAAAACAACAAGATCTCTCGAGAACCAACTGGTGTTAAATGCTAAATGTTCAGTCAGCCTCACAGTTTTTGTTGTTATGAGATAGGCTTGGGCGAAGAATCGATTGAATTAATTAATTCAAATTTTTTGTTACGGGCGTTTACAAAAATAACTTAATCGAGTTTTTGTGTAATGGCGCATTTTTGGCTCCCCAGAGCTTCCGTAGCGCTAGTTTCACACGGCGGTATGGCAAGCGACATCAACAACATCATAGCACACATGAAACAGCAAGCGACAGCATGGCTACAGGTGAGAGGGGGAAGTTTGTCCCAAGGAAGGAATAAAATCCTCTGTTGTTTGGAACTGGTATGGGTTTACCGCCACTCCTGCTGCTTCATCATTTTCTCTGTGGAGAAGACGGGGTTTCTTAATTGAATTAAAACCTTAGACCCCAGATATGAGCTGTATTGTTAATCCTTAAGAAACTGGTGCTACTCTAAAGGTGAATGTTTGTCTCTTTTTAGCCTAGACTACAAAGTGTGACTTAAAACACAGCTGGGACTTTAAATAAGTAACCTTTTTATTTTGGACAAGTGAAAACAAGTGTAGAATAACAAAATAAGACAAAAACAAGACAAAAATTATATAAGACAAAATTATATAAACAACACAAGTCCAAAAGGGAGTGAGAAGAAGAAAAATCTTATTCTTAACTCTGATGCCAAGAGTGTGTTCAATTAATTTATTATTCATCCCAGAAATGGGAGTTACTTTTGTCTTGCCTTTGATTAAATAAAAGCAAAATTTGCTTTAATTTTTCTGCCGTTTGTACTTTCCTTAAGTAGCAGCGGGGGGGGGGGGGGGGGTCGGGAAAAAAAATCGGAAATCGTATTAAAAACAATAAAATCTGAGACTTTTTAGGCCATATCGCCCAGCCCTAAAATGAGATGTGCACTACTTAGGTTTTACTTAGGATGGCTACCGAACCGAATCTCAGTGCCATGTTGCTGCCTGGGTCAAAAAGGTGGATTTGTAGCGGACTCGGATACGAACGAGTGAAGCAGTGCAGCTGTGCGGGCTCATGCAGGGAGACTCAACCAAAGCGCTGGTGAAGCGTGACAAAGTTCTGCAGAACATTGCAGCAATAGATTCTAGTTTAACAACCTAATGGATCAGAGTGATGTTTACAACGCTCTGAAAAAAGGCAGTTGTCGTGGCGATGAGCGGTGAAATCTGTGTTTGCTTCCGCGTGTGAGAAAACAGAACCTTAGCCGCTTTGAAAAAAGCATCTTAGCCACATTAAAGCGTTGTCCTTCACCCTGTCATGCTGCCTCATCGCACTTTGTTTCTGGAAAGAATTTGCCGTTTTATTTTTTTAAGCACCAGTTCAAGCCCTGTTTAGGCACCTGGACCATTTAAAAGTAGCAGAGAAGCTACTCCGGTAATGTTGGAAATAAACAGCACTTTATTTCCTCAATCTTACTTTTAGAACCTTATTAGTTAAGGCACATTCATTCTATGTTTTTTTCTTATACTGAAAAATATTTTGTTGTGGAAATCAGACCTAGTTGACTGTTCCCTTTAAGAACAAATAAATCTTAATTTACAAAAAGAGAAGCACTGTGAATTTGGTTTGGTAAAAGCAACTTGTGTTTGAGAAACAGTTGCAGTGCTTAGCATTGTGATCAATACATAAAATTAATTAGACCATTTTATTACAATGAAAGGCATATTAATATTCAGGGAGAGTTTTTTCTAAGTCATACCCTCGATAAAATATTGAAAAATTAGTTTTAGTACAGTATCCACTACAGTGCATCGCCAGACTATTGCCAATACACACCCCTAGTAAACAGTAGAAAAAGAAAACGTTGAAGTTCCTCCCTGCTTGTCCAGTGTGAATACCATGAGATAAATGCGCATCAAAGAACCCGCTCTTAGCATATTCTTGAACGCGCGTCACATGCCCAGTGTGAACATAACAGTTTTAAAAAACAAACACTTGAAATGGAGCTTTATATGTCGTCTCTTAACTGACATAAATGTTTTTGCAGTTTTATTCCAGTCTCATGTAGCCTCCGGGTCTTAAGAGTCTGAGAAGATTTGATTAAAGAAAGATGTGACACAGCCTCGGGTCTAGATGACCCAGCTCACATGACAAGTGGCTCTGTAAATAAATACCCGCCATGTGAACGGCTTCTTGTCACCATCTGTCGAGGCTGTTCGTTTGCCTTGTTTCCATTTTGGATTAGATACTGATTGGACCCTCTGGAAGCAGTAGATAGTGAACAGAGTGTGCCCTGCTCTAAGCCGGAAGAATAAGAAAACTCCAAAATACAGGATTTGGATCAAACTTTGACACCTTTGTCAAAAGGTTTTCCTGCGATTTCATGTCCAAACTAACCTTGAATATACTGTTTTTTCTGCACTAAAGGGAGCACAGGATCATAAGGTGCACCATCAATGAATGCTCTATTTTTTTAATATATGTCATAGTCGAACTATAAAGCATATTAAGCGAGACAAGAGTCAGAGATAAATCCATCAGGCAGTCAGACTTTAATAACTGTGTTCAGTAACTAGAACTTGTTTGTAACACGATACATGTTAAAAGCATTAGTGTATGCACTAGGGATGCAAGGATACATTTTTACCACTGATCGAGTTAAACCTCTATTCTTGGGTAAATAAATACTAAATCCTTCTTAAAGCACAATTTTTTGACACTTTCAATGTAAACACTGATTTGCAGTAACGATACAATGATACCCGTTTCCCACGATTGGGTTTAATGGTGTCACATACGGTCAGGGCCGGCCCTGGTCTTCCGGGGGCTCTAAGGGAAATTTTATTTGTGGGCCCTCTAACTCAGTGGTCCCCAACCTATTTGTCACCGCGGACCGGTGCCACGCAAGACACGTTTACCGTGGACCGGTGGGGGTGGGGAGGGGGATTAAGGTGCAACGCAAGGCACGTTTACCGCGGACCGGGGAGGGGGGTTGAGTTGCAACGCAAGACACGTTTACTGTGGGATGGTATTTTCTCTTTAGTAATAATAATGAATGTAAATCCACTGTTTAATCATGTGCAACTTTATTAGCGGTGTCCTCGTAACGTCACACCAACAACAGAACATCACAGGAGCAACATCGTTTCTACCCCAACCCAATGCAACACACTCTGGTTGGTAATCTTTAAACATCCCTTCAAAATAAGTTTGTTTGGTGTCGCGACTTTGACGTGCGTTAAGTGTGACGGATGTAACAGAGAGAATCCGGTCACTTTTCAAAATAAACCAACCAATAAAATGGAAATTATTTTTTCTTTCTGTGTGTCACGGTGCCAAGTGTCCCGCGGCCCGGTACCGGTCCGCGGCCCGGTGGTTGGGGACCACTGCTCTTACTGATCGGCAGCACCAACAAAGCACAACTGTTGTTGAAATATAAACGAGATCTCTCTATTAATACATTTTGAGAATGTATTATTGTTGCTGCTGAAGAATTAAATACAGTATATTGCCTGCATGTTGGATGCACATTCAGTGGTACCAAACCAATTTTAAAAGTGTAAAGAAAAAAATATGAATGACAAATGTATATATACAGTTAGGACCATAAATATTTGGACAGAGACACATTCAGTTGCTGTTTGTTTGTGGGCCTTTCTGTCTTAAGTTTAGTCTTCAACAAGTGAAATGCTGCTCAATTGGGTTAAGATCAGGTGACTGACTTGGCCATTCAAGAATCTTCCACTTCTTTGCTTTAATAAACTCCTGAGTCACTTTGGCTGTATGTTTTGGGTCGTTGTCCATCTGGATTATGAAACGCCGCCCAATCAGTTTGGCTGCATTCACCTGGATCTGCACAGACAGTTTGTCTCTGAACACCTCATAATTCATTGGGCTGTTTCTGTCCTGTGTCACGTCATCAATAAACACTACAGTCCCAGTGCCACTAGCAGCCATGCACGCCCAGCCCATCACACTGCCTCCACCGTGTTTTACTGATGATGTAGTGTGCTTTGGATCATGAGCTTCTCCACGCCTGCTCCATACTTTTCGCCATCATTCTGGTAGAGGTTGGTTTCATCTGTCCAAAGAATGTTTTTCCAGAACTGTGCTGGCTTTTTGAGATGCTTTTTAGCAAAGTCCAATCTAGCCTTCCTATTCTTGAGGCTTATGAGTGGCTTGCATCTTGCAGTGTACCCTCTGGAACTACTTTCATGCAGTCATTTTTTTAAGGTAGACTTGGATATTGATACGCCTACCTCCTGGAGAGTGTTGTTCACTTGGTTGGCTGTTGTGAACGGGTTCCTCTTCACCATGGAAATGATTCTGCCATCATCCACCACTGTTGTCTCCTGTGGACGTCCAGAGTTCACCAGTGCTTTCTTTCTTTCTCAGAATGTACCACACTGTTGATTTTGCCACTCTTAAAAATGTTGCAATTTCTGGCATGTTTTTTTCCTGTTTTCTCAGCCTAATGATGGCTACATTTACCTGCATGGAGAGCTCCTTTGACAGCATGTTGTCTGTCATAGCTATATCTTCAAAATGCAAGCACGAGTCCTCTAATCAACTCCAGGCCTTTTATCTGCTTCACTCATAATGACATAACAAGTGAAATGCCCACACCTGCCCATGCAATAGCATGGAAGTCAATTGTCCAATTACTTACCAGCCCATGATATGAAGGGACTGTGTTTAAAAAATACTTTAGTTTTTCACATTTTTATGCAATCTTTTTGTAAATAAAAGCTGAAAGTCTGCACTTAAATGGCATCTGAGTTGTTTTATTGAAAATTCGCTGTGGTAATTTACAGAAACTAAATTAGAAAGAATGTGTTCCTGTCCAAATATTTATGGTCCTGACAGTATATTGATATATAGTTTTTAATGTAACATTAACTTTGAACTTAACAAATAACATTCACAAAACTCCAACTTATTAAAAACAGCAACTTAATAGCAAATCAAATAACAATAAATCAATCCAAAATAAAGAACACAACAGCGGAATGAAGGGGATTTTGGGAAATTCAAAGTCTTTATCAGTCTGAAAAGGACCTCTCTGCACCAAATCCATTCTTACTGGATCAGACAATATGGTTGGCCATTCAGCTGGACCAATTGGATTTGGGGTTGGCCGAATTTTGGATCCAGTGGGCTCCTCTTTCATACACACCCCTCTTGGAGCCTCTAGAACACAAGAGACATAACTTTAACAAAAGCAAACGGTGAAAAGTCAAACAGTCCAATCAAATCTGCATAACTGTTGCTGTGATGCTGGAAGCAGAATGTTAGAAAGAAGTGGCTTCATTGTTGTGTGTGTGCGTGCGCAAATATATGACTATTTTTCAAGTAATAGTGAAATGATAGGTTTGATATAGGTTCCATATTGGCTAGATTTGAACTTACCAGCAGTAGCATCAACGTTTTCCCTTTCAACAGAAGATGTGGTGACAGGATTTTCTTCTGCAGCTAAAAAAACAAGAATTATTATTATACAATAATGATAAAGCTAATAAAATAACTATAGCGAATACTACTAATAGTTTAGTGGCTCATTTAAAATATGTGTGCAGGTTTTTCACAATTTCTTGATCTTTTTATATATTTATGAGAGATTTATTGTTTGTATTTGCACAAGGTCATATTTGTTTATTTAAATATGAAAAATTTAGGGCTCCATTCTCTTCAGCTACTGTTTATGAAAAAACTTTTTGACACTTTTTGTGAGCAGAAGAAACTGTCGACTGAGAAGGAACGGTCCAAAGCATCATCATTATGTAAAACCAAAACCGCAAAATACAAATAAGAAATAAATGTACCCATTTATAAATAATAAATGTGAACAATAATAAGTGGAAATATAAGCATTTATACACTTCTTTATTATTGTGCATTTTCATTATTTTAAAATTAATACATTTAGTTTGTTATAAATGAAAACATGTATTTCTTATTTGTATTTGGCAGTTTTGATTCTCCATATTTCATGCCAATGCAAGTTTTTAAGATACATTGTTGTAAAAGTCAGATTACCTGACCTGCTATAACAGATAAACAGCAGTTTTTATACTGTCATAAATCGAAAAATGCAGAACGCACTAAATATGTGTTAGCAAAACAATTAAACAATACGATAACGTGAGTTAAAACATTTATCAGCCACCAAACCATTATCGTTACTTACTTTTCTCTGTCCGAAAGTCTCTGTCTGGAAACTTGGGTATCAGAATTATTTTCGAATTTTCCATTGGAAACTACGACAAACTGGGTAGTTTTTGTGCAAACTTTAACCTCGAATGGATTAGTATTTTATGTAAATCACACAGCTGCACAGGAAGGCAGGATAACCAACGAGGAACAATCGTTGCTAAAAGTGTCGTAACGTAATTATTTGGGTTGCCAGATTGGTTCAGGTGTGTTGAAGGGGGATCATTAAAGTGCAGGCAACATTCTTTTGCACTACATTAGAGCGCACGTTGGTACGGAAGTGCTGTGACATGGGTTGCCAGATTTGGGCCTTTTCCCCCCCCCCTGCCACTTTGGGGCCCTGGTGGTGACAGCAGGGCCCTACGCGGCTGCGTAATTCGCGTATAGGGAGGCATACGGTTCAGTTTTCAGTTGAGAATTATGGCATCCCTAGTATTCCCAAAACTTGGAACTCCTTACCTTATGTTGTTTTCCCTTAATTGCTCATCTTTCCTGATTTCTATTGTTACTAGAATACCTCACGGAGCTGCGAGAATATGCATCCGTCTACTCAAGTTGGGCGGGGTCGGAGGACGAGCTGCAGCGCCCTCTAGAGGGTGTGGCCGGCTGTGTCACAACGTGCTGCGGAGCGCTGGAGGACCTGAGTGAAAACATGAGCCAGGACTTCCTTCCTGTTCTTCGAGAATACGTCCTTTACACAGAGACAATGAAGGTAAGAGGGCGGAGGACAACAAAGCACTCACAGTGGTCATGAGGGGTACTGCAACTGAAAGAGTTTCCTCTCAACAACAGACTGTATTTAAAATGTATGCTCTTATTGTTGCAGAATAGTGAAAATAATTGTATATTTGTGATGCACGCGCAAAGTTTCTCAATTACGTGTTGGTTCACAAGATGATGATGCTTCAGTGAAATAAATTTGACAGATCAGCAGGTGAGAGGTTAGATTCTAGTGGTAAATTCATTTTTATCTACTTAAACACAGATCTGTGTCATCTTCTTCCTGTGCTGGAGGTGTTGCTAGGTGCCCAGAGTCCCTACCAACGCAGGATCAGATAAAAAGGTTTAGAGTTCTTCCTCTTTTTGGTCTGATTGCAGAACGTTTTGAGGAAACGAGACCAGAGTCAAGCGGAGTATGAGGGCCGCCTAGAGGCAGCCGTGCTGCGCAGACAGGAGGACAGAACGCCTGTAAGCTCTCTCCCTTCTCTCATTGTTTTCCAACTTCCTTTCAAAAGATTTGAAGTTTTATTTTACTTTTTTTCCCCCCATAAAACTTATCAGTCACAAACAGATTACAAAAAAAACAGACATTAAAAGTAGGAGGAAAACAGAAATGCCTCAAACTTTGTGATGTTAGGATCTGTGGTCATGGTTAAAACTGGTCAAACCTTTTTGTTTGTTTTCTTTGTAGCTGTGATCTAATAAGTCTCCTCCAAAATTCCTCCTCCTCCTCCTCCTCCCAGAATCCTGTACTTCAGCCGGTGTAAACACTAGTTCCCTGTAGATCTAGTTTTGATGTGGTTTTGCTGTAGATGCCTCTGGAGGTGGAGAAATGCCAGGACAAAATGGAGTGCTTTAATGCAGACCTGAAAGCCGACTGGGAACGCTGGCAGTGCAATAAGAGACAAGACTTCAAACAGCTCCTAATCGGCATGGCTGACAAAAACATCAACTATTACGAAAAGGTAATAAACTGATCAAGATGTGCTAACTCAAGGCTACTTCTGCTCCAAATAACAAGAAAGCATGATGTTATATTGATTAGAATGTTATTCCAATATAATATATTGATTGAAAAATAACTTTTTTGAAATTTTAGAAACCTTAAATTAGCTTTTCTTTACATTTTATTAAAGAAAACCTTACAAGAAACATGCTAGTAGACTAGCTTACTTGCAATAGCTAGCGTGACTAAGGTTGTGTTCAAATTCCTTCCCTACTCACTATATAGTGCGGTCGCCATTTGTAGTGCTGTCTGAATCTACAATTCAAAAATCAAGTGCCCTAGAAATTTCCCAGAAGTCTCTGTGAAAAACCAGTGTTCATTGATGCTCACTAGATTGGCGAATATAAACCACAATGCATTGCATCTGAAAAAATTTTCAGTTACACTTCTATACCAACTTTTCATAAAAGCTTGGAGTGAGACTCGATGCAGGGGGAAAAAAATAACTATACGGAGCCGAGACGTAAGACAAGCCAAGTGTTGTATTTATATTTTTGAAAATGCAATTGTGAAATAAAGCACCACATGGTAAAAAACTGATAAATTGAAATGTAAAAGCACATAATTGATTGTGTAAAAGCAATGGATGGAGTGAGTGTGTCATCACCCAAAGAAAAAGGTTTACTTCTGGTTCCAACCAACTGAAGTCCATTTAGTCCCCATTTTTGTGCGATACGAACACCACCCTCCATTTGGCACCCGATGTCTGTTCAAGTCTACGTTTTTTTTTTCTTCTTTTGTTTTGAATAAACGTTTCTATACCAAATACTGTCGCCAATCAGGAGTGATTGCTTGTTGGAAGTCCACACCCCTTCCATGCTTTTACTGAGGCTTCTGATTGGCCGCTTTAAGGCCAGTACACACCGGGACGAATTTCGCCGGCGATTTTCGCCGACGTTTAACGCCTCGCGACTAAACAAAGGGCATCAATGAGAGTGTGCACTTGGTCGAAATCTATTCGACCAATGAGAATGGCGCTTCTGCACACGTGTCTGGAGCTTCTGAAGTTACAGTAAAACACAACTTGGGGGCGCTCAAACACCAAACTGCCTTTCTGAGCACACATATCAGCGAAGAAGATAGACGCCAAGTAGCGTCTACACTCCCGCGAAGAAATAATGACGGACATTATAAAATATCCCCGAACCAAGCACCAGTTGGAGGAACTGGTGCTTGAAATATTCATGTTTTCTTTGTTTGATTCTGACAATCGCGTAAATACTCGCTCTCTTCTTCTGAGTGAAAAACGACTTTAAGAAGCGTAAAGTTGCGCAGCGCCACCTTGTGTACAGGAGTATTTCTGTTTACATTAAGCGCCATCTAACGTCAGGGAATGAAATTGCATGTTCGCTCGGCTCATCGTCAGCGAAAATCGCCTGGGTGTGAACACAAAAAACGTGGCGAAAAACGCTGGCGAATAACGCCTGGCGAATATACGTCCCGGTGTGTACGGGCCTTTAGAACTTGAATAACTGCCCTGGAACTTTTTTCGTTTATTTTTTTAATATCTGTATTTTACTAATCAGAACTGCTTTAGCTGACTATGAATCTCTTTCATTTGGTCTCAGTTAGGTTATATTAATCACGTAATTCTAAAATAGTGAGGTCACAGAATATCTCCATACTCTCTTACTACCACACAAACATCTTCTCAAAGTTGTGTTGATACATACCTGACTTATGCATGTTATGACAAAATCAGGTCATTTAGTAGCCCGCCTAGTCGTTCTTGAGTTGTTGTCATGACTTTTCCATGGAGTTTCAAAGCAGCCTAGTTTGCTTTCTATGTGTGTAAAAATGAGTTTGTTAGTTAAATGAGTTGATCTTAAAATAGTATAATAAACTTGTTTTTTAAGTCACTCCTGATATTAAACTAAAGTAGAATACATTTAAACGGATCTTCTACTGCACAACAGTACCTGTTCAGAAGCAAAGTTCTTAAAGGACAAAATTACATGATCATGAACCATCTCCAGAGTTTTTAGTGCACTGCATCTCCCAGCAACCCCGGCGCAAAGGTTCTGGATGCCACACACCTGACTTTCATTTGCAATTACTCACAGTCTACTTAACCCTTGTGCTATCCTAGGCACTTTAACATTGGGAGTTGGGTCATCTAGACCCCACAAGACAGTCCGCTGAACTTTTTTCTTCAATGATTTGTAATCTTCACTGGTGTCCATGGATTACATGAAATCTTTCCACCTTTATCCACCTTTGTCATGGTAGGGAGAACACGTCAATGGTCCTCTTGACCCCATAGGATAGAACAAGGGTTGAGCACTGCACCGAGCCTCACTTAGTGTGAAGTATTGTGTGTGCCACTCTGCCTGAATTAGCAAGCTTTACATCCAGACATAATCTTCTGATTTCTTGACTCTGTTTTGTCTCTGACTCTGTTTTTCTGCCGCCTGCACCAAATCTCACCTGGATCCTGGTTACTCTCGTTTCCTTTCTGATGCTCCCATGCTTTCTATTGACCCAATCCAACTGCAAGCTTTGTGGATGTTAAGCTGAACTAATTAACCTGCTGCATTTGGAACCAGAACTGCCTGTTCTTGTGACGCCTGTTCTTATAATGAAGCCGAGGCTAATGTTGGTCAGTCTGTATAGTTGGAAATCAGTGTGTGTGTGCGCCAAGCTCAAATGTGCTAAGATTTATTTATCTTAAATAGATTCATCCACTTGGAGCTCATGATGGAGAACGGTGTGATGGGCAACAGCCTGACCTTTACTGGTTTTTATGCCTGGCACATGAGTCAGGGTCAGAGTTAGGGTCGCGTCAAATAGTTCTGGCCCTTTTTTGATTTGTTATTAGAGAAAATCACACTACACACTTCGAAGTGGAGAAAGACATTGCATGCATAACTTTAAACCAGGGGTGTCCAAAGTTATTTTGGTGAGGGCCAAATACAGAAAAAGGAGCAAAGGTCACACAAGAGGTGACATATTGACACATGATTACTGTGTATTTCTAACTCACCTATAATGTGAAGAACATTGCTCTCAGTGGGAGCAGTGATGCTGATCTGTGCCACATAAAACAAGCGCACGTCAAAATGAAACATTCACTCAGACAATGAAACCTCATTCCAACCAGGCAGTTCAGAACGGGTTTATTGAGCAGCTGAAGCCAGCAGATCTTTACAAACGTAGCCGTTAGGGTGGCTGACTGGCAGAGTGCACGATTTTGTAGATTATAAATAGTCGAAGTCCTGTTTTCTCAGAAAAGTAGACCCAAAAAAAAGGGCTTATGGGTGACCAACGAGGACAATTTTAACATTAAACGCACACAATTTAAAAAGCTTCATTTTACAATTACACTCTGTGACAAAATATGCAGCTATGAATGAAAAAAAATTCCAAAAACAAAACAAGTTCTTTTTTACTTAAAGGGAATACTTTTTCACAGTTCAGAATGCATTTTCTTCACCTTTTAAGTTCACTCTATCTCTTTGAAGCGTGCAAACATGGCCTTGCAAACAGCATCCTTGTAGGTGTCAGACGGAGACGGCGTGTGTGGACTCACCGCGGTGGGAAAAAAACTGTTGACCTTGCAGGCCAGCTGCCATTTGCTTGAATTTCTGTGCTCGTTCAGCACCTGTGTACAAAGCGTAGCTGCTCTGATGCTTGGTCTCATAGTGCCGACGGAGATTATACTCTTTCATCACGGCAACATCTTCAGTACAAATCAAACAGACACACTTTCCGTTGATTTCCTTAAAGAAATATTCATTTTCCCACCCCGTTTGGACCCCTCAACCACAGAGTGGATTTAGAACGACTCCAAATAGTTATTCGAGGGGGGAACACCTATTTATTAAAATGCTCCGTCCTCCGAACACACAAAATATCGACCTCCGCTCTGTGCTCACACACCCATCTCCACCTGCACGCGCTACTCCCCCTCTCTCTCATGGCACGCGCCCCGCTCAGCACACACCCACTCCGTAACACAGCTTTCTGGGACGGACTCCATCTAGTGTTGAAACTGAGAAGTGCAACAGAGTTGAGCTCAAGCACCATATTCAATTATATTTTCATAATTTGCGGCGGGCCAATAAAAACAGACCCGCGGGCAGCAGTTTGGACACCCCTGCTTTAAACAAAAAAGGGGGAAATAATGTTTTTTGTTTACATCCTGAACAAAATTGCAGTATTCTAGATAAATGTAGTTAGTCTACAAAGCTTTAGAAGGGCAACCTATTGTCGCCACTGACCTCTAGGGTTGTTGAATATTGTTTATCCCTTTGACTATGAAAAAAAAAACATATTTAAAGTGTTATCTAATTTCTGTATAACCTTGTAAGCAAATAGATTTTCTTCAGATGTCTATTTTAATATCTTGTCAGTTATCGTTTGCTGGGATTCACCGCTGGTCTTTTGAAAATGGTTAGCTAACCCTAAAAGACGACCAGGAAGGTTTTTAAAGCAAATCAGAAGATGATCAGAGTTATACTTGAAGCATGAAAGCTATTAACCCTCCTATTATCCTTGGGGTCAATTTGACCCCAATTTAATGTTTGTCATTCAAAAAATAATAGTTAACCTTTTTCTTTTTACTTCATATTTAATGACTTTTCCTAATTTAATGGGGACAACTGATTAACCCTTGTGCTATCCTAGGCACTTTAACATTGAGAGTTGGGTCATCTAGACCCACTAGACACTGCGCTTAACTTTTTTCTTCAATGATTTGTGATCTTCACTGGTGTCCATGGATTACATGACATCTTTCCACCTTTATCCACCTTTGTCATGGTAGGGAGAACACGTCAATGTAAGGATGGGGTCATCTAAGATAGCACAAGGGTTAAGCATAAAATTATCATGATGATATTTTTTTCAATATGCTAAACACAAATTGCATACATTGGTGTACCTCTGCTGTTTTAGCTGTGTAAAACTTGTCTGTCTGTGTGTGTGACCCAACATCCCAACACCTGCAGGTGCAGAGTTGATACTTCTGAGTTAAGACATAATAGGGGGGTGGGGAAAACAACTATTTCCACGAGAACTTTGATATTTCAGCATGTAAAACATTTTCAATTAATGGTTATATATTTTATTATATAATATCATAATGTTGAACTGTTACACTTGAAGGTCACTTTACTTTGCTGAACGTCACTTTGCTGCTGCCGCAGACAACAGAATTTCCCCATCGTGGGATAGATAATGTTTTATCTCATCTCATCTCTCAAATGAAGAGCTCAAATAATGACCTTGTCTTCAACATGACCGACTGTGTGTCTGGTGGGACACAATCTCAGCAAGAAATTTGTCTGCAAGGAGCACGCCCAAACTCTCTGCACATCCTGTGTACAACAGTGCAGACTAAAAGCTCGACTCTGGGCCTAAAGAACTGTGCCGTGGTCTGACTATCTGACTTATGTTCTCATAATGAATTTCTGTTTCACACAAAAACATTTAAAAAAAAAGGGGGAAAAAAACCTTTCTAACTCTGCCACTGCTGGTCCCAAGCCCGGATGACAAAAGAGGAGGGGTAAGTCAGACTTTATAGTGACTAACCACAAATATGTCACAAAAAAAGAGAAAAATAAGTTAAAAAAATATGTTCATAAAAGCAAAGGGGGTCACTAACATCAGCCAATTGTGCTTTTTTCTGTGAGAGTATTGAATGTGCACGGCAAATTAGAAAAGATTTGGAGGAAAATTTTTCAAGATCCACTAACTCTAAAACTGAAAGTTTAACCTGATGGTGGCACTACAGCAAAGGTCATATCATCACCAAAACCAATAGGGTTCAAGCTCTTGTGGTCATTAATGTTGTCAGTAAATTTGAAAAAAATTGCTGGAAAACTTTTCAAGATATATTCATTCTAATTTAAAAGTTTGGCCTGATGGTGGCGCTAGAGAACAGGTCAACCCACTAATCTGGTTCATTATCGAGGGGTTATTGATGTATTCAACAAATAAACAATGGGCTGACACTTGGTTAACAATTTTATGTAAATAATTTTCTGAAGACAAATATCCCTGGGGTCAAATAGACCCCAAGGGTGAAATGTGTGAGTAATATTTGAGGATAATACTATGGTTAAAATAAAAATACATGTATTAATATGAACTTTGGCGCCCTCTAGTGGTTAGGTTTGCATGAACGGCTGAGTTTTTTTAAATCCTGGATATTCAAACTTGACATTTCAAAATACAGAAATCAAAGTCACCAACAGTGATTAAGATCGAGCTGCTAAGGAAAACTTTTGCTTAGAAACATGTCTTTTCTTCGTTTCCATGCCAACTAACTCCTCACCCTCTCATCTTCGCAGTGCCAGACAGCGTGGGAATCTCTGGTTACCGTCCTGCAGGAAAAACAGACAGAGGACAAAACGAGTGAGACGAACTGAAGTTTGTTTTGGTGCTGATCAGCACGTTTTTTTCTTTTCTTTTGTGACTCTTCATGCCAAGGAAAACGACCAACCAGGCAGCAGATCTCCTCTGCTGAGCTTTGCTCCTGCTCCCCTATGGGATAAACTGAAGGAGGTATCCGATGGTGCATTCAGGGACAGCTGGGGGCCAGCAGGAATCTCTGTACAGATTTTGGGTTTTGTTGGCATAACTGTCAACATTTTCTACGTAACACTTTCAATTCTTCACAGTTTGTTGCCAATTCTGCGTTTCTTTATTTAACAAAGATTCTGGGGGAGACGCACTTTTGTTGTACCCCTTTGTTTTTCACTTTGAGCCAAATTGTTGCAGAAATGTTTGGTTTTAGACCAGACTTTGTGTTTTTTTTCTCTTTTTTTCATTTGTAATATCCCTCCCTTGTGTTTTTTGTTGCATGATGATGCTCAGCTGCCTTCAGGGCATGAACTTCTTTTCTAGAGAAATTTAGGGAAACATTTGGAGCACAAACCCCATCTGCACACTTACTGGAATTCAGAGCAGCAGCGCCCCCTTGTGGTACTTTATTTTGTAGCTTTTTCCTCATTGCCATTTCTATCCACTGTACCCTAATCAGCACTTTAATCAGATAAACACTCAAGACAGTTCAAGCACCGCGCTCTCTAGATCCGTTCCTGATAATGTCAAGATGGAACAGCAGTAGAAGATTTAGATGAATGTGTATCTGCAGATTTATTGGTGAACGTCCCCCAAATGCAGAGAAAGATCCTGGAGGTGGATAAAAAAGCAGAAGCCTTCATTCCAAAGTGATTTTTTTCTTCTTCTGTTTTTTTTCCCCCTCTTTGTCTGTAGTTTAGCTGTTCCACCTTAAATATTGAAGATTTTGTCTGATAAGGTTGTAAAAAAATAATAATTTTGATCTGTTTTGGTGGTGATGCACTCACACATTCATGGTCTTAAGTCATCAGAAAATGTCTCTTTTCTCCAAAAACGGCAGGAGAAAATGACGATGGCTGTGAATTGTAAGGAATCCTCAGAAAATTTCCTCATCAGTCTCAGCAATAAATCTTTCTATCGAACCTCATGGAGCAAAAAAAATCAGACTAAAGAAATCAAGCGTCATATTTACAAAGATGTTTTTTCGGCTTAAGTGAGATTCAAAACCTCCTGAGATTAGATGAAATCTTGATGATCTAAGTAAGATGGTTACTTTATTGTTGACATTTAAATCATTTCCCATCATTCTGTTCATTTTCTTTGCTTCATGTCACTTTATTGGGTCTGCATTGACCTCCTTCTCATAGACTGACTGTCTAAGCTGCCTGCGATTCTCCTTTTCCTGGATTTTCACCCCCTTTTTACTGTACGAGTTTTGAAAGAAAGCTTTAAGAAGCTGCTCTTTTCTCTGCCAAGTTAATAAATCAGGTAAATTGCATTTTTGTCCTTGTTTAGATAGATTAAACCGAGATAACGGGGATCTCTGGGTTACTGTGAGCCAAACTCGAGGCAGCTGCAGTCTTCTTCTGCAGATTAACCCTCATTGTCAAAACTGACCTATTTTCACACTTGAAAACGGGTCAATTTGGACCTGAACACAATGTCGAGGTTAAAAACAAACTCATTTCATTAAAAGTACACCAAAATATAATCAGAAATTGATAACGGCAAGTATTATCAAAGATTTATTGTAGGTACGTTGTGATTGAAGATGTTCAGGGTCATTTCAGATCTACTCTCTGACTGCATTATGGAGGACACGGAGCACATTTTGGCAAAAATTTGGAAAAAATAACCAACTGCAGTGAAAACAAGGAGACCTTGCTGAGGTTGTTTTTCCTCCTTTCTCACTTTTTTGCACTAAAATCTGGGTCGGTAACATTTGTCCAGCATTAAAGAAACAATGAAAGATTTTCCTGTGTTCCAGTGTTTTGATTTAAAACAAACTGGTCACACGTCTGATCGTTGAAGCTAAGTTGGTTTCTTAATGTTGAAAGCGAGGATTTTAAAGCCAAACATGGTTTTGTTCTCACGCCGTCCTTCCACAGAAACATGAAAGTTCTTCTTTTCTGCTCAACCTCACAGTTCCTCTCCAGTGTGCACTGTTTACGTTCCTTACTGTACATTTGAATGTTTATAACATTTTGTTGTAATTAATAAATAAGCTTCTATATGGATGTTTTGATGCAAATGATTTTCTTTTATTTTGCAAACATATTGGACCAACAATAAAAAATGAATGAGTTTCCTTTTTTTCTGCAGTTTCATTTCATTTAATAATCAAACAAAAAAGTCTTGACTATATTTGTATTTACATAAACTCTGTCATTAATATCATCAAATTTATTACAAAACGGATTTAACAATGTCTATTGAGCTGCATTTTCTCCTCCTTAATTACATCTATACAATACCTTAAAGCTGCAGCAAAATGTCATTCATAATAAAAATGTATTTAAAAAATCTGATATGCAGCAGCCCAGAATGACCAAACATACAAAATGCACATACAGTATACATTTTTTTTACATGTTACTTTATAGTAAAAATCTAGATGGTAAAAATCTAGAGAAAACATTTTTTTTTTAAATCATGGTTTTCCAGTAAAAGGGATGATTCATTTTCACCTGAAATCAAGTTTTATCTCTAGAAAACTCCCTTCCTGAAAACAGTACACATTTAGGTGAACCCTGGTGTGGTTCATCACAGTGTGAATCTAAATGAACCAAAGAATGAACCTGAATTAACCCTTGTGCTATCTTAGATGACCCCAGCCTTACATTGACGTGTTCTCCATACCATGACAAAGGTGGATAAAGGTGGAAAGATTTCATGTAATCCATGGACACCAGTGAAGATCACAAATCATTGAAGAAAAAAGGTTCAGCGCACTGTCTAGTGGGTCTAGATGACCCAACTCCCAATGGTAAAGTGCCTAGGATAGCACAAGGGTTACACTAGGACAAAAAAATGAATTAAGACAAAAAGTTCAAACATCCACCTAAGAATCAAAGAGCTGATAAAAAAACGGGCCACGAGTGAAAAAAAATATTTTTCTTTTCAGTTTTCCTTCCTTTTTTGAGCCCAGCAGGAGCAGGGACTTTCTTTGTGATGAAACCCCTTTAGGAGTATTCTTTCCAGTTTCCTGTTTGTATACCATCTGTAACAGACGCAGCAGTCTGTTGTCTTGCCACTTTAACCAGAGGAAGTGACATTGAAGGCACAGCTTCTATTTTCTTAGCTTCACACAACAGCGCCCATGTTCCTCGGCAGAGAGGGAAGTCCCTCGCCCTCGTGAACATATCACTGGTTCAAGCACCGCGGCTCTTCCTGGATGCTATGGCGATGTTTTCCTTTAGCCGTTCTGCAGCCTAAAATACTGAAAACAGAAGAAATATTTCACATGAAACAAACTTTATCTGATAACAGGATTCTCAAATACAGTTTCTTGGAGTAACATATTTTTCGGACTAGAATTGGCCCTGCAGTATAAAGTCGCAGACACCAAAAAATACAGAAAAAAAATCATAAATAAGTCGTACTGGAGTAAGATGTAAAGCTACATACACACCGGGCGTGTGTAGCGTGTTAACTAGCGCATGCATCAATGTTGGAAGAGGCTTGGTCCAACACGTCAAAGTGGAACAAACCTTGCTAATCTTTTTCCAGGCTTTTTCTATTCTGATATATGAAAGACTTGGTGTCATATAATTCTGTCCGGGCCCAAAGCGCATTCATGGTCAATTTTCAAACGGTTGGCACTTCTGTGTACTAAAAAAGATGCTACAGATACATCACTACCAAATCCAAGTCCCAGACTGGTCAAATGTTCAACGGGTTGAAGTTTTGACGTGTTCAACCGCTGCCTGTTTTGTGTGTAGAGCCTAAAAATGGACATAAAAACTTGTGTAGTAACATGTGGACATGGGAGTTTTGATCACAGAAGCCAGAAACATGCATAATTGTGCTTTTACATTGACCTGTCATTAAAAGTGGTCACTCGATCGTTTGTTTCTAAGCCCGATGTAAGGCGTGAATCAGGGGTGCTCATCAAGGCGATCAAAGGACATGATAATTGTGGGCCATCAAAAATAAATATATATATACAGTGATCCCTTGCTATAACGCGGTTCACTTTTCACGGTTTCGCTACTTCACGGATTTGCATCGTGCATTGTGTTCTGCATTCTGATTGGCTAAAAAGTCACTCCACTTCTCTACCTGTTCATCAATAATGTTGCAGTTTAATATATACACGTAGGTAAAACAGCTTGCCAAATTTACAACAGATACGTGCAAATCATCTTGCAATTTCGAGTTTCTCTATAACCCATAGAAAAAAGAGCGACAACAACAACTGTCAATCACTGTGATCTTCTCCTGAACAAACACAGCTGCACTGCGGTCTCAAAGTCAGGAGCAAAGTCAGGATGCAGCGGTTCAAGAGCAGTGAAATACACCTGAGTCACTATTTGTCCCACTGTACTTTGTATTTTTTTCATAATCATTTTACATTTTCTCCCGTTTAATCCAAGTACTGTACTCGGGTCGCGGTGGGCGGGGCTAATCTCCGCAATTTGAAGCCTTCTGTTCACATTGATGATTAAAATTATTATGTGACAGTACAGTACAGAAGTTATTTGTTGAAAAAAAAAATTCTAAAGTGCTTTGATTTGTGAAACAAATGCTTGAGTCTGGTTATTTCTTTCTTTTCAAGAAGAATTGTAAGAAAAAATAGAGGTTTCTACTTCACGGATTTTGCATATCACGGGTTCTTTTTGGAACGTAACCCCCGCGAAAAACAAGGGTTTACTCTACTATATATATATGTAGATCTTTTTGAAGCCAGCTGTGTCAAAAGCAGCTAGCATGCTAAAGAACCTTCCACCAGAGGCAAGGTGGGGTTCAGTGTCTTGCCTAAGGACACTTCAATGTAAGGCGGGAATTGAACCTGCAATCTTCCCTTTAAACGGCATTTCTTTTTCTGCGTTGCTGTTAGTAGCAAATGCAACAGTGCCCTCCAGCGGTTGTTGCTATTTAAAAAAACAAAAACAAATATAAGCCGCACTTGAGTATAAGTCGCACCCCCAGCCAAACCATGCAAGAAAACAGGATTATTCCGAAATTCCGGTCTAATTTATTGCAAATGTTGACATGCCTATAAGCATGGATTAAATAATACAGACAAATCTGAAACCTAATCTGGGTACCTGATGGGAATCATGGCAAGGACGGTGATGATGCTGGACAGAAGGAAGACCAGGCCTGGGAGCGATTCCAGACTTTTCTGGTAGACGTGAGTGAAAACAGGGATGTAGATTATGCCTGCCATCTTCAGGGTCATCTGCAGACAGGTTAGGGCGGTACCTGAGAGAAAAAAACAAACTACATTTATATCCTAAAAGAGAATCATTTAACGGAGTATTCTGTTTTTTAAATGTAAAAATGTTAAATAGAAAGAGATGTTGTCACAAGCTGAATTTAATTTTGTCAAATAATACAAAAGAAAATTATTTGACACGTTTCATAAAAAGAATAGAAAATATTGAAGAAGCTTACTATTTATAGATTATTGTTTTATGCTGAGTTAATTCAACTTTATTCTTTACTCTTCTTTGATGTTTGTTTGGGTTAGTCCATTTTTTTCTTTGATTATGGTCTAGTTAAAAGCAGGGCAGATCCTAAACCCTTCATATTTTTGGTTCTGGTTCTGATCATTCGCACAACGCTTCTTTCTTGTCAAGTTGAAATGAGGACATACTGTGTTTCACAGAAAGAGGAAGGAAATAGCAGGTCGTTCTCTGAATAACGTAAGGAACGTACAGGGCCTGACTTCACCTTACGTAACAGCAGGTTGTTTTACGTCATTCCCCCATTACTCACAGCTTTAGGCTTTTAGCACAGCTGTTATCCTGCAGGTTCTCCAGTGGTAAAGATGGCATTTGCTAAGCTACATTTAATTTAACATGATCTTTATTTAAAAACAAACATTGCAGCCTAAAGTGAGGTTCTATTTCCTGTTTAAGCACAGATTACATTATAAAATGCCTTTTTTAACCCTTGCGCTATCCTAGGCACTTTGACATTGGGAGTGAGGTCATCTAGACCCACTAGACAGTGCTATGAAGCTTTTTTCTTCAATGATTTGTGATCTTCACTGGTGTCCATTGATTACTTGAAATCCTCTCCACCTTTATCATGGTAGGAATAACACGTCAATGGTCATCTTGACCCCATAGGATAGCACAAGGGTTATGGTTACTTATGTGCCGGTTGGTCACTCACCACATAAAGATGCAGGAACGTGCTGGGAGAGCAGAGATCTGATGGTTGGCATGGGGATGAGTGCAAACAGGTTCAGGGAGCGAGCTGCACAAACATTTATCATACATTTTACGTTTTTTGCACCAAACTCATCCATTGATTAAAAAGTAAAACACACAAGTAAAAAAAAGAATACATATATATATATGTAGTATACAAATGGTCCAATCTCAGCCAAGCAAAAGTAAAAAGATTTTTGTTGTTGAGTTTAGTCTTTTATTTTGAAAGACTGACAATGCAAATTGGTTCCCTGCTACAATAAGGTAAAGAAAGTCTAGTTTTACCCAAAACCTACATGCTTGCTTCACTTTTAAAAATTCTTGTTTTAACTGACATGAAGGGAAAGTTACAACTGCTTAAAACAGATTGTGGAAATTTATAAGAAAAACTATAAATGTGTTCAGCTTTTGCTATCAATTAATCTAAAGTTGTTTATTATATGTAGGTTTAATTCCCACTCAGACATGAGGGAGGTATTCCAGAAAGCAAGTTATGCCAGCTCAAAGGAAGTTGATAACCTCAGTTTTTGGTTCCAGAAATGGAGGTTTGTTTCAGGGCATGTCAAGTTGCCATAGTAACTCATGCTCTGAACATAACCTGGTCTGGAGCAGGTTTAGTTGAAGGTTAGTTTGTTTTCAGAGAGGTGAAGCAGCATGGCGTGTCCATTTGAAGATGATTTAGTGGATGAAGAGGCTCAGATAATACTTTTTCCACCATGAGAGGGTGATAAGACCACATATGGATGTTGGAAAAATAAACTTTTTTACTTTGATCTAACTAAATTATTTGCTACAGTTAAGATAAATCATTTTTTTGCTAAATCAGCTAAAAAAAACACATAGTTTTCAGACAGTTATTTTACTTTCATTCAAAGTAATTCAATTAAGTGGGTGTAACTTCGGTGCTGCTGTTAGATCGGAACTGCAAGGGATTGTGGGATACCATTCCCTTTGCCTGTCTGGACGGATTTGGGTTTAAGTGTGGCTTTTTGACCAAATATGTTTAGTTGTTTAGCTGTTTTACTGTGTTTCACCGTGTTTTGTTGAGTTATTTTGTCTTACTAAGCTTAAGTCTCTGCCCCATGAGTGAGAGTGAAGAAGAGGATGATGAGTTTTTATAGCACCCCTACTGCCAAGTGTTATTTAGGTAATGATGGAAAATTGCTAAAGAACTTTATGCACTCTGTGCATATTGTTTTGTTCTTTTTATTGTTATACAAATGAGTATATCTGCCGGCTCAAACTTAGACATATGAGAGATCAAGAATTATAATTAATTAAGATGGAAAAAATATTAATTGAATAGGTAATATGACATTTAGTTAAATATGTAAATGTGAATTGTATAAAGGATTATTGACTTTTATACACGTAAGAAATTGGTGGAATAAATTTAACTCAATTACTTGTTACCAATAAAAGTATTTAATTCAAGTTGGCAAAATTGGATACGTTTTATATATATATATATATGTGTGTGTGTGTGTGTGTCTCACAAGGAAAATGGAAATAAGATCAGAAACTCGTGCGTTTATTGTGTTCTTTTTCTTCAAGCAGAAACTCTTTCTTTTGATGATGCAGCCGTATTACTTTTTTGATGGAGGTATAATCTTCATACGCCGTCATTAAAATCTCGGACTCTGTCTCAGAATTCAGGGTTGAATTCAGGCTAGTTTAAACATGCTTCCTGGAATACCCCCTAGAAATCAGGTAGCTAACCTAAAACCAACACATTTGATTTTAATTATTTGAATTATTGCTTTTTTGCAAACACGTTGTCGTCATAAGGTTTTAAAGTTCATACCAGCTGCCGATTCATTTTAGGAATTTTTTTGTGTCAGTAAAAGAAAACTGAGAGTGTGCCTTTTACAGCTACTGCTTGCTCCCACTTCTTCATTTTCCTTCCTGTTTCTGATGATAAATGCTGATGACTTCCATTTAATGTACGGCAGTGTTTCCATTTAGATCAGGTATTTGTCAAGAAAACAAAATAGGAGCAACCAACCACAGTGAACAAATAACCTTCTAAAAATGTAGTCTGCTTTCTGACTTTAACACTTGATTTTTAGTAATTTGGGACTTTTTTTCTTTTTAACAACAATCCCATAATTGTTTTTTTCCCCTTAAATTTCTGATTTTAACTTTTTTTGTTGTTTTTTCTCCAAAAAACAAATTCAATCCTAAGAACTTTGGCTTTAAGATCAGAATTCTGACAAATCCCAACTTTAAATACACAATTTTTAACTATTGACCCCTATAAATGTCATTTGTTTGAGCCTTATAGGGCATGTTGTTGTCAGTGGAAGAGGTGTGTTTAAAGGGTTTTATTTTGAAATTCTCTTTACAACCTAAATTTTTTTTATTGAAGTATAAATATTTTCACTGAATTCAGACGTAAAAAAATTCAAACTAGCACCAGAATTGTGATTTCTCCTTGAATTTTGGTTGCTTTTTAATTTTCCTACAGTTTGGTGGTGCTGATTATTGTGACAGGAGCATTTAGGATTTGTTATTTTCCTCTTTGCATGTCATTTGACTCCAATCTGCTTTAGTTGAAGGTGTTAAGTCTTACCGATGTAGAACATGGATGTTGTTGTGGTGAAGAACATGAGGTAAATCCCTGAGGCGAAGGACACCATTCCAATCAGGATGATTGTTTCCTCGCTGGCAAAGCGCCGGAACACCACAACCCCGAGGAAACTAGTGAAGAAAATCCCGCAGCCTGCTGCGTTCCCGTACCCCACCTGAAGGAAGAAAGAAAATTAGACAAAGCGATGAGAGAAGATATTCAGTCAAAAACACCAATACAACCACAAAGGGCCCAAAACCTGTGCAGCAGTCCAGCTGAGCGGCGCCTTCAGGACAAATGATCCTAGCAAGGATATGGCTCCTCCCACTGCAAAGTCATACAGGAAAGCAGCGACGAACAGCAGAGCCACGTTGAATCTGTCGATCTTGGCCGGGCCTTCAATGACAGGAGCATTGTGGGAGGTTGGAGAGAGGAGCCGGTGGTTCTCTTCTGGCTCCTCGGGGCTCACATGCTTCACCTGTAATCCAAACCAATACAGTCGGCCTCTGCTGAGTACGCCGCCGCTGCAGAAGCAATAGCAGCAGCAGCAGAAGAGGCGCCACTGACCTGCAGCACAAACGCGGCGAGGCAGAGGCAGAGCAGGTGCAGCAGGACGCTCACAATCAGCAGGATGGTCCCGTTACCCAGACTGGAGGTGTAGAGCTGGAACAGATGTCCCGACACCAAGCTGCCCACCAGACCTGCTGCTCCGTACAGCAGCTCCACCCTCATCATCACCTGCACAGGGTTACGTCAAGATTCATGAGATTATTCATCATTATTAAAGGTGACGAGAAGGTTGAATGTTCTCTTTGCTTAATTTGACTTTTATTACAACAAAGTAGCTTTGAATAAACATAAAAGCAGAATATATTTGAAATGAATGAAATGGAGGGGTTAACTTTGATTTAGTACATTGGATTAACATGACTTTAAATTGAAGGGATTGTTTTTCTCTCTCTTTTCATCATTTCTTCTCGCATTTGTTCTCTTCTTCCTGATTTTTATTTTATTTTAAACTTCCTCATGAAAGTTTTTATTCCAATTTTTCAGAAAGCCAAACTATGGCGTTTCATCCCTGCCATTTATTGAACAAGCGCATCCCAAAGTGACAAAAAAAAAACCTTAACACTTCGCGCACACCCAGCAGCGGGCAAAGGGGAAGTAGGAGCAGGATCACCGCTCAGTTAGGATTGCAGGTGTGCAGTTGTAAAATGCGGGGTCGCTCGGTTAGAATTGCGCCTGCGCGGTTGTAAGGTTCACTCACTCAGTTCCTGAATACACTCACTCAGTTCCTGAATACACTCGCTCAGTTGTCTTTGCGCTTGTTCAATTTATGGCAGCAATGAAACGCCACACCAAACAGATTTATGTTCAATTGGTGAAGCCAAATTAACTTTAAAAAAAAGGTTATGACTTAATAAAATCAACCTTAAGAGGAAAGTTGAGAGAAAAATGCATTTATTTTTTTTAAATTAACAGAAAATAAAATACAGAATGTCTATGCTTAGAAGAGGCTTCTTTGCAATGAACCATTTAGCTTCAATGTCTAAAAATGGAGCTTAAAAATGTGTAAAACAATTGAATCGGTTAGTTCAAAAGGGACCCATGTCCACAATTTTTCAAAACAGAGATATTATTTGTTCTCTGGTCTTCAAGGGAAAAGCTATCTGATTATGTGCAAAAAAGTCCCAAGTCTGTTGTAATGTATTGACTATGCTTGACATTTAAAATGAATTAAGTGCAAAATTCCTGGACTTGGGCCTCTCTTGCATGGGTTTTGCTTTATCCCATTGATGGCAGCACTACTTATCCAATATGGCAGCGCCCCTGTTTAATTCAAGAAGGGCCCAAGTCCAGAGACTTTAGTTTGCTAGTCCTCTGAAATTATAAAAGTGAGGTTCTTCATATTATAGCATTTGTAAGCTATGAACTGGTGCTAAATCTGGGTAAAGTATTAATCATTTGGTGTAGCCTCCCTTTAAGCTATGCAATTAAAACAATTTCCTGGAAAAACAAAGCTCTTGGACTTGGGCCCCTTTTGAATTGTGTTTGTGGCATCAGCAGCCAAAATGAGGTTGTGGCTTCCACTAAATGTAAAGTGTAAAATTACAAGACCATTTCTGTGTCTTCAAACTGCCAGCCAATAAACACCAAGCAGACTCATTGGTGTAATAAGCGATTAGATTATTAGATTTATAAATGTTTTTTTTAATTTAAACAAGGAGATTTTTTACCAAAGAGACTTTTTTTAACTTTTTTGTGTTTAGACGTTACAGGAAGTAAATCCAATGAAATTTAAAGGAAAAACATTTTTGTCTGAGTAAAAATATAGACAAACAGCTGTTAGTGTAATATGAGCAGTGGCAGTTTTAAAAAAGTAGCTACTTCCTGACTTTTTTTTTCTTTAAAGTCCGACTCCCATCATCTTTGGTTGATTGTCTTAGAAGCGTTCTCAGTGGTGTTTTAATTATAATTATGCCATTTATAGCCAAAAACAAAACAAAACAACCTTGTCTTATTTTCTAGGACATAGTTTCTTCAGAGCGGCAGGAGTTCATTAGCAATTTGACTCTAAAGACTTTTAGCCCAGAACAACCCCGCCCCTTTTCCCTCCCCATTGCTAGGGTCTCAGAGCAGGGAGATTGTGGCCCACACAGAGTAGTTTCTTTTTCAAAAATAAGCTCTTTTTCAAACTGCATATTATTTTAATTTACTCCTGATTCAACCCTGTTTGAATAAAGAAATACACATTTGAGTTTGATTTCCTTTATATATCATCAGAAAAATGCCACTAGAACATGTCAAAAACTATATAGCAAAGTACTTGTTCCCTCAAATTTAATTTTTTTTGTTTTTTTCTCTATGCGCATTTATAATGTTTGTTCACCCTAACTTTAAGCATTATAAAACACACACACAGGGCTTATTACTATTATTGTTGTTTGGTCTTATGTGTCTTTGATATTAGCAATTGTTTCTTTATTGTGCAACTGAATATGAGTTTCTGTCAATTTAAAAATGTGCAATAAAGTTTAATGAGAAAAAAAAGAAAATATAGCATTTTATTAGTTTTTTGTGGGCACAAACTTGCATTCTGTAGCCACAATTTACTAATTTAGCATTCTGCTGGAGTAAATTAGCAGTTTTGTGGCTGTAATTTAATATTCTGTGGTGTGAAGTTCCATTAAGTAGCCGCCATTAAGTAATCACAATTAATTATTTTGTGGCCAAAAACTAGAATTTTATTAGCATTTTTTGGGCACAGTTTTCTAATTTGTGCACACAAATTTCTATTTTATGGGCACAAATTAGTAGTACGAAGAGAAGAGACTAAAATACTAGCAGATTTTTTCACAAATTGTTTATGTGCGCCCAGCACAACAAGTGATAGAAATTCATGCATGATGCACTTTGCTGCTTTGCCCACACATATTTTTAGTGCGTTCCAGGCTAAATGTTGTTTTTAGTAGCATGTATTGTAAGTTAAAGTTGCATTAGCTGTCACATATGGAGGGATTTTTGTGAAATTATTCCAAGCACAACAGTCACTGTTTTGATTGTGAAACTTAAAAATTGGTTGTGCTCAAAAACGTATTTTGCATTTGACACTGAAAAATGTGTGCAAATAAAACATTTTTACTCTTAAAACTTAAAAATACTTGCAATAAAAACAGTTTTCACTCAAGAAATTCTCTCTTTTCTGTTCGAAACAGAGTTGTGTCACAAAGGCCAGCCAATCACAGACAAGGGCATTAAAGGTCTGTGCTGATTGGCCAGAAAATCCTCCAATCACACGCAAACCTGTTCCAATAATCTGATTGAATTTTTTGACCAATCAGATTCAGCTTTTGTGGTACATCTGTGTTTCTAAGCACAGAAGAGAGAATTTTCTTTCTGTTTCTGTTTAAGTCCAAAATAGATTTTTGAGCGCACAAAACGTTTCAAGTTTTACCTTCAAACAGTGAGTGCGATGGCACAAAGATCACTCCATAGAATTAACCCCAACGGAGGTCGTAACCTTTAACCCTTTTTCCGAGGGAAAAAAAGTTCAGCACTGGCCTCCCGTGTTTAGAAAATGACGTCACTTTCAAAGATGAGTAAACCAAAGTGACCTTGGAGCGTTCCGCTGCTGAGGACCGGAGCGACACCAGGGTCATCACTCCGGGCCAGAAGGCGCTGAACCCCCCGGTGAGGCCGAACAGCGCCGCCGCCGCAAACATGACGCCCAGCGGGAGTCCGCCCACAACCACCAGCAGCAGCAGGAGCCTGGACAGCAGGTAGCCGCTCAGAGGGACCACCACGGGCGCTCTCCTCCAGCCCCGGTCGCTCAGCCGGGCCAGCAGCAGGGAGGGAAAGACCGGCACGAAGCGGATGATGAGGTTGTAGGTCAGGTAGAAGTCCGTCATGGCTTTCTGCTGGTCGGCCTCGCTGGAGGCGTTGGCGCTGCGGTCCTTCACCACCATCTGCAGCGCCGTCTCAAACAGAGTGTTCCCCAGCTGCTCCAGCACGATCACCGGCTCCACGTGCCGGAGCGCGGCGGAGGCGCCCCGACACAGCACCAGCACCGCCATGCTGCTCCCTGCAAGGCTTTAGGAGAATGAAAGCACCCGGAGCGGAGACGACACAGAGACGGGGCGGGACCGCACACTTCCTCATGATCTGCATCCAAGTTTCTGACAGAAAACCCCTGATCCGAAAGAGGATGAGGAAATATTACACTTATATTATACTCATATAACTGGATTTGTTTATTTCTGGGTTATACTTTCAGACATTTATCAAGATGAGGCTGGTTCCACTTTTTGTTTTTGAACTGATTGTCCCCAGCAGCATTCTTCTTTATTTAATCATTTAAAAATCTTGAAACTCTTATCTAGCTGCCAGATTACGTGGCCAAAAAAAAAAACCTTGTCAAACAGGAATGGGCAGGTGAATTTCCCACGTGACCCAAAATCAAACAGCAGGGCTGCTTTCAGCAGATTTCTGATCTCTTCAAACCTCAGAGAGCCACTCAGACGAAAATTGAGTTTTTAACACATGCTTTTATCAATTATAGTAAATTAAACGCAAAATACAATTTCTGAGAATTTCTTTATTCAACTCGTTTTGAATCAAGCAAAGCAGTTTAAAAAAAGATTGTATTTGTGACATAGAGAATACGCTGGGTGGGCCACAAGCTTTCTGCTCCAAGCTCTCAGTAAAGGGGAGGGGGGATGGGGGTGCTCTACGCCAGTGTTTTTCAACCTTTTTTGAGCCACTGCACACTTAAACCTTGATAAAAATCCCGCGGCACACCAGCATTTAAAAAATAGATAAATAAAAAAAAGAAAAAGCTCATAGTCTGTATTGATCTACAGCTGCTCTTCAATCTCACGTGCATTTTTGTGATAATTGTTGCAGAAAAAGCTGGAAGCTGCAGCTGTTTTTTTCTAAAAGATGTATTAAAAATTAAGTCAAAAGATTAAAAAACTGTTTGATGTGTGTTCGTTGTTTTAAGACGTTAAGAGGAGAGACTCATTGTGCGCTAAGACAGTCACTTTACTGCATCATGGGAGATGTAGTCCCGATAATCCGCCGACCGCAGAAAGACCAGCGTCTCTGAGCTTCATGGTTTTGTTCACTTGTTCCAGTCTGATACCAGATTCTGTGGAAAGCTACACCGCTAAAGACGAGCTTTAGCTGGTATTTTTTGTTAGAACAGAGAGACTTTTTTGCGCTAAATCGAAACAAGGAAGTGAATACTTTAACCACTTCTGATTGGTCAGACTGATGGCATGTGATCAAGCCTTCAAGAATGATTGGTGGAGACAGTTAAAGGGGCGGGACTTTTCCTTACACAGTTATAGCTGCAGCTAAATCGCGGTATCAAAAATGTAATTTTTGATGTAATGTAATGTAAATGTAATCAAAATGTCTTTAATAGAATCATATAAACACAAAGAAAAAATAATTTTATGATATTTCATATTCTTAACTTCTCAGTGTTTTATCAGGGCCTGTTTGGATGAACAAAGAGCCGATTTCCTGGAGATGGTAATTGCTTTTAGATCAGTTAATGAGGGCAATTTCTCACGGCACACTTGACCATCTCCCACGGCACACTAATGTGACGCGGCACACTGGTTGAAAAACACTGCTCTACGCCAAAGGTCCTGCCCACATCTTAGGAGCCACTTTCTAATGAACTACTGCAGCTCTGCAGAAACTATTTCTTCAAAAACAACATTAATTTTTTTTTAATCAAAACAGCATAATAATAACTAAAATCGGTCAAAAGAAGATGTCTGAGCTTTAACAAAGGAAAAATGAAATCCTACTTTTTAGGTAATTCATTCCTTGTGTTGGAACAAATGACAACATTAAAGCGCATACGTTCTAGTTACAGAGACTATATGAGAAAATAGCTGGACTTATATGTGGGACTTGAACCCAGCCCCACTCACACTAAATGGTGAAGTGTTTCAAGTTGCGATACAAACAAGATTATGTTGGCAAAAGATGTAAAATTGATTTCTGTCAAATTTAGTCAGTTTCTCTTCCTGTTGTTCTCTCTACTGCCTTTAATAATTTGTAAAATGTTGACAGCCTGGCGCACCTTTATGTATGTATTATGGTTGTGCTTGAACAAGTTCTTTGTGGTACACTGCACTCAAAAATCCATGAAATTCTTTTGGTACGACTTTGATCAACTACAAAGTTTTATCGCTGAACGAATTGTCTGCACATCATGGCTGTCAGGATTCTGGTGGGGTGATACATACTGTTGAATCATGGTATGACTTATCTGACTATTTACTTTTCCTAAATGCATCCCAAATATACGTTCATTCTAAAAATTAAGAATGTCTTTTTTTCTTCAAGCAGAAATCTACAGTTGGTCAAAGAGCCCCATGTGCCTCCAGAGCTTCAGGTTGCAAATCCCTGACTGTGTCATATCACCATAAAGTTAGTTGAATTTTTCCATGCATTGATTTGTGGACTATGTATAGAGATGGAATCATGTGGGAGGAAAATACTCGCGTGTCTAGTTTCAAGGAAGAAGATTTGAAGACCAGATGTGTCAACTTAAGACATCTTCATGGTAAATCTTATCCAGAACCTTCCTAAATAGAGCGGGAAACACACAGTTGAATGGAATGACTGTGTTTATAGTTCTACAGCCAAATGTGTCTTAACTTCATTAGTGTAGGAGTTAGTTGATAAGAACTGAGTCACTTCAAGCATTTCATGCAGTTTGTTGGTCTCATATTTACCTTAAGAGGAAAAAAAAAAGAAATCAAAAAGTAAAAATGAGCATTCTGATCATTTAGCTCAGGGGTGTGCATTACGTTGATCGTTATTGACCAGTCGGTCTTCAAGGACATGAAGGTAGATCCCAGGTCAGCAAGGATGAGTAACCAAAAAAACATACATATATTTCTAAAAAATCTGTCAGCGAATCAAAATCCTCTGAGAAGTACGTGACTTGATTGACATGCCAAACGGCCAATCGAACATCCTCTGTTACATACGTCACTACGTGCGTGTTTAAATACACTGAGCGCAAATTCTGTCTGTCATCAGAAAGTCTGTACTTCCCCCACGGCACGTCAAGTCCCCGGTAGAAGACCGCTTCAGCCCACTGGATGTTTGAGGCCCGGGTTGCCCCGTGTCCCTTTGCGGTTCCGGCCCGATGGATCCAAGCGCTTACCATGGAGCCAGCCGCGCTTTAAAAATGCCATGCTCCCCCCATTGCCAGGTTTACAGCAGAGCATGAAATACGATAGTCGCTGCTTTATGTTTTTGTAATGAAACACCTCATCTGTTAACACTAAGGTATCTCCATACATAAATTTGTGTACTCTGTGTAGTTTTTGAATTATCAGTACATAAACAATGTTATGTACTAATAGTTCATAATACTATGTTTATTAAACAGTATTTTAGTCTCATCTTTTAGTATCACATCATTTTAGTCAAATATATATATATATATATATTTAAAAAAAAATAAAAATAAAAAAACGCCCCTCTCACCCTCCGCGGGTGGTTTCTCCTC